>PVKB01001112.1:0-490567 GCA_004027205.1 Ctenodactylus gundi
ACAGGGTCTCGCTCTGTGGTCCAGGCTGGTCCTGAATTCACTTCAGAGCCCAGGCTGGCTTTGGACTCATGGCAATCTTCCTGTATCAGCCTCCCGAGTGCTGGGATTACAGACGTGCGCCACCAGGCCCAGCTTATGTGGCTTATGTGGTGCTGGGGAATCGAACTCGGGTACTTAGCGCTTGGCTTAGCGCTTGCTCAAACGCTTTAACCGCTGAGCTATTCCTCTAGCCCCTTGCCCACCTTCTTATTCAAAATGCATTTCCCTTTTCTAAGAGTTGCCAAAATTTCAACTCTTCCAGCATTGTTAGAAAGGTCCAAATCCAAAATCTTCCCCGGGACTCAAGGCAAACTCTCAGCTGTGCACACCTGTTGTGAAAGTCAAAGGAGAGTAAAACATTTTCAACATATAACAGCACAAGCTAAAGATTTCTATTTCAAAAGGGGGGAGTAGGAGGATAAAAAGCAATCAAACCGTAGCAAGTTCTAAACCCCTAGGACAAGGGTTAAATCCTGTAGCTCCATTAATCCTGTAGTTTTCTATCCAGCACTTCGCATAAATCATACTGAGGTTAGAGCAAAGAAAATCAGGTGACGCCATTTCTAAAGCACTGGCTCAGGCCGCAGCCTTCATAGCTTCTTTTCTGGGCTGGTTCTCCTTACAATGTGCAGCCTTCCTCGGTGGACGGACCATCTTCCTGGCATTTGCAAGTTTCTGGGCTCTTGACTGCACCTTAGGCTTCTTCTTCACAACTTCATGCATTGACCTATGAGGAGCACACTGCTTGGCCTCTGCGACCTATCCTAAACTTTGTGTAGAAGCCCCCATGACCCACAACTGTTTCTGCGTGTCTGTGAAACCAGTGCCATATAGATGACATCAAGGTCAGCCACTGACTTCTGCAATAGGCTGACACTTTTACAAAGGCTGCCAGGGTGTCTCAGTTCTCAGATGACTGGATTCCTTGGGGATTAACTGTGCTAGGTTGCCCCGCATGATGCCCTGGGAGTCTGTTTCCAAAGAAAAATAATTTGCTTTTTCATCCTTTAAATGGAAGGATGTGGTCTTCTTATTCCTGAAGCCCTTAAGGCATCTTTTTTTTTTTGTAGTCCTGCATCCTACCATATATTTATTTATTTGTTTATTTATTTATTTATTTTGTTTGTTTGTTTAGATACTAGGGATTGAGACTAGTGCCTTCACACTGAGCTATATCCCCCCAGGTTATTTTTTCATTTTTTACTTAAAATTTTTTATTTATGTATTACATCTTTTTCCCCATCCCATGCCCTCAGCTCCCCCCACAACATCCCTATTTCCTCTCCACAAAGTTTATGCCTTTGTCTGTCTTTAACTTTTTATGATTTGTTTTTTTCATATGATAAAAACAATATATTTAACCTTCTGTGCTTGTCACCAAGCATAATGGTCTTGAGATGCATCCATTTCTCTACAAATGACTCTAATTTGTTCTTATTTATGTCAGAGTAGTATATACTTCTGTACATATAGCACATCTTCATCCACTGATCTGTTGTTGGACACATTGTTTTCTTCCAAATCTTGACTATTCTAAGTTGTGCTGTTATAAACATGGGTATGCATGTACCACTCTTTTGGAAAGACACCCAGAAGAGAAATATATGAGTCAAATGGGACATCTATTTTCAGTTTTTTGAGGAATCTACATACTGCTTTCCATAGTGGTTTTACCAGTTTACAGTCCCACCAACAATGCAAGAGGGTTCCCTTTTCCCCACAATCTCACCAGCTTTTGTTGCCTTTTGAGTTTCGGAGTCATTTTTTATTAGATCGTTTATTTTCAAGTGCCTAATTTTTTCAGTTCTTTGTATATTATTGAAAATAGTCTTGAGAAGTAGCTGGCAATTTTTTTTCCCATTCTGTCAGTTCCCTCTTCACTCAATTGTAGACTTAGCTGCACAAAAACTTTTTTAATTTGATGTAATCCTGTTTGTTCATTCTTGGTGCTATCTTGAGTGCTTTGTGTTTTTTATTGCCTATGCCTATCTTATCAAAGTTTCCCCCTATTTTTTTTCTTACAACAAGCTCAATATTTTCATTTTAATATCTAGGTCTTTGATCCTTTTTTATGTGATTTTTTACATGGTCAAAGATGCGGATCTAGTGTTATTCTTCTGCATGTGGCTAACAAGTTTTTTTTCAGCATCATTTGTTAAAGAGGCTCCAGTGTATGTTTATTCCAGTGTATGGGGGTTTTTTTGTCCCTTAGCCAAAGATTACATGGATGAAGGTATAGAGAGATGTCCCTGCATCTTCAATTCTGTTCCATTGATTAACCTTTTTGTTTTTGCAACAATACCATGTTTTTTTATCACTGTTGCTTTGCAATATACTCTTATATCTGATATTGTGGTACCTCCTGCTTCTGTTTTATTGTATAGAATTCTTTTGGTAAGTCTGAGTGTCTTATGGTTTCATATAAAATTTTGGATCATTTTTTCAGGGTCTGTAAAAAATGCTGTTGGTATCTTGATTGGGATTGCAATGAATCTGTATACCAGTTTTAGTAATATGGTCATTTTGACAATGTTAGTCTTTGCCTATCCAGGAACAAGGAATATCTTTCCATTATCTAAAATTCTTTTTAATGTCTTTTTTAAGTGTATTGTAGTGTTCACTTAGTTAGGTTGATTTCTAGATATTTAATTTTCTTTGAGGCAACAGTGATTGAGATTGTTTTGCTAATCTCTTTTTGTGTTTTTATTGCTGCTGTAGAAGAACGCTATCATTTTTGTATATTGATTTTATGTTCTGAAACTTGGCTTTATTCATTTCAAGAATCTTCTGATGGAGTTTCTTGGGTCCTCTATGTGAACAATCATGTCATCCACAAATAAGTTTGACCTCTTGCTTTTCTATGCACATTCCTTTTATTTCGTTCTCTTGCCTGATTGCTCTGGCTAAAGCTTTGAGCACTATGGTGAATAAGAAATGGTGAGAGTGGGCACGCTTGTATTTTCCCTTATTTTAGGTGAAATGCTCTCAGTTTTTCTCCATTTAGAATGAGATTGGCTACAAGAGTGTCACAAATTGCTTTTATTAGCCTGAGGTAAGATCCTTCTGTGCCTATTTTCATCAGGGCTGTGATCAGAAAGGGATGTTGCATTTCCTCAAAGGCTTTTTCGGCATCTGTTAAGGTGATCATGTGGTTTTTGTTGTTGCTTTTATCAATGTGGTGTATTATATTAATTGATTTGTGTATGTTGGACCAGCTTTGCAACACCAGGGTAAAGTCAACTTGGCTACCATGGTGTATGATTTTTTTAATAGTTGATTTCATTCTGTTTGCAAATATCTTATTGAGGATTTTTGCATCTATTTTTATTAAGAAAATATGCCTGTAGTTTTCTTTCTTTACTGGGTCTCTGATAGATTAAGTAGTCCACTACCCTTAATCTTACTTTTAGGAAAAGTTTCAGGACAAGGACAAAATGCCAATACAGTTTTGGCCAGGGTACAGCATGTATGGTTTCTAGACCAATTACCATAAAGTCCTCCATCCCATCTGTAACCTCTTACAATCCTCACTTATCACAGTTTTCTAAGGCTTCTCTAGCTGGCATCTTGGAACATTTACAACTCTTTCAGCAAATGAGCCCCAAAGATTTCTAAGCCACATTGTTGGGTAAGGTGATAGCAATGACCACATTCCTGCTTTTGTTTTCTGTCTCAGTTATGTTTTTATTCCTGAGAACAAATATCTAATATCCACAATTTAAGGGAGGAAAGATTTATTTCAGCTCACAGTTTCAGAAGTTTTCAGTCAATTCACAGTTTCTCGCAATGGTGGAAAAACATAGCAGAGGTGTACTGTTCACAGAATGGCGGACAGGATACCCAGTGAGGGAGGAAGGGTGGAGATAGGATAGACCCTCCCAGTTCCTGCTCCAGTGATTCACCCCCTCCACGTCACGCCTCTCCCACTCTTTCCAGACTCCTACCCTTTCCAGGTAGAGCCACAGTGATCTCCCCATCCATGCCCAGTAATGTGTCACATGCCAATAATCTGTAATTTGCTACGTGTCCCTAGTCTACTACATGCCTGTATGCTACAGCTCCTGGACAGGTCCCTAATAGAACGTGATTTCAAAGGCATTCTAAAACATTCAAATGCACGAGTTTATTGGAAGATTTTCAAGATCCAAGCCATAACACTTCTGATTACTTCTGATCACGTACAATCGTCATAAAGACAGTGAAAATGTATAAAAATAAACTAATCTCTTTAAATTACAAAGACAAAAGCTTAACCAAGCTTAAACCCCGAAAGAAAATATATTCAATCTGTTGATTCATGTTCTTGAGGACTGAGGTCACATTTGATAAAAAGGCAGGCATTTAGAAGTCTTGCAGTTATTTAAATTGTCACGCATAGGAATAAGACAAAATACACAAATAATGAGAATATAAGTTCACATACATACTCTGAAGATTATTCTTCTTCAGCAAATCTAAAAAATAGGCTATAAACTAGTCATATTTCCTGGATATATACCTTAGAAAAAAATATCTTCCCCATAGCAATTTGGACACATATAAAAATGTTTTTGGAACTATTGTTTTGAGTAACTAAATTAAAATCGGAGCACAAAATAGGACAAATATATACGTAGTTGTACATTCAACAAAACAAGATAATATTGCAATGAAGTACATACTTCATCATCACCATATCTCAAACACAATGATGAATGAAACAAAAACATGAAAGCAAACATACAGGCAGTGTTGTTCTATTTATATCAAGTTTACAAACAAATAAATTACTTAGTCTAGGAATCAATATAAACTTCTTAAAACTACTTGTTTTGAAAAATCAAGAAATTTATCTGCGAAATCAGGATAGCAGCTAAACTTAGAATAGAGAAGTTCGGAGATACTTGAAAGATAATCAAGTATGTTAATTAAATTCCTTTTTTTTTTTACCTGAGTAAAGTGACACAAGTTGTAGTTTCATAACTATCTTTTGAATCTGTGTACATGTTTTAGCTGTGTATCTACGTCTGTGCTAGGAATTAAACAGAAAACAGATCCGAAAGAAATAGAGACAAATGGTTTTTAATGCCAGGTTAATTAACAATCTAATTTCTAATGAAGAAAAGTAATTAAATTGCAAATGAGAGTGAGCAAAATGATTGGCTGCTTTCTTCGCTTCCATGAACTGTGTTTTGCCTGGCATTTTGTACATTGATATTTATGTTGTTTTCCAAGGAACAAAATGTCCTAAAGTAAACAGCAATTCAGTCTTTTTCACTAGGTCAGTTTAAAAATTATTGCATATGTGAGTCAGCTTTGAATCTTATCAAAATGCACATTCTGATTCACTAAGTCGTGCGTGGGGCCCAGTCTCACAAACCATCAATCATGGAAGGTTGTTGTATTGCAGCCTCCTCGTAATTAAAACATTCCTTTATCAGGGAAGGAGGGAAGCTCATGAGACTCCGGAAGTAAACAACTTAGAGGGTTTGGGAAGTTCCTGAAATTTACCAGAGTTGTAAATCTTTTCCTCAAGGATTGAAAGCAGTAAATATTGCGGGAGAGGAGACTCTCCCACTAGCTAAGATATCTGCAAGTTATGTAGTGAGTCCCACGGATTCAGCTTCCATGGGTTGTCAGGCATGCCGGGATGAATTTTTAAAGACATTGAAACCATTTGTGAGGCACCCAGGTGCCTGTAAGCGCTCTCTCACCCAACGCACTGTAAGTAACCTCAATAAACTCACTGGTTCATCAAGGTTGACTTCATTGTAATTGATATTTTAGTTTGCCTTTAGTTTGCTGTCTCTGCCTTATCTGACATAAATAGACATTGTTCAATCTCTCCAAGAAAAGTTTAATGCAAGTCCCATTCTGCTGATTAAAGAAATACTTTTTGAGAAAACAGTCTCCCAGTTATGTAAATGAGATCAGACTATGATAATGAGAACACAGTTGGTGACTTCTAAGTGAGATGGCCATGGATTTGTCGCTCATTTAGGTTACAATTCGCAATAAAGAAACTGGTAATAATTGTGCTCAAAGCAAGTCATAAACTAGAACATCCTCAGCAAACATGGGGTATCTGTTACCTCAGCTTTGAGTTACAATGGTATTTTATACACTCTGGAATTTAGAAACACACTTTCTGGTAAATTTAACTCTATAAACCCCCTGAATAGCATAGACGACATTGGCTTCTATCCTGAAGTGCATAACAAGCATTCCAAAAACAAGCTTTGAGTTTGTGAGTTGTGGTTTATATTTCACAAAATGCACGGAGGAGAAAAAGTTATGCCCCCATTGAAGTGGCTCTAAATTCCCCATCTGCTGCTAGCTAGACTGTCTGGACCCCTGATTCCTTTTGCTTCTGAAGTATTTGTAAGATATAATCATATTCCATTTAAATGACATAATCTCTACTTCTGCAATGAGATGTTCTTCTGTTACATCTTGTGTGCATTTTCAGTTTTTGACTTTAAAATGAAGTTGTTTCTATCTACTGTTTCTTCTGGAATTTTAAAAGTAATTATAAATCAACCTTTTTAAGCAATAAAATTGCCTTTGATTAAACAAATTCTTTGTCTCCATTTTCCACAATGAATTTCTTCTATTTTGCCTGTAATTTGTAATAGATTTAAGAAATCATTTTTAGAGGTTTGTATTCTTCATATGAGTATGAAAAAATATGTTTTGTTTTCTATTAATTGGTTAATTTATCCACAAGAAATTTCACTGAATCTATAAGTATTTCAGGCAAGTGACCCAAAGGTGTGAGACGAAAACATATACAGCAATGAAATCAGGGGCATTTTTATAAAGTAAAATGAAAGTGGCCAACAGGTAATCCGAAGTTATGCCCACAGAAGCTAGTGTGTGATTTCTAGAATACAGAAAATTCACTTATATGATATTTAAAAATCTAGAAATACTATCCACTTCCAAGAAACTGAAATTTGGACATTGGGAAATAAAAGTCCTTCAAATGTGGCAACCAGTGCGAAAGTGAAAAAGCTAAGGATTCTTTTTGGGTTTGAATCAACAGCTTCTTAACTGCAAAGTGTCATGTAAGTCACTCAGGGAAAATTCACTTTTGTCAGTATTAAGTAGAATCTTGGTGAGTGTCACTTAATCCCTCTCTACTCATTTTGATACAAACTGATTTTAAGAAGTGGAAATTAATACAATGGTTTTAAATATTTAAAAAGTTTTAAAAATTATACTCAGTACTGAAAATAATTATATTCCTTAACTTTGGGATATGATTCTTTGATAATGACATATGGTTTTCAGAAAAATAGCAGAAACTGACATTCTAGAAAAACAAAATGAATGATTCACTCTTCAGCACAGCCTAATATCACTTCCAGGATACCAAATCCTTCATGTGCCAAGTTAGTCATATATTCTGGCCTTCCTGCAAAGAAAGACATTACTGGTGTTCTCAGTGGTTTTATTTTTCTGATATTTTTTGATCCTAGCGAGTCCTCAAAATTTTGTCCACATATGGAGCATTCAAAATGAAACATCACGATTACATCTGAATCAATTATTCATTATATAATTGACACAGGGATGTGGCTTTAGGGAGATTCTGTTATTATAAATGTCTCTCAACTCACACACACACACACACACACACACACACACACACACACACACACAAACACACACACACAGAAACACACACATCCACTAAGCTACATAACCTATATCCTTCATCACTATTTGATTATTCCCAGCAATGGAGATTTTTGCTACTGAAGGACGCATTTAGTCATGTTTCTGTTATTTTTTGTATATTAAATAACATATTCTACTCAATTAACCACATCTCTGTCACGTGTACCTGCAACTGAGGTAATTGTGAAAGATCAACAGGGTGACAAAATACAACCTCTTTCCTCTAGAAGCTTGTGTCAGGGATAACGGACAGGAGAGTAATGTCACAACAAAATAGGACAAGTGCTATAAGTGAAATCAAAATCGATGTTAAGATAGGAAAATGAAGAAATTTGGGCTCAGACACATGTACTTAACATCGTAATTGTCCAAATGTATTTACTGTATATTTAGTCATATGTTTCAGTCCAAAGGGAAAAAAAGTCCTTGTCAATTGAAAGCTTCCTACTGTTGTTTGTTTCTTTGTTCATTTTGGGGCTCTGTTCTGGCTGGACACATCAGTGCCATCACCAGCGTCTACCAAATCCCATCAACTGCTTCTCAGGTACGAAGAAGGCTACATCCATTCTTCTCCTTCCGAGTACACTTATGTTAAGATCCTCCTTACTAAATAAAGCATAATACTATGTTACAGTTGTGAATTTTATAATTCTAGGAATGCAGTTGAAGTTATTATTGTTTGGTAGGTAGAGTCATATTCGATAGATTTCTATCTATGTTTTCAAACAAGCAAGGCCATGGAAATACATGAGATTTTTCTAAAGTGTTTGCCTAGCAAGCACGAGGCCCTGAGTCTGATACCACAGCACCGCACAAGCTGGTTGTGGTGTCACACGTCTGTAATCCCAGCACTTGAGAGGCTGAGCCAGGAGGATTGACGTGAGTTTTTGGCCAGCCTTGGCTATATAATAAGTTCAAGAGCAGTCTGGACTACTGAGGAAGACTGTTTAAAAAAAGCAAAGCCAAACAAAACAAACATATATATGTGCATGTGAATATATATATATATATATATATATATATATATATATATATATATATATATAGGATGTGTGTATATATACATAGATAGATAGATAGATATCCATATTAAATCATGACATTGTTTCAATCTATTTGAATATTGGGCATTGAATTCTGACACAAAACAATCTTAATTTTCTTATCTGAAATAGAAAACTGAAAAGTTTTGCTTCTATTTTTTCAAAGCAATAATAAAAACACTAATCAATATAAAGTCAAGAACAGAACCTGGAAATGTGGAGTGGCATAAAATTATTATATTCAGGGAGACGGTTAATGACGGCTTATGGCTGAAGAAACAGCTCTCACCCGGGGCAACGCCTACTGCAGGGGATCCCAAGACTTTAAACCTAACATCCATGAAAGATGGAATCTACTTTGCACACTCTTCTGCTTTTATTACTTTATATTATGTCTAATCTCTGCTTGTTTTTTATTATTACATTGTATCTTTTTAAATATAAAATGTGATATCTGGAAGTATGTAAGTAACATGAAATGGTTAAAACTAGTTAATGTTGCAGATGCATTATTTCTCATGGTTAATGGTAAAAGCAGTATCAGTAACCTCCCTCCTATGAATGTAACAAATATCAGAGATATAAAATCTTATAAAATGAAGGCCAGCCTTGCTATGACTATGCCCGTAAATGGGTCCACCATTTAACTAAAGCTTCACTCTCAACGTATGGACTCTCGGGCTTACCATAGCGGAAAATGCAGCACCCACACTCTTCAGAGTTTTCAAGTTTCAAGTAAACTTTAAATCGGCTTCTATTCTGCTCTGGTTAGAGTGTGAGCCCTGTGGTGGTCCATTTCTTCCCTTTGAGAAGCTCCATTTTGTGCGCTGAAAATATCTCCATCAACTATTATGTTTTCTTTGTCCCTCTAAGTTCAATTTGAAGTTGTGTGTTTAAGATCAGTACTCTGGTGTGTAAGTGCTCCTCAGTTCTCAATCTCATCATACCTCTTGGCCTCAAGAGTATGAACGCAATTGTAAGAATTTTACTTAAGATTGAGTTGAGTGATATATGCTGAAAACTTTTTTAAACCTTACAGATATTTTTAATTTAAACTTTATGATAAAACTGTGAGATGGGTTTATTATTAGATCATTTTACAGAGCAGGATATTGACATCAGACTCACTTTTCCAAGTTCATGCAGTTGAAATACAAAGAATCACATGTGATACATTAGTTGGTACTGTTCAAAAAGCTACAACTCACTGTCTGTTAATGAGATTTAAGAGACTTCACAATGCTTTTTAAAAAGAATATCCATAACACACATACATAAATACATAAAAATCAAGAAACAAACCATAAAGCCATTAACTGGAAAGACTGTGTACTCACTGGAACTCTCTTAAGTTGTGAGTGGGAATATAACAATGTATTTTTTCTCACTTTGGAAAAGACAAAGTGTGGTATATTCATATTAAAATACTATGGAGTAATAAAAAGGAATGTGTTGTATAAATCAAAGATGTTCCTCACAAACATAAAAGGTTTGTGTTAACTAAGAGGAAGATATTTTCCAATATCATTATGAAGAAGAAAATTACGCCATATATTTTTTCAATAATCACACCTAAACTTACAATCTGAGTTAGTTTCCTGGGTCCTAGTCATCTATCTTAGTCTCCAAGGTTGATGTTGATTGCCAGACCTGGTTCTAGACACCCTTTCCTTCTATACTCTGGAAATTGCTCTAGCCTGGACGTGTAGTGTCATGGAAACTCTAAGCCACGTGCTCTTCCCGCCTCCTCACCTGCGCTAGGATTTCAACAGCATCTTATCTTTCTCCAACAGTTTCAGTCAGATCAATTTCTTTTATGAATAGGATAAACGCAATGCAGCAGTTAAGTTGTTCCGTTAACATTATGCCATCTGTTCCAGGGACTGGAACTCTCTCTTCCTCGTTCCTCTTCCTGTTTTGAGCCTAGCAAAAGTGTTCTTTTTATTGTTCCTAGCATATTTTTCAAAGCTCAGAATATTTTTATTATCCTTCTGGGCACTGTTACTGTCTCTTGCAACTCTTATATTTGTATTTAGGTTCAAGTGCTTTCTTCTCTGTTTTTCTTTCTTTCTAAGTATATAACCATCAAAGAAATTTCCAAAGTCACAGAGCTGTCTTTAGTGACATCATATTTTATTCTCTTGCCACTTTTTCTATATAGATTTTAATCATGCAATAGTCTACATCACAAATACATACAAAATAACTATAATTAGGAACTTCAATAGCTCTATCCAGGCAAAATTAGTGAACTATAAAATAATAAATTTTTTTCATAATTGTACTTCCCACAATTCTCTGATCATACTAGGAATGCATTTTTCCCTCTAAAACAGTAAATTATTGTGTTAGCTTGTTCGTGTCTTTATAGTTTCTTCCTTCTTATGACAATGATTATATTAAACTTAAGAAATTGTACACCTATGTGTTGCATCGACTTCTCTTTCCTTTATGTTTATCTTAAGGTTGTAGCTGTTCAGAATACTCTACCAGGCTCATGACATTATTTTTAATGACACTATATACCACATTACTTACAATAATAGATACTATGTGAGCACTAAAGTGATTGTGGCTTTGGATTATGAATTTCTTAGTCATTATAACTAGGCTTGAACACATCTTTCTTAATTGAAAGAGGAACTCTCAAAGCATTTTTCCAGTGAAATGCAAGTTGTCCTCCTTAACACAAAGATCAATGCACTGAGATTCAATAGACTCTTGAAATGTATTTTTTGTATCCTGCGTTTTGGAAATGTTTCTACTGATAAAAAAAATGGAGAACTTTGAAGGAGTGGTAGTAGGTTGACAAGAAGCCAAGCGAATACGGTGAAAACTTTATACCTCAACTTTTGACTCACTGGCTCTGCAACGTGCAGTCAGATCTTATGAAGAATTATGCCCCCAACATCAGCTTTTGACTTTGTAATTTTTAGTGTACCTCATGATTCTCTGAGCACACTTCTCAGATTTAACAGTTCCACCAGGACACAGATAGCTGTACTGGATCAGACTAGCAGCAGACAGCCAGACAGTGACCATGCCCATGCCTTGTTGGTGGTGCAATTTTGGCTCTGAGAAATTTAGCTTTGAATTTTCTTATCAGTGCAACCACGGAGCCGGCCACAGCCAATACAATTCATTTTTCTTTGCGTATTATAGCCCAACTAGCAAATGGTTCATTGCTGTTGCATACAATAAGAGAAGGTGACTCTTTGAAAAGATCAATATTTTCTTCAATTAAAGCATTATATAGAAGACATATATGTATACCATGTTCATAGCAATGCAACTAACAATAGCAAAGATGTGGAAGAACCAAAATACCCATCGACAGACCGATGGATACAAAAATTGTGGCATATGTACACAATGGAGTACTGCTCATCTACAAAGACAGATAGTTTTAAGGCTTTTGTAGGTAAATGGACACAACTTTAGACCAGCATGCTCAGTGAAATAAGTTAGACATAGAAGGTTAAATATCTAATGGTTTCTATAATATGAGAAACCCAGAAACCCAGAATACAGTCATTTCACAGAACTAAACGGGGAGTGTAGCGGGAGTTGGGGGATGGGGGGAGAAGGAGTGCATGAGAGAATTAAACAGGGAGTTGGGGAAGGGTTTAACTCTGACGTGATATATATATGTTTACAAAATACTCAAATTCCATCTAAACATTGTGTATCACATATATTCGTGTTAATTAAATGGAATAAAAAGCAAAGATCAATGTTTCGATTTCGTGTCAGCTCATGAGGCAACCAGTTATCAAAGTCTCTCACCTTTCCAATTTGCTTCAAATGCCACGTGAGCTGCTGAATGGTCAATGTGAATGTCTCCAGCAACGTCCTGTACTTCTTCAGCTTTGGTGATTGCTCTCGAGTTGTCATTGTCAACTTCCAATGGCAGGCCACCAAGCTCCTCATCTTCAAAGATCTCTTCTTATTTTTAAAAAGTCTTGAACCACCTCCATACATCCCTTAGCAGTTCCTGAGCAATCTGCCTTGTTGATGTCCCAGGTTGTCTCTGCCGCTTTATGAACCATTTTGAATTGAATAGAAAATGTTCAAAATTTGCTTTTTTTGTCTAACAACATGTCCCTAGTCTAAAACAAATATAAAATAAACAGCAAGTAATAAATCATTAGCAAAGGAGCATAAAATGAGAAAAGCATATTAAAATGATATATAACATACCACATTTATTTAAGAATATATTTCAATACCAAATGGTAAATTTCAACAATACAGAAAGCACCAATCCTTTTGCTCCAACCTAATATTGATGTTATTGGGACATTAATATAGAATCATATCAAACAGAGCCAAAAAATATACTAACTGTCAATACAAGGACCAGTGGTGAAGGTCCTTTCACACTCTTGCCAGTCATAGCTAAAAGTGATGGGAAAGATTTGAATTTTCACCTGCCCATGAGCGGGTGATAGGCTTGGAATAACAGTTCCACTAACACATAGCAAAAAGAAGTCCTTTTTCACTTACACTGTTACATTTTAGTTACATGTGGACTAAACTCATGAACGACCACAACTCATCATTAGTGTCTCGGTCACTCAGGGTCTCTGTGTGTGTCTGCACACTTCTTTAAAGAACAAATATAAGCCAAATTCTCAAGTAGCTATTTTCGAAGATCTCTGATTGCTGTCTATCTTTTCCCAATCTTTAAATAATTTTCAATATCTGCAAATAATTCCATTTCATTTAACCTTCTCTCAAGCCACTCCAAAGTTTTCCTTCAACCTGTACATAGACCCAGCGAAACATAAACATTGTTATGTATCCCAACATTGAAGGAACAGCCACATAGTAAGGAAAAAACACATCTATATTGCAGTTTGGAAGGGTAAAGCACCTATCACAAATATTTTCTGAAATTTTTGCTATTTTGAGCAATACTTTTGCAATGTAAATACAAATGCACTAGATTCTTTTCATCCTGTTTCTTTCTGTCCGTACAGTGTGGGTTAAAATTTGAGAGAATTTTGCATCTCTAGGCAGATCCCTTTCTCCCTGATCATTCAGGGAAGCATGGGTGTATAGGGATAAACACAGTTTCAGCCCTGCTCTTTTAAACTATGTTTCTAAAATCAGGATCTCATACAGAAGTCTAATTCTATCAATAATTTGTAGAATAATATACAGTTTTTTGATATTAGGAAATCCATTTGCTTACCAATAAATAAAATGCCATTCTTGGACATTTCCTCAGTAATGAAAGTGATATTATTCCATGCAACTTACATTATCCATACTTGACAGATGGTTTAGGACATAAATACAAGAAATACTTATTTAGTAAGTTCTCTTTAAATTTCTACAAAATTTTTCGTTTTCCATAATACTTGCAACTAGCTTATAGTTCTTCATATATTGTTGTGCAAGGCAAGAGAAATATGGTGAATGTTTAAAGAAAACAGTACAGTAAAAGACATATCACCAAAGACAATGAAATAAGCATGTTTCAAGCAAGAGAAAGTATTTCGAAACTCTTGAGGAACGTTAATGGTAATGTGTCTTTTATTGTAGTAAAATTTGCAATTAAACATTCACCTGTGTTTTTGATCATCTCTCATCGATCACCTGTCATTGATTACAGGATTATGGAAATTTCCGTCAAGTACAAGCATCGTGATGTTTCCTCATCCACCACAGATGTGGCGCCATTTAATTTCTGACTCTTCCCTAAAGTCAAAATCACCATACAAGATAAATATTTTAAATCGTTTGAGGATATCAAGGAAGCCACAAAATCACAAACAAAATGACATTCACAACGTGGTCTTCCACATAACTGTTTTTGAAGCACGAATGAATATTTTCAGAAAAATTTATTAGTTTATTTTCATAAATTCTTTACATCACACATTCATTGTAATCTTGCCACAGGTGGCATGTTTGTGTGTGTGTGTGTGTGTGAGATGTTTGGAGTGTGATTTGCTTGCCATTTCAGGTTAATTAATATGTTTTAAACTTTTAAATGACTGTTTAATTGATAGTTTGGATTGAGTAATCAGAATTGCAAATTCTGCCATTCTAAAATATGATACCTTATTTCCTCTTGAGTGAAACAGAAATAATTTGGGGTTTATAATTATGTGAACGTCTGGGAGAGCTAAATGTTCTCTCATCTTTTTGGTTCTAATGTTTTTTGTTTATTTTTGACAGGATGGAAGATTGACGACATTTACCTTATTCCACAGATGATACCTATATTAAAATAAGTATAAAGTTAGGTCAAAGTAAAGGTTACATATCTGTCTACAAATTGAAAGCAAATAGCTGTCTTAACATTTGGAGTGCCTCAGAACAGATGGAAATTTCACTACAATCCATATAACATTACATGAAATGTCATTCCCACAAGAAATAACACAAATCATTAACAAACAAAAATAGTATTTTTGAATACTGGAAATTAGGCAGGCAATGTTATAAAGTCTAAAAAAAAAAAGGAAAACTGGAGAAGAAGTTAGAACTATAGCATCAGTTTCCAGGCTGCAACAGAGGAAGGCATATCCCAAGCAGACACCAGCTGGGGTCTCCCCAAGTTACCAAGATGACATCAGGGGTAAGATTAGGAGTCAGAATTCCTTTTATCGATTACCTGAGGATAAAGAGCTATCATGAGAAAAAGAATATTTATTTCTACAAAAGAATCTTTATTCCAAAAATTGTACAAATCCCAATCTATGTATGCATGTAAAATTCCATGAGATAGGGAACACAATCTCTAGATAGCAACCTTCTCTCATGACTTTTTCCAACTTCATGGTGTATTACAAGAAGAATAAGGATAAAGGTCTGTAATCTAGAAATGAAAAAAACTAAACTATTGGTATGTAAAAGTACCACAACTGCTAATGTAGAACATCCAAAGAAATAATAAACTCTTAGAAATATTAAACAATTTGGGAAAAGTTGCAAAATTCAAGGTTAATGAACAAAGTCAATTATTTAAATGTATATCAGCAATTAATTTAATTTTGAAATTGAAAATAGGCTAGTATCATTTGTATTTGTACCATGAAAGTAGTATAATTGTATACATGTAATCAAATATATTCAAAATATGTGTCAAAAACTGTACAAATCCAATTAAAAAAAAGGAAAAGAAATAAAACAGATATTTCATGTTTATAAAAAGACTCTTACTTAAAATGTCAATTTCTTTCAACATTATCTATAGATTCAACATCATCCCAACTAAAATCCCAGAAAATTACTTGGCAAATATCAACAAACTGACCTGACAGTTATATGGGAAGGCAAAGGGTCCAAAAGAGCCAACACAATTTTGTAGACCTAGATTAGATGGCAGACACTGGCCGTCATTAGGGCCCATTTTAGGGCTATGGTGACAACTATTGCATATTAGTGAAAGAAAAGACAAATAGACCAAAGGAACATGATTGAAAGCCCATAAATAGATGCACAAAGAAATGGCCAAGTAATCTTGGACACACAAAGATAATAGAATGAAGAAAAAAAGTCTTTCCATGGAGTGTGATAGGATAACTAGAAGCCAATAGTTTCTCTAAACGTCAATATGTCTGTCACGATCAATTCCTTGTGGTTGGGAGAGAAAACCCAACACTTACAACTCAAGGGAGGAAGGTCTTATTTTTAGCTACCACGTTAGAAGTTTCGGTCTGTTTATGATCTGCTGGAAACAGTAGAATGGCGTGGTGTGGAGGAAGGCAGCTCACCTCATGTAGAAAGAAGGAAGACCGAGGGACCAGACAGGAGCTGAGGGCAGAGCAGCATCCTTGCAAGCCTCACCCTCAATGATCTGCCTCTCCTGACCAACTTCTACCTCTGATCTGTATTACAGCTACCAGAATCATTTTCAAATACCTTCACCTCTCAATCAGTGTCATTTCCTTTCCCATTTGCGTGAAGCACTTGTCTAAAAATGTCATCCCGTTTCTGATGTATGCGCAGGAGACGGGAGTGCCTGCTGCTTGTAGTTGAGTTACCAGCGGAGTATCTATTGCCCCTTTTAGTTCAACTTCAAATTGTTGAGCACTTATCGACAGGAAGTGCCAGGCTCAAGCACAGAAAGAGGAAAAACTGTTTGGGGCATATTTTATTCCTTGGAATTGATCTTGCTACATTGTTTTACTCTCCTATTTACTGCTACAATCTCTGTTCTTGTTCAATCTCCTGGATTTCTCGTCACTCTCCTTGCCCAAGTTCTTACTCTGCAGCTGGTTTTGAGCTCCCTATGTAGCCCCGGCTGGCCTTAGACTCATGGCAATCATCTTTCCTCAGCCTCCATAGTACTGGGACTACAGGCATGTGTCACCATGCCCACATTATGTGGTGCTAAGGATTGACTCAGATCCTTGTGCTTGCTAGGCAAGTGCTCCAACTGCTGTGCTATTCCTCCAACCCTGCTGTTGTCTTGTGACTTGACTCTTAATGGGAGTCCCATCTCAAATTAGTTCCTGAAGGTAACCCTATACCTTAAACCAAATCACTTTTTTCACTTTTCCATTTTCTGTACGAAACCCTTCCAAGAATTGTATTAGAATAGAATGTCTATTGATGCAGAATCGAGGCCATGGGGAAAAAAAGCCTACATTTCAATTAGATAAAAATGAGTTTAAGAGCTGGAGAAGTGGTACAGTGTTTAAAGTACTTGCCTTGTAAGCACAAGTTCCCTGAGTTTGAGTCCCAAGCCCCACAAAAAGGTGGGTGTGGTGGTGCATACATTTAACTCTGACACTTGGGAGACTGTGGCACTTAGGAGGCTGAGGCATGAGGATTGCCCTGAATCCAAGGCCAGCCTGGACTACATAGTGAGTTCAGGGCTAGCTTGGGCTACAGAGCAAGACCCTGTCTCAAAAAAAAAGGAGTTTAAATCTTGATAACTGCTGACTGACTACACAAGTAAAATATCATATGGCATCTTAGTTTTCTTTTTTTCATAAACCCAATGTCAATGTATCCTGAAGCATCAGACATCTGGAAAGCTTGAGATGACATCTACTGTGTATAGCAGCTGTCCACTAAACAGCAGCTAGTAGTGCTATAACAGAATATCTTTGAGGACTCAAATGGCGTGTCTTGTTTTTAATTCCACTTACACTTTATCTGAAGCGTGTTGTCTTACCTGCATTCTCCTTCCTTCCCTGCTTCTTATGTGATTTTCTTTTTGATTTACTATTCAGTGTTATTTGAAAATGTCCATTCAACCACAAGTCTTTTTGTTCCCTGAACACTGGGATGTGTTCTCTGGTGGTACCATTAAAGGCCAGTGCGTCAAGATAAATATTCACAAGAGAGCAAACCAACGTTTTCTTTGCAATCATGTTGGTAACACTGGACTCTAAAAACAGCAACTGGGAATGCGAAATGCTATCTGAGAATGGCCCCATTTACTGACTGAGAAAGAGAAACACAAAGAAGCGCTTACCATTGCTTTCCATTTGCCTGTGCCCAGAGCCTGCAACGGCCTTTCTCTGTGGCTGGTGTAGCATCCGCCGCGTGCACCTGCGTGAACTCCAATATAACGAAATCTCCAGAGCACCGCATGTGCCGCGTTGGCTCAGCTTTCTCATTGGGTTGCTGATCGTTGCTTTTTCTTTTTTCCTCTACAGCACATAACTTCTTTATCACATGGTGCTTTAATGGTTCTGTGAATATTGTTCTCTCCTTCTTCCTGCGTCTTGGTGCTGTCTTGTGAAGTTAGGACTCAATAATCCCTGCTTAAAAGTTGCCATTGAGGGGAGAGGTGATACAAGCTGAGAAAGAACTTCTGAACCAAGCAGAACCCACATCTTACAAAAACAACTGAAAATTGAACATTTTAGCTGTTCTGTGAAGTTTAAGACCATTGGCAGCAAAAATACAAAATTAGCTAGAAAATTCTTTATTTTATTTACTGTTTATATTATGGCTTTTATCTCCTCTGTTCTTACCTCTCACTTCTATTTTTTTCTTTCTTTTGTTATCTTTAAACCTCCTCTCCTTCCTTACTTCATGCATTCTTTTTTATTTTGCTTTTCAAACTAATAGTTTGTTTCTTTTCAAATTTGCTTGCTTCTACCAGGCAAATACTTTTCATATAATGCATGGTGTAAAACTCTAAAATTGCCAACCAGTAGAAACACTAAAAAGGAGAAATAATATATCTTTTAGATGTCTTTTATAGGAATTCTAGGGAAGTCTTTAAAAATTGAAAAGATACACTGGTGGGTTTTGTTTGATTTGAATTTTGAAGTGTGTGTGTGTGTGTGTGTGTGTGTGTCTTTTGCTCTGAGACAGAATGACATTGTCTTATTTATCCTGGTTATCCCTGACTAAGTACAAATACAATTCAAAATGTTGATTTCAGTTATCAATGTTTTGGGAGTATACTTTCATGTTGATAAAAGTGATTATCAAATGTATTATTTTGAGCAATATTCTTTCCGTGAAGAGAATGGGGGCAAGTAAAACACAGCTCATTGAGCACTACATGCATGTTAAAAAAGTTTCCCTTATTGATGGTAAAATACTCACAAAACCATCTATTGCTGTTTTAGTGAGTGTTTTTCTAAGAAGCTTCTTTTGAAGTGATAATAACAGTTGCTAGTTTTATTTTTGAGTCTAGTCTTTGGTCAGCTTGTTAATCAAGATCTACAGCTGGAAAAGTTGGAAATGAGGCCAACTTTCTTTGGTGTAATTTGTATTTTTCATTCTTTATTTTCCTGACTGGTGCTTTAACATCACAAGCTCCACTCTTGAGGATTTCTCTCCCATCTTTTAGAAAAGGTGATACACATGTTGCTGTTTAATTGGTCATTATATTGGTCAGCCTTCCAGTCACACCTGCAATTCACAAAAGACATTTTATCTGGTTCATTGTTTAAGAGATTCAATCCATGGTCATCTGGTTCTAAAACAGAAACATAAGGGTGTGGTGGAACAAAGATGTTAGCTCATACTAGCTAAAAAGCAGAGTAGGAAACAGTGACAGAAAAGACTGGACAAGTAACCAGATGTAGACCTCAAAGTCATGCCCTTGTGACCCTTCCTGACACTCGGATTCATATTTAACTAATCCACTAGTTGACTCGTGTGGCAGTCAAATTGACAATCCTCTTTAAACATCACATCTCACTCCTCATCTACATTATACACAAGCATGTCTCCTAAGTCATACTTAGCTTTCATATGATGATAAGCTACTAATTCTACCTTAATATGGTAGAAAAATCTTTTATACAAGTAAAAATGTAGTATAAAAATCTCTTCCCCAAAGTTTCAATACTTTCAGTTTTCTTCAAAAGTTTAACGCAAGGTCCCTTCTTAGGCTCAGGAAAAACCCTCATCTCTAGGCTCTTTAAAAAAATTAAATTACATTACATTATCCCAATATATAATGAAAAAATGAACATTTTCTTTCCAAAATGAAGGAATAATATATTAGAAAAGAATTGCACTAAGGCAAAGTCAAAACCCAGCAAGGCAATTATTAAGACTTCCATATCTAAGTGGTAAGATATGAATAGCGCATGGGCAGACCAATTCTATGGCCTTGCAGGTAGTAACCACACTTCCCGCAGCCTTTCTCGTGAAATGGCTCTGCTGAAACCTATAGCTTTCTTCAGCCTGTTGCTTCACAATCCTGGACTCTAACATCCTGATGTCCCTACTGCACCTTTGGCTTCATTCCCATATCTCACGCACTGCCCTCTCAGAGACACATTGGCGTTTATTCTAAAATCTGGGTATGAGACCGCATAACACCATAACCCTTTCATTGAACATGCCTCTGGAACAGGCACAATGCAAACAACATTAACTATACCACAAGGTCGGACAGAAGCGGGGCTGGTTTTGACCACAGCTGTAAAACTTTCTGAGTGAACAGTTATCTGAACTCAGTGAACAGTTCCTTGGATGGCCTTGGGTGAGCAGGGCATCCTGGAACTCTCTTCTCATAACAAAATCATTCATGGCATCTTTCCCTTTATCCTCTTGGATACATTCTGATTGGATTCTGGCCAATTTCAGCCAGCACAGTTGCCTTAGCCCTAACTAAATAAGTACTTCCTTTCTGAGCAAACTGCACAATGTTTAAATTATTTGGCTCTGCCATTTTTTTTTCTGATTCACATTGTGAATCTGGTAGAGAGTGGCAGTTAGTACCTGTGCCACAGCCTGAATACTGAGTTGCTTTAAAATTTTCCTCTATTTGTATTATTACACCGTGATTAAATTAAACCTTATTCTAAGTCTTAAGGCACAGGGAAAATGACGACCAATTCTTGATACAGCATCACATATTTGTCTTCTAGGCCAGTTCCAATAGGAATCCCATTTCACCTGCAACTTCTTGACTATGGCGTTTACTCTCCGCATGTGTATCAGAATGCTGATTTTCTAGCTTCTGACCAAAGCCACCCATCAAGCTTTATGTATAGTATTCTAAATTATTTCGAGTTCACGTCTCCAAATGTTTTCAACCCTTCTCACAGGCCAGTGCCAGGGGGGTTTAACTACATGGTCTTATACATTTGTAGCAATGATCCCACTCATGGTCTCAGATTTCTGAATTAGTCAGCTTCCCCCATTGGGATGAAGTACCTGACACTAACACCTACAGTTTCAAAGAGAAGAGGTTCCGTTTGTCTCACGGCTTCAGAGGTTCAGTCCAAATCTGTCTGGTTTCAAGGAAGAAACCTCAAAGAAGAAAGGTATGGCAAGGCAAGATGCTCAGTTTCATGTGATCATGAAACAGAGCAGGGAATCGGAAACAGAGCAGGGGATCACTGCCAGACACAATCCGACAAGAAACTAGTTGTGATCTCGAAGGTTAGTCGTTTAAATCTATAATGGTACCTTTTGGCATGTTTGCATACCAATTGTGATCAATAAATAGTTCAGTGTTTCAGGAATTCTTTCAAGTCTTAAGCAGGATATTATCTTTTCTAACAGTATATTGAGTTGTGGCAAACAGAGATCACCTTCAAAAGGAGCAAAATCTAATCAGAAAAACATGATACAACACAGAAGAAAAGTATGCACTACCAATCAAGTTACAAATAATAGGTGATTAGCTTCCCAATAAGTAGCAAATGTCTCATGTGGCGGAAAAGATGTTGTTTTCTCTGATAAAGCAAGTTCAGACACCAACTACCAGTCGTGTTGTGATGTGACAAAATATTTCCTTCACTTGTAAATCACCCTGTATGGGCATCTCAGAAATCATAACATAATGAAAGATAAAGGATTTCAGTGACAAGAAATCTAAATGATCCCAGGGACTGGAGGAATATCATAGCGGCTATCGTACTTTCCGAGCAAATGCAAGATCTTGAGTATGATTCCCCCAGCACCACATAAACGGGGCATGATGACACAAGCCCCTAATCCCACCCTTTTGGAAGTTGGAGCAGGACTGTCATGTGATCAAGGTCAACCTGGGATATGTAGTAAGTTCAGAACAAGCCTAAATTACTGAGTTAGACTCTGTCTCAAAAAAAGGTTTTTTTCACATCACAAAATTAATATTAGGTGAATATGTCTTTAATTCCATATATAAACTTTGATCCAACACCTGTAATTTTGAAATATTAGCAAGTCCATTTTTTTCTGTTAGAAATCTCAAAATATTTCTATTTTTCCGATTATGAATTCCATCCTAAGAGACCTAGATATTAATAATTTTGCCATATAAAAATAAAGTGTGTATAGCAATTAGCAATTGTTAACACATAAACATGAAGAATTCTGCCATCTATCCAGAGTACAGTGTAGTGGACTGTACCATTATTAAGAGGACAACTATCCAAGGAGAAAAATGAGATCTTAAAAAGTTGCCATCAAAATAATTTAAGATATGCTAAAGCACACGGTTGTATAGAGAGATGGGTAGGTACACGGATAGGAGGACACACAATTGTATCTGAGGCAGTCACTTTAATCAGAATTGGCCATAGAGGTCCTCTCTATCATCAAGCACTGGTGAAACGTCGTTGAGAATACCAAGATCAATGTGTTACCCCTGCTCGTCTTCCCTATGTATGTGCTCCTAATTATGCATTGTTATTGAAGCAGTGTAGGAAGCTTTTGTAATATTCGGCACAGATTGAAAATCTCTCAAGCAATTTTCCTCCTTTAAATAATGTCCTCGTAATGTGTGTGCATGAGTTGGCACATGTGTACTTATAAAATGACTAAGTAGTCTTTCCTATGCTGCATTTTCCTCTATAGATTTTTACTGTTTATATGGTGTGTATGTGCATGTGTGTTATACCTATATATTTAATGTAGATGACTATTAAACATAAATATATATATATGGTCATCTGCATTAAATATAACATAGATTTTATTGTGACAGGTGTGTTTATTGTTTGTGATCTAGGGCTTTTCTAATAGCAGAAAGTAAAACAAAAAAGACAGAAACAAAGAAAAGAAATGTAAGAGATGAAAAGGTGGAGATACTGTGGACAAGAATTGAGAGTATGCTTTCCTCCCAGCAAGTTTCTCTGTTACGATTGGCTGGCAGCGCTATCTTTCTTGTTGAGAAATCAATGAATGAGTAGAAAACGGAGAATTGTGCACTCCCGCTGTCTCGGTAGATGCTCCTCTGGGTGGTCAACAGCCTAACAAGAGCCCCAGGGCTAACTCTGAAAAACAATGCATTTCAATCTTCTTCCTTTTCAGGAACCAGTGATGTCATTTAATTTATCATAAACCCCAGACACATATCTCTGGACTCATTCAATGAGTTATTTGAAAAGTCTAACCACTACAAGTAACTTAGTGTCACAAATAACCACTTGCAAAAGTTTTACTTTTGGGAAAAGAAGAACAGTCAGTTTTTATTCAACTTGCTTAACCATCTAGATTCTGTTTTGGAAACTACAGCAGTGGCTTAGACTATCAAAAACAGGATTTGCTAAAAAATCAAAAACAAAACAACTGGCATATTTTATTGTTAGGGATTCAAATATGGATGTAAATTTACAGTTGCAGCCTATTCTTTCCACAATAAATATAACATATAAAATTTTATTTTCTGGTGGAGAAAATCATATATAGTCATTGTATAAAATATAAATATTTATAAACATAGAAAACATTATGCAAATCACATTCTACCTAACATACATGCAAATATAAATTACAAATGAGGGCGCATTTTATTTTATTTTGTTTTATGAGTTGACCAAAGGGAAATAGCTATTGACCAATATATATTGTTTCACTTGATTTTGTTTCATCCTTAATACAGTTTTCTATTTTCTATTTTTATTCAATAATGATGATTATTGATTTTGCCTTTAAAATAATATCCTCCTCACTTAGTGCTATATACTCAGCTCAGTAATATCTGTATAATAATTGAATTAACCAATGATAGGGTGTTTCCTCTTGGCTAAATTCTTGCTATTACATATGGGTTTAAAAATAAAATTTGTATAATTTTTGAACAAATATTAATTTCCCCAGAGATTCCCTTAATATGGGAATGTTAGGATTAAAGTTTGTGAATTCTTTTTTAAAAAGTTCAATGTTTATGTGTATCTCTGTTATGTTCATAGCAGCATAACTAACAGTAGCTATGTGGAAGACACCAAAGTACCCATCAACAGACCAATGGATACACAAACTGTGGTATTTATACACAATGGAATACTATGCATTGATAAAGACAGACAGGTTTGAGGCTTTTGTAGGCAAATGGAGGCAACTTGAGACCATCATGCTTAGTGAAGTGAACTAGAACTGAAAAGTGAAATATCAAATGGTTTTTCTGATATGAGAAACCCAGATCACAATCATCTCATGGAACTTAATGTGGAAAATAATGGGAACTGGGGTGGAGACGGGGTGGGGAGAGGGCCAAAAGGAGAGAGGGGAAGGTCTTGCAATTTTGTTATGATATGTATGCACACAAAATGCTCAAGACCAATGTAAACTTTATATTTTGCACTTAGAAGTACCAATAAAATGGGGTAAAAGTTCAATTTTTATTTCTTTTCCTAGATGTATATCCAATTTTATTTTTATTTTTAACCCACAGTGAACTCAAAAGCAACAAAGCCAATTGATGATTAACTAAAATATCTAAAACTTAAACCAAAACCTTTTCTCTTTGTAACTTGATTATCCCAGGTATTTTGTTATAGTGATGGAAAGCTGATTAACGCAGTATCTCACTGTTGTTATAAGTCCTTTGCTATGCTAGTCAACTTTTCATTGCTGTGACAAAATTAACTTGAACACTTATTTTGGCTAAGAGCTTCACAGGTAGGTTAATCTGCAGATGGTTTGATAACTGAATGGACTATTGGGAGGGCCGTGAACTGTAGGGCCTATAAGGAGCAAGTAGGCCACTGAGGGAATCTCCTGGAAAGTATATATCCTGTCTCCAGCTCCTTCTTGCTCCCTCTCTACTTCCTCTTTGGCCTAAGATGAGCTTCTTTGCTGCACCGTAGACTCCTGTCTTAGTTACTTCTTCATCAGCTTGACTCGGTACCTTACATGCACAACTTTAGGGAGGAAAGATTACAGTTTCAGGAAGCTACAGTCTATTCACAGGTGGGTGGCTGGAAAACAGTGGAAATACATGGTGGGGTTGCAGCTAGTGCCAGAGCCAGAGCTCCAGAGACAGACCTTCACCACAGCATGGCAGAACAGAGATTAGCCTGACAGGAAGGTTGGAGCAAGCACAGGCCTCTCCAGGTCAAGTCCTAAGCACCTGCCCCATCCAGCCCGTCCCACATCCCAACACGGCACAATAGCCATGGGTACATGAGGCTTCTGGGGTACACTCCACACCCAAACCACAATAGCTTCTCACTATACTGGTCTGCCTTGCCACTGACCCAGAAGCAAAGGCCCTAAACCAAACAACCACAGACTGAAATTTCTGAAACTATAAGCTGAAAATGAGTTTTCTTTTTTCAAGTGTTTTTGTTTCACTTTACTTTGTTTTTGAGACAGGGTTTCAAGTTGGTTCTGAACTCACTATGTATTCCAGACTGGCCTCAAAGACAGGGCAATCCTTTTGCCTCCGCCTCCCAGGTGCTATGATTACAGGCAGGTGTCATCGCACCTGGCTAAGGTGGTGCTGGAAAATTGAACCCAGAGCCTTATGCTTGCTAGGCAAGAGCTCTACCCTCTTTCCTTCTCCTTTAATTGTTTTTTTTCTTTTTTTTTGGGGGGGGGGATATTTTGTCACAACAATGGAAAACCGATTTAGAGTGATAGTCAGATAAGTAATAATAATAATAGAAAAATAATGAGAAAAGAAACACTAATTTTGATTCTTTTTGTAATATATACTTGCATTTGAACATGCCTCTTACTTAGCTCGGTTCTGATTTCTTCATTTGAAAGTTAGAAAAATGCATTTTCAGGTTTTAAGGTTTTATAGCATTTTATAAGTTAGTTGTAATGGAACATAATTTTCTAAATAAAAAAATTTCCAGACTTTTGAAAGCTAGACCATTTTACACTCCTGTGTGCAATTCATGTGGGTTCTAATTGCTCCACATTCTCAAATTTGCTGGTTTTTATTTCCTGATAACAGCTAATTAATAGGTATGAAATTGTATCTCATTGTGATTGTGATTTGCATTTTCCTCATGACTAGTGGTGTTGAGCATCTTTTTATGTACTTATTAGCAATTTGAACATTTTCTTTAGAAAAATGTTTATTCAAGTCCTTTAGCTATTTTTAAAAATGTCATTGTTTTTCTTTTTGCTGTGAAGTTGTAGGAGCTTTTTTTATAGCTTTTTACCAAACTTTTGTCAGCTGTATGATTCACACATGTTCTTTTTCCATTTTGTAGGGATTTTTTTTTTACTTTAAGTACCAAAGCTCTAAATTTTTTGGTGAGTTCTAATTTGTTAAATTTTGATGTCATTATCAAAAGTCAATTATCAGCCTAAGATTATGATAATGAAATTTATGATTTTAGATAGATTTTTAGATACTTTATGGTTTTAGATCTTAGGTCTAGCTTGTTGATTCTAACTCATCTGAGTTAATATTAGCATATAGTATGAAATAGGGAACCTAGGGGATGAATTTCATACTTTTGCATGTGGACATCCAGTTATATCAAAATCATGTCTCCCAGTCCTTGAAGATTGGCATTGTGCTGAAGTACTTCTTCAACAGTTTTTTGTTGTTGTTGTTGTTGTTTTTTACTGAATAAAGAAAGAAGCCAAAGGTGAAAGTGTAGGGACTTAGCATGTCTACGCCACATCTGTTTTCACAACTCCCCAGTTTATACAGATATTTTGATTATCCTAGTTCCCCCCCAAAAAAAAAATTATCCCTTGTTTTCTCCCCTTGCTTAGCCTATTTTTCCTGTTATATCTCTCAACCATAATCTTTTCCTCTTGGGCTGTTCATTCATCCTACAATATTTTCAAGCAATGCTCACCACATAGTTCTGAATTAGGTAAAATACAGATAAAAATCTTGCTTCTATCATTTTGGTAGTCACCAAGTACATGAGAAACTAAACACACCCAAACACACACTCAAGCACAAGGTCTAATCCATTTTCTCTACAATCAGGGACCAGATCTCATGTTGTGAACCCATGTTCTGTCTTCGAGTCTTCCACGAGTCAAGGAGAGAGTGGAATAAGATAATTATAAACGCCACAAAGCTTTTCTAACATTTTTCAGTTATCTCATTGACATTATTTCAGCATTTTCTTGGTGACTAAATATTTTACTATATTCCTGGGTTTTAAAAAAGTCATTTCTAAAAGTCAAAACTAATATGCTAAGTAACTTTAAGCTATTAGCATCTTTCCTGAGGCCACAGTTTTGTAACTTCAGCAGCAAAACAGGAATATCACTAGTACATATATGTTAATTGTTTTTTCATTTCATAAATAATAAAACAGAAATTTATCAAGATACTTGCCAATGGTCAAAGAAATAGTAAAAACAGGCAAAGAACCCTTAGAATATTGGCTGTGTCTCTTTCTAGCAGTGAATTATGTAAGAATCCAATACATATTACACTCCTAGTGTGTATCATACCTTAACCTAGTTCTCTATATAAATTGATAATATTTATTATTCACAATAATTTCTTGGCATTATGTCCTTACTAAGTATGCATAAATACATACTATGTGATAATTGTTAGTAGCTGAGGTTGGATACTGGAAGGAGGATTTGATAATCGCTTTTCTTTTCTTAGGCTTCAGTGATCTCTTTAACCACTACTTTACAGTAGAAAAGAATTCAAGAGAATGTGTATATTGACAACATCCCTCATTGTGGAACCTTTTGTCAAGACAGCTTTAAATATCTAGTAATGAATGAGCTAGTCTATAACTAATATGATCAACTCCCCATAAATTTTGGAGCAAATAATACAACATTTAATATATTTTGTGAGTAGCCATATACATAGCCAAAAGGAAATAAAAACTGGTGCTTAAGTAAGGTATTCTGTGGCTATCCAGCCTTGTAGCTATAGTAACAAATGCCTGGGAGTGATGGCATTACCACACTAGATATGTTATGTTGTGTTGACTTCTCTGTTCCTAAGTAAGCATCATACAGAGTGAAGCTTCTTGCTTTCATGAGTTTCAATTCTTAATGTTCCCCACATTCATATACATTTTGAATGTGATAGGAGTTGTTAAAGTAAAAGTAGGCTTTTCTCGAAATTTCACTGTACACATTAATCTTCCTTAAATTTTATGTTCATCGATGAAAGGACTTCTAGTGTAGTTTATATCTATACCTTATTTATTTTCCAAATTATTACTTGCCTATGGGATTTTTCCATATTTCTGAATCCTTGATATAGGCATTCTCCAGAGGTAGGGACTTTCTCAGTACTTTGGGGGTCCGCAGTTCTTTACATAATAACTTGTTACTCTTATTTTTTTCTCCATTTTATTCATTTCCTGGTCAAACTAAAATACAGAGTATAAAACAATAACAAGCCAACACATGAATAGTTCACAATGACACTGGGTGCTTAATGCCTATTGAACTGTGATCACTTTGAGCACAGGCAAAAATCCTGGCAATTGCTTTAGTTTATAAAATAAATGTCTGTCTGGTTGTGTTCCTCATATTTGGCTACATATAGGCAGTCAGAATATTGATGTCTGTGTATTATGAATAATTATATAAATAATACTATTTAATTTCAGTTTTTATTTGCCTGTTCTCATGTTAATATATAGAGATACATATATAAAATCTTTAAAATGAAAATTAGTCTATATTCTCTTCGTTGTTAATAATAAACAAAGTGTTTCTTGCTTTCTCCATAAAGTTCAAGTTTGTGTAGTTTTCCAGAATAACATTGTTGTCTACATAAAAATGTTTACAAGTATTTTTATAATTTCTGATATTCTGATATTGAGAATCTTCATTACAGAATTATCTTTTCTATCCCAATTGTTCTTCAGTATCTCTCTGTCGATCATTAGAATTTCGTTCTATTCCACTTACTCCAAGAAACATTTAACACTTCAGAGGCCAAAGGGATGTAAATAGTTGGCCTTTGTAGTGCTTAAGAAAACTCTAATTTATTGAAATCTCAAAACTTGACTCTTTGAATGTATGATCTTAGTTTAGAAAATTAAGCTACAACTTCACTTTTTATCACTCACGACCAGTGAGGGAAGGTGGTGGAATGGATAACAAGGACACTGAATTAGACACAGGAAGGAGTGATCTGAGACGTGCCAGTGGAGCTGCAAACTTAGTCTTCATTTGAGGGACGAATGGCATTCCGGTGCCATGATAGGGTTGATGCGATACCTCAACCACTGTTCTCACCAAAGCGCTCCCTCCACAGCTGCACTCCGTCCAGTGGAAACCGTCCTCACTGCACAAATCAGCAGCCCCAACATGTCAGTCAATAAACATCTGAGAGAGGGTGAGGAATTCCACTAATCTGCTCTGATTCTGTTCCTCATCTGTCCTAGTCCCCCTCAGTTTTTTCATTCTAATTAATAACGTTATCCTCACATTACACATTCCAACTCTGGTACAGAGTAGAAAAATCCTGTGTTGTCAGATCTTGTTGCTGTGACAAAATACCTAACAATCACAACTTAAGGGAAGAAAGGCTCATCTTGGCTCATGGCTTCAAGATTATAGTCCATGGTTTGCTAGCTCCGTTGCTTTTAATTGTGAGTAGACAGACACATTATGAATGAACACGGTGGAGGATTTCTGGTTCCCTTGTGAAAGCCAGAAACCAGAGCGTAAGAACGTGCGAAAGACCTAGAACAGAACATAAAGGAAAAGATCTACTCCCTACCTTCATGCCACAAGGCCCTGGCCCTCCACTTAGGTTTCACTTTCTATAGTCTTACTTTAAAAAGGTAAGACTTCATCACTTCCCAATAAAGGAGTGTCATGAAACTATGAATCCATCAATTGACTAAATCAGTGGTGAATCTATATCCTCCATGATTTTGTCCTTTCTGGGCCCCAACTATGAACATTTTTGCACTGGAGATTTAGCCCTCAATATATGAGATATTGGAGGACACTTCATATTTAAATTATAATAAATATTGGATAATATGGATATTTTACATTACAACCAAAATCTCTTTAATATTAATGAATAAAACTAGAAGAGTCAAGCACAACTCTACTTCCTGATGTATGTTTATTATTTTCTCAAGAGAACTTAGACACATATCAGCATGCACATGGTCCATGTTCCATGTGTTTCTGCCTCTAGAGCCAGCCAAGGGGAGCTTCACCCATGTCTGCCTCCTTCCCTCCCATCCTAGGTTGCCTTCATGCCCAAGTTATTGTCACATACCTCATGAATAAGTATCCCGCTCATCTGCTAACGTGAGACTTTCTTCTCACCCTTAACCTGAAAGCTTGTATTTCATATTATAATCGAGCCTTCTACAATTTCAATGTTGTATACTTAAACCAGTATTTACAAACGTTTGTGTCATGATAGTGAACTTTTTGTTGGAAACTTATAATACTATAGAAAGGTATAGATTCTTGGAGATTTCCCCTTAAGTTAGTAGTTTCCATTCTATATCAAGTTTTGCTTAGTCTTTTTTGAGTTAACTCCTGAAATCTGATTCAGAGACTGGAAGGTCTTTCCATAATTTGTAATTTTGCTGAGGATATTGTCTTTTACATTTTGTTCATTTTTTTTCAAAGACTCTATAAGATTTCCTCAAAGGCATTTTTTATAGAAAAACTTTTGTGGTTATTTTTGTCCATCAATTTGAATAAATCATTGGATCTCTGCTCTTTTGATTCAAACACTGTTTCAAAATATATTTCATATAATTAAATAATATTCTGTAAAAAAACACAAAAATTTACTGCACTGAGTGGAGAACAAAAGTGTTACTAGAGTAGTAACCATACAGTGATTAAGGAGACTCCATTTCAGAGATACAGAAATGGCCCAATATACATAAATCAATCAACATTAATATGAAAGGAACAAAGATGGTGCAGTAAAAGCAGACAACACATCGTGGCAATTCTAGAACCTGCATGAGGAACATCTGGAAAACAACAACTTAGTGAAGAGAAAGAGAAGAGCTGCAGGAATTAGAGGATGCCATTCAATTAGCTAGGAATTAGGAAGAAACAGCAAGAACTGAAGACAATCTAGAGAAAAACACAAAGCAGTCAGGAACACTAACTGCACCTCCTAGGAGAAGGCTCTGTCTGTGGAAACAAGCTCAGAAATGCACCTTGACCGGGCCATCTGCCAACATCATTTACCGTATTCTGCCATGTATGAGTAGAAGAGCCACTGAAGCAAGTGGGACATCTTAAGAGTCCACAGGCTCCAAAACTCGTAGGGGTTAACAGCAGTTCAGGTGTCATTAAAAACTCAGAGACACTGAAGCTGATACCGATCTTCCTAGCAAGTAAACTATCATCTGACTTTCCAGCAGCAAAGAAGAGGGATGACTCAGCATTTGTACAGCAAAAAATGTCAGTGGATGCACAATAGGTACCTGCTGTGGCTAAGGGTCTGTCATGGTTTGAGTCTGAGCCTCATCTGTTTGGAAGGTGGTTGATTTATGGAGATTAATTGGATCAAGTAGATTGATCTATTGGTAATTTCATGGACTGTGAGGACCTAGCGAAGGAGTGAGTCACTGAGGGTGTAGCATGACCCAGCTGTTTTCCAGTTCCTGCTTCCCGGCCTTGATAGGATGGACAGCACTGCCATTGGTAGGCCTTCTCCGGCATTGCTGTCACTGACAGAGCATCACTTTTCCTCATTCTGATTGTTTCCTCGAAGCATGATATGCATCTCAAGGGAGAAAGGACAACAGAGAAAAGGGGGAAATCATGCATGCATGGATTCATAGATGTCATCAGAGAAGGGAAAGCAGATTAAGGGCGCCCTTTCTCCCCAGAATTGATGTCATTTAGGAGTAGCAAGGAAAACCGAAATCTTTCTGATGACTCTCTTCCCCTCAAGTATCCCTCAAGCATCCCATGAGAGAGAGAGCAACAGGAGAATCCCAGACACAAAGCTATGCAGATGTCAGCTAAGTGTCTAATGGTAAGGGGGCGTTTTTTCTACAACTTACCCTCAAATGTATCAGAAAAGAATGTATTTTTGCAGAGAAAAATAGATACATGAATATATGAAACCTGCATAATTGCTGCAATGTTTCCATCTCAAGTTGTGTCAAAATTTAAAAATACAGCATGTAATTTGCAGATGAAAGAACTGTGTTTCAATTTTGTGTCAGTGTATTATCACTATCATCATGAATAAATTCATTTCTGAAGCTCAACTCCAAAATGAATTTAATACTTGCTTCTAGATTCATTGTGATAGTGAAATAAGGTTGTACTGGGCTAAATAAATTATAAAGAATAACTTTCACAACATTGCTGTTGTTACACTCTGACTGCGATGGAAATTTGATGATCTCTGAGGGAAGACAATAGCATCAGAAAATTTTCACTTGCTAGGAATCTCCTGGAGGTTTTTCAGCTGAAGACAGTTCTACCCCCTGTAGTAACAAGTTACTATCTCCACGAATGTAAGTATTGAAAAATTGATTTGTGAAGCAAATGGGAGAAATTTGTAAAAAAAAGTTTTAAAAACTAATACTTGTAAGGCAGAAATAAAAACACTAAATAGTAATATGGGAAAGGAAAGAGACTCGTATCCTCAGACTTATGCAGCATATTTTACCAAGACAAAATCGACAAAATTGTTTCAGTTTCCCAAAATAAATAAGATTGTAGAAAGAAGATATGCTTATCTATGAGATCAATATATAATAATTGTGTATATAATAATTTCAAATTATCTGGATGAAGAAATATATAAAGAAATTTTATGTAAAAATTTGTTGGCATTGGGCTGGCAATGTAACTTAAGTTGTAGAGTGCTTCCCTAGCATGTGTGAGGCACTGGATGCTGAACAAAGAAGAAGAAGACAGAAGACAGAAGAAGAAGAAGAAGGAGGAGGAGGAGGAGGAGGAGGAGGAGGAGGAGAAGGAAGAGGATAAGGAGGAGGAGGAGGAGGAGGAGGAGGAGGAGAAGGATGCTCCCCCTCCAACCAGGCCCCATCTCTCAACAGCAAATGACATTTCACAACATCCAAACACATGAGGGGTTTGGGGGACACTCCAGGTCCAAACTATCCCATGAGTGCTTCAAAGTTTACAGACCACACATCACTCTAAATCTGCTTTTCAGTTTTTATAAGGTTGTATTTTCAGCTTTAATGAAGACTTTCAAGGATGGCATTTGTGCCAGGTGTCTAAGCTTCTTTTGTTCTAAACTGCAAAAAAGAAAAAAGAAAAAAAAATAAAATTAATGTACAAAATTTAAAAATTAAAATAATAATATATAGCCTGTAATGAAAAAATTTTGTCACATACAAGGTATATAGCAAAACCTTAATTATGCAGCTGAAGAAAAAGAGGTTATCTAAGGAACTTTCGAAATGATCAGAAGCTAAGTAAGAATTGAGCATATTCTCTTCTTGATAAAGTCTGTTCTCAAAGAGATAAGAGTGAACTATGCTGAAACCATCTTACAAATTCACAAGAATTTTGGAAAGAAGTAATCAGATGGTGGAAGATATCCATGCAAAAAAATGTTATATTTATCTTAAGAGATGGCTTATTCTGAAGTCAAATATGAGTGACCATGCTCGGGAATGTGCATTTAGGATTTCTCAACACATTCCAAGGAGCAGCAGTTATGTAGAGTATTTATAGTTTTAGAACAGAAGAAAATCACAAATCAGATGTTATCTAATGACATTCCTACTTCTTGGGTTGGTGGGAAGCTGGGGTTTTGTTTTTACATCTTAAAAGGGTTACTTAGGAAGAATACTACATACCAAAGGATTTATCTCAGGAAGTTAAGTTAGATATAGAGGAGCACAATAGGCGCAACCACGAAAAGGGACAAGAGAGCCCGTAACAGTCTGGCCATTTAGAAATATCCCAGTCTCTCCACAGGTTTCTCCAAAATCTGTCTAGTTAGTCAGTAGAGCCAGTATAAGGAACGCTATTTCCTTGGAGCTTTAGTTATCGAAGACAAGGGCTAATTTCTGGAATAGGAGCTTAGATGAGCGGAAGTGGAGAGATTGCTGTGGACCATGTGTCAGAGGATTAAATTTTGAGATGTTGAAAGAGAAATTAAAACAGATCAAAATAGGAGGCCAATTGGGCTGTTGTTTTATTCAACCTGGCACTGCTGCCTTGCTAAACCAATGCTTAAAAACACTGACTGTGTCTTGAAAGCCTTTCTCTATCTGTTTTAAAATATATTTAACTTGTATCTTTGCCTGTGTAACTTCGCTCACACACACGCACACTTCCTGCCTTTCCTCGGGAGATCAAAAAAGAGTTATAAAAAGGAAACATAAGGCTCTGCGTGCATGAACCACCCAAATATGTCCTCTGGACCATGCACACGTCTCTGTACCAGACAGCCTCCCCAGCCTCTGCCACTGAGATGGCCTGTGAGCAATAGTGCAAGTTCCTCATTACTCCAGGGCCCAGATCTCAGTATCTAATACAGCTCAAAAATAAAAATAAATAAATAAATAAAGTAATTTAGTAAAAATAAAAAAGGTTGGAAAAATGGAGAAAGAAATATATTTTTTTAAATAATCAAGTCTAAACGCTCCCCAGTGACTCAGAATCCAACTGAATGAGCTTCCAATGATTAAAGCTAGGGGAAAAAAAGTCAGAGAACAAAATAAATAGCAATGTTTTGGATTATACGACACAATATAAAATAAATAGAACTCCATATTGATGTGAAGAGTTTAGATATTCAAGAAACGAGGGGCAACAGAATAATATTCATACAAAGGACTCCAAATAACTCAGTAGATAATCTTTTCACCATAAGGTAAGGAAAAACTTGGTACCATTTATATTTAGGGTGTATAAAGTGACTATCTTCCAAGGAATACAGTATGAAAAGACATGTGTAGCAGGTAACATTTTTAGCCATAAAATCTGGAAAGTGGGGCTGGAGGAATGGCTCAGCAGTTAAAGTGCTTGTCCAGCAAGCCCTAACTCAAGCAGGAAGTACCCGAGTTCAATTCCATATAAACCAGATGTGGTGGAGCACGCCTGTAATCCCAGCACTTGGAAGGCGGAAGCATGAGGATTGCCCTGAGCCCAAGGCCAGCCTGGGCTCCATAGTGAGTCCAGGACCAATCTGGGCTTCAGAGTGAGACCCTATCTCAAAAAAAAAAAAAAAAAAAAAAAAAAAAAAAACCCTGAAAAGCATGAATTCAGCTAAGTCACCAAAGTTAACCTCATCAGTGACAGTGATAAATCATGCTGGCCACATGGATCCTTTATATGATGTCTTGAGATTATAACTTAAATTCTGTGATCTTTTCTGTGAAAACTCATAATCCTAGTCTAGTCTATATATAAGAAAACACTGTATATTTGAAGAAAGGCTTTTGAATTTTGTTACTATTGAGAAATGGTACCCAAGTCCACTGGTGAAGATCTATAATTCCAGCACTATGGAAGATTGAGGCAGGAGGATCACAAGTTAATCCCCCAATTGGGCAATTTAGAGAGACACTGTCTTAAATAAGCAATAATAAAAGAATGAGGATGTAATGCAAAATGGCTTCTTTTCATCCCTAGCACCACCAAAAATGATATACATTTGAACAGATCAATACATTTATGATTTAAACATTACACTGTATATGTGTATGGAAACAGTACATGGTACTACATCAACATGTACAATTTATATTAAGTTAAATAAAATGTAAATTATTTAAAAAGACAAACTTAAGCTAAAGCACCATCCAAGAAAACCCTCAACCAGTAGTCTTTAAACCCATCACTATTAATAAGTTTAGTCAGAGAAGCTGTCACAACCTACGGGAGCTTAAGGATGAAAAACAACTGATCATAAGATGATGACTTGACTGAAATCTGGAATAGAAAAGGGGTAAACAAGTGAAATCTTCGTAAAATATGACATTTTGCTGATAATATTTTTTATTTTTTATTCATAAGAGGTACTGACACACATTTGATTCTCTTCTACCACAAAGCAAGATTTCCATTATGAAAGAAGCTTTTCTTAAAGCTCATGCCCAACATCCCATAACTAGCAATCATACAGTGAACTTAGATAGTTCCAAGTACTCTGAGAAGCCAAAGGACAGATTCCTTTTTTTCTTCTCTTTCTGTTTACTTTCTTTTTTTGAATAAATTTATCTGTTTTCTGTTATTGAAAAAGTCTAAGGATCAACAAATTAGTATGTAGTAGTTAAAGGCAACTGTAACAGCATCTTAATCTAAATCCCAATTCTTTCACAATCTTGAAAAGGTTGCTTAGCCTGAGCTTAAAGATAATAATTCTCACAACTTATGATTATTATTGTTATTCTTTTCCCCACTTTATTGATATGTATATATGTGATACATAATGTTTGCATTGAACTTGGGTATTCTGTGCACGTACATATCATGTCAAAATTACAAACCCTTCCCCTCTCCCTTTGTGACCTTCCTATATCCTTCTTCCCACTAGTAATTTTAAAATACTGGTTCATTAATTGTAACAAACATAAGACACTAATAATTTGAGAAACAGAAAGCAGAATATTCATAGACTATTATCTTTACAATTTCCATTGCAAAATAAGCATTTTTTAAATATTAAAATTGACACAGGCACCATTTGAACTTTTTTTTTGAGTAGCTTCACAGATACCACGGCATGATTGTCTTTTGTAAAACACTTAAATCTTAATGAAACTAGCATATGTAGAACAGGAAGATAAAAAAATATTTTTGGCCAATGGCATTATTCTAGTGGTTAATACCACAGGTTTCAGTTCTATTAACTGCAGTGTTTGTATACAATTTTGTCTATTTGTAACTGTACTTTTTACTATAAAGTGGATGAGGTAATATAAGATTGTTAAGGTGTTTCTTAGTCCCTGAAAAATGTGGTTGAACAGAACAATTTCTATGTATCTTGTTTCTTTCAGATTCTTTGATCCTGACCCGCAGAGTTGAGAAATATCAGTGATCTTGTGATATTTCAATGCTCTGGTCTCCTCTCCAGAATCATTCTTTCTGGTTTCAGAACCTAAAATTCTTGAGACAATAAATAAATAATAAAAAATTATACTGAATTCACGTGAGCATGAGTTGTTATAGTACATAATTACACCAATGGATTTATGGGTTAGCTATATTTTTATTTTTTATGAGCTACATGTACCATGGCTAAAATAGCTTCTGTAAAATGGGAATAATGAATTCTAATGAGTTGTGGGGAAGTCGTAAGAAGAAGTTCTTACATGCTGTTAACATTTGAAGTGTTATCACTTTGTCAGCGAGGATATTCAGTATTACCATAGTTTCAGAAATCAAATTGTCTATGTAAAAGGAACTGAGATTTTAAATAAAGAAGTTTTTTATTTGGTTTTATGTCAGAGTATCTATGGAGTCCACAGGGATATATTCTCAAAAGAAATCAAAAGTGATAAAACTAATAAAATTATGTAAAGTCATACACAGTATTGAAAATAAAATAGAAAGTTTATATACAACATTAATGGTATCATTTAGATGAAAATTGGGCACATTTTCTCAAATTCATAATAATGTATGTACTTCTGTCTTATAATGATTTTTCATGGTAGTAATTATTTCATTAGGCTCTGTAAATGGCATAAACATCCTATGTTTCTATAGAAAAATAGAAAATTGTATACACTGAAATTGCTTTTAAGTTCCTTAATAACTTGAAAGAAACATCTTTTCCCTAGTGCTTCTGCCTAAACTAATTACCTCCAACAGAGACTAGCTGGTTTCCTCCTCAAAGATAAACAAGGTGGTAATTTTGTGTTAAGTCCAGCCAACAGCAACAGGTGCTTTATTGCCCTTCCCAACTGCCTGATAATTCTTTACCAGAGCCAATTATTTGTGATTCGCCCTCTAACACTTCCAGTTTCGTGCTAGCTGAAAAACTTCACTATAATTGCTACATAAATCAGCTCGAATCACACATCTGTTCCCTTTGCAGGGTACTGATGCAAGAAAATGAGACCAAATTCCTTTCTTCCAAAAGCCAAACTAAAATCTCTATAGATTTAATAAAACCATCGAAGTTTTAAAAGGAAGTCTGTAAATAAATAAAATGCACAGAAACATTAGCATTCTGCTAAAATTGCTCTGGTTAGAGTTAAACAGACAAGGCTGTAGGCAAGAACTTTAAAGGGGTTAGAGAGATTAAACTCAACTGATCAAAACTGGTGAGGTTCTAGGTGCTGGAGTGAGCCAATGGAAAAGCACTGAGGGACAGTAGGAGTAGAGCCTGTCAAAATATTTAGGTATTTATTTGTTTATGTATATAATACCTAATATCCAAATATGCAAAACTTCTGGGGGACATTCCAGATCCAAACCACAATATTCCATCCCTGGCCCCAAAAGACTCATGTTCTTCTCATGCAAAATGCCTTTAGTCCTTCTCTAAAAGTTGCCAAAGTCTTAACAGTTCCAGCACTGCTAAAAAAAAAAAAATTACCATTCCAAAAGGAAAGAACAGGAAGATAGAAAATAATAGGACCCAAACAAATTCTAAACTTGGCAGAGAAAATATTAACTCCTGTAGTTCCATGTCCAGCACCTGGATAAACTGTGGAGGCAGCAATATATCAACTCCAAGCTAAAGTGCCTGGATGGCTCCACTCCTACAGTATTGCTGTTGACTGCAACCCCCATCTTCTCTGCTTTGGGCTGAATCTACTCATGGGTGGCAGCGTTTCTCAGGTGGTGATCCATGCTCCTGACTTCTCCAAATGTTTAGGGTCTCCATCATACTGCAGGCTTCTCCTTCACAACTTTATGCACTGCTCTCCCAGGGGCACACTTCCTGGCCTCCCTGAACCCATACTCTTGCAGTCCACATGACTGTAGAGCCATGACCACATGGACATTGCCAAGGTCCACCACTGGCTTGCGCAGTAGTCTGGACCCTATGTTCCATGGCTGCAGCAGCTTCTGAGTGCCTGGATTGCTGACCTCTAGGAGCTGAACTCTGGCAAACACTTCTCGCTTTGGCCCTACAGGGAGCCTTTACACTCTTTATTTGGTAAAGGTAGGATCTTGCTGACTGCTGAGACACCCTCAAGGTCTCTTTCTTACAGTCCTGATTCCAAGTATCTACTTTTTAATGTTAATCTTTTTAACCACATTTTTTTTACTTCAGAGTGCAAGTTTTTCACATATTTTTCCTGCCATATTCTCCTGTCTTTCACCATAGAGTTGACAAGTAATAATAATAATTAATAATAATAGTACTCAAGTAACAACCTGGACATCAGGATGCCTTGAAAGCTCCTCCTCCAGGTTAAGTAATCCACCACCCCTAATTTCAGTTTCAGGCAAAGTCTCTGAGCAAGGGTAAAATGCTGACAAATTTTTTGCTAAAGCCTAACACGTGTAGTTTATGGTTTATAGACCACTTGCCAACACAATAATCCTTCCCATCTGAAATTTTTGATCTGGCCTTTCCAATACTCTGGTCTGACCTCTGACCAGAATCTCCCATAAAACTCATCAGAGAACTCCAAGGCTTTCTCCAGTCAACATCCTTAAACCTTTCTAAACCCTCTTGAAAACCAGTTCCAAGGCTTCTGAATCACTTGGTCAGACAAGGTCACAGAATTGATCCCAGTTCTGGTACAAATTTCTGTGTTAGTTAATATTTTTCTTTTTTATTAGTTAATTTTTCATTGCTCTGACTTAATACTTGACAAATTAGGGGAAGAAAGGTTTGTATTTGCTCAGTTTCAGAAGGTCACAGTCAATTCATTGGCAGCCAGCAACAGTAAAATCATGTGGCAGCGGTAGAATCTCATGGCATTGAGAGTAGGAAGCCAAGTTCCCAAGGGAAGGAAGTAGCCTCTATCCTCCCAGGCACTATCCTAGAGATCTGCGACTTTCGGGTCTAGGCTCAATATCCCACGTCTCTCGGGTTAAGCACCTAATTCTGCGATATGCCTGTTATCTATAATATAACACACACCTGTAATCTACTCTTTGCACATATAATCTATAATCTGCTACATACCTGCCTTCCACCACAAACCTATAATCCACCTCTCCAGAGCAGGACCCCATCTCCTAACAGCACATGGCTTCATTCATAATGCTTAACATTCAAATACACAAGACTTTCACCGGGCATTCCAGATCTAAACCACAATAATCTCTAAAGCTATGTTATCCTATGTTACTACGCCATATTACTGAGAACAGATTAGCAATATAAGCCTTGTTAAAAATTGAAGTCTGATACACATTTAGAATTTGAAGAAATAAAGAAAACACGGATTTACTTATGGCAAAAGGTACCAGACTTTTAAACTAGTTTTAGATAGATAGATAGATAGATAGATAGATAGATAGATAGATAGATTTATATTTAAACTTAAATGAATGCTTTTGCATCTTTTGTAAAACCCCCAAAATTAATCATTCCAAGTCATTTTTTCTAGGAAGTCAATTTTCTCAAGTGTCATGAGCAAGACCTAGAAATTACATCCACACATTCTACTACAAAATGTCATTTTAAGCAACATTTAGGGAAAAAAAGAACAATTCAGACCTTTAGACAGAAAAATATCCATTCAATACCATATTAACATGCATGTTACATTTTTTATGTTTAATCGGTTTTGATTTTAGTCTTTATGAACCTAATAAACAAAATTAACATTTTAATCAGAGATTTATAAGCCCAAGAATCTTCATAGAACACTGAAAATTACACTGAAATATGAAGTGTAACCAGAGAATCATTACTTTCCTTTTATTAATACTAGTTTGCCTGTCATAAATTATTCCCCTGCAAACTGGCAAAAATTGCTCATGAGAAGGGTTTGTAAGGAGAATTTGATATACAGAAAACAAAGGCAACATAGCGTCCTAGCATAAAAAGCATTTTGATGCTACTATATTGAGTATTGAGACTATACATGTCGACTTTTAAACAGACCTGTACCAGCAAGCTTTAAACAGAATGTGCTTGTGATAGATAAGAAACGAGGGAAAAAGAATGTCCATACTGTATGTCTAGTACACTAATATATATCCAATGTCCTTAGAACAGGGCAGCCAGTGTGCTCTCCCGTCCCCTCTTTTTCCAGATGGCTGATAAAGCTCCAGTCGGACTTGCTGATTGAAGGTAAACTGGAACCAGGTCACACTCCGCTCATCCGTGCCTCTCCTTCCGGCACTCCCTTCAAGACACTTGTCCTGGATATCTCTGTCTCTAATAAATCTTCGTTTCACTTTCCTTTAAATCAATTTCCAGGTGTTTATTCATAATTGTTCAAGTATCCATGGGCCCAGTAAGCTCCCTCACCTCTCTTCTGGAAAGAAAATACTCACCCCACTAGTTAAAGATTTGTACTCTAGTATGATTAATTTTACCTTCACCCTTTAAGACAAAGCTTAGAATATATTTTTAGTAGTTACCATTGAATAACTTTATACTTAGCAAATCTGAAAGTTTTAATAGCATGAATATGCATCTGTGAATTAAAGAATAGCTTTCGTTACACCTAAAAAAGTAGTCATTTACCACAAGAGAAATCCACTTATACTTGTGTAACTTTAGGTCAATAAACATAACTTTAGACAAAACTCAAACCCGCAGCACATTTTGCCCTCAGTTGTATTATAGTTTCTAAAATACATAGTTGTGTAATGTGTTATTGAGTTTTGATGCATGAATCAAATCTGTCAAGTTAACCCATTGACTGTCCTACAACAGGCGAATGCTGGTTCTCAATAAAATTGTGAGAGAAATGGTAACACAGGCAGATATCTTTTGCCATTTGTATCAGTGGGTAATATTTTCGGTTCGAGGGATTGGTCTTTTACATTCCTGTGAACACGGGTGACTAGAACTAGTCAGCTTATCAATACCAAGACAATTAGGAACACATGTAATCTTCCTCTTGATCAGAAGGTCTGAGTTCATGAATAAGAAGCAAAGTAACAGAATAGAGATGCCACCCTTTAAACCGCATTGGAAAAGTAACTTGTAACTTGTGCAAACGGCAAAAATACCAAAGTAATCTTAAGCCCTTCTTTTACTCGAAGAACAGAAAGCTTCTGTTGGTCTGATAGCCCCTAGCTTTTCCTGTCTAGCTGTAACCCTTTGAATGGGCCCTAGAACTACATGAGGAATATTAAAGCCACGTATTGAGCTACAGTCACATATAACCAGTTTATCAGGTTGTAGCAGTCCTAATGCAGGAGCTTTGGGGAGAGAGAATTTTAATTACCTTATGATTTCTGTTTCTTTTGTTCACAGGAAAGGCAAATTTAATTTTTTAGAAATGTCTATAGGGGCATGGAAAGTTAGGTCTGGAAAAAAAACACAGTTGCTTTCTGATGCTAAAGTCTGGTAGGACTTAGCTGGACCATCTGAAATAGGTCAGTGCCCTAGGGTTATAATCAATCCTAAGTGGAAAACTTATTGGAGAGGTAGTTAAGACTTTGAGACAGCATTTCTTATCAACAAGGACAGTTGAAGTCTGAAGCAAATGATTCTGAGCCTCTGTGCATAAGGCCACTCGCATACTGTACAAAAGCCTCATCTGTCAAATTTAGGTCATTTAGAGCTTGTCCAAAAACATGAGGACTGGACATTTAGTCATTATCAAAAAGTAATAGGCAAGGAGAAATTCATCCCATATCCTTGTGGGCTATCTGACATTTTAACAGGTCACTTTGTCTGCAGACTCTCCATTTCCAGGGAACCCTGTATCTCCAACTACCTCCAAACCCAGCTACCTGTTTCCTGTCACATTTCCTTAACAGAAATGTGTGTTGCATGATTTTGTTTGTGCATGCCTGCTTGTGTGTGTGTGTGTGTGTGTGTGTGTGTGTGTGTGTGTGTGTGTGTGACCACAGATAGTAAGGCTGTGATACAGTAGGCAGGGCACCCTATGAAAAATTAAATGTTATGTGTTCCAATAGCACAGAAATAAAACCAACCTGCAGATATCCCACCCTCTTCCTTTCCTTGGAAATAGAACAATATTGAATAGAAACATAAATGCATCCTAAAGAGAAAAGCATGTTTCTTTTCTAGGACTCCACCTTGGGAAGCTCATGGATATTTAGAGGGCTAAGAAAGGTGGAAAAATGAGACAAAAGCGGTTCAAACATACAACAATCAGAGAGTTTGTCAGCCACGACACACTGAAACTTTGTAAGCCAAAATGTGCAATTCTCTCTCTTCCTCTCTCTTTAAAAGTCCTGGTTTGCAGAAGAAAGATGGAGAAATGGGAATTTTTCAGAGAACTGTTTCTTCCAAACCTGCCACATAGCTGGCTTTGACTTTGAATAAATCCTTTTCCAATTATTACCACAAAGTATGGCCTTACGCTTTAGGTCCATGTGGTGGGCAGCAAGCCCATGTTTAAGATTTAACTTTAACAGCTGATAACAGCTATACTTGGTGTTGTGTTAATTTCCCAGAAATATGTAAAAGAAATATCTGCCTCTGAACTAATTAGAAGCTAACAAACCAAAAAACAACTCAGACAAGTCCAGCTTTAGAAGTTAATGAGTTTATTAGGGCTGAAAACCAAGAATAATCCTTGGGGAAAGTGGTACCATGTTTTACTCCTGTCCTTAGCAGGAAACTCTTGGTCTTAGTAAGCACTGTTTAGCCACTATGATAAATAGCTTTGTTTACTGCAGTCTGGTACAGTGCGTCAACACCTGGTGGGAACTCACTGGACAGCTACACAGGAACCCATGATGAGCTGGAATTACTTTGGATAGGGTTGGGAGGATGACTCTCACTAAACTTGGCTATTGAGTATTATATTGTGATGGGTATGAGAATAAAAATTTCGTCAGAAAACTGATTTTTTCCCTTTGGTAATTGAAGTTGCCTCAAAATAGTCTCACTCACAAAAAGCAGACAATAATCAGCTAATTGGATTCCCATGAACTTGTGGAGAGGTTGGGAGGTTTTACATAACCAGATTAGTAGGGGATATCTTGGCCTTTTTCATGACCATATCAATTGTCCTCCTCTGTGCCTGACTTAACTTCCTGTGATAAATCCTTTGATATGCACTACTAGGATCCTCATTTACACATGAAATAACTGGGATTCATAATGAATTCTTTAAAATTTCAAACTCATACTTTTATTCCTCAAAGAATTTCCTCTATCATAATCTTCATCATTATACCAGATGATGCAAATATTGATATTTAGATATAGAATACTGCCAATTTTGCACGACAGAGATGCTATATTGTTCTTTAATAATATGTTAACCATGAAAAAAGAAATATAAATTTAGACCTTTAACACCAAAAATAGTAAAAGAAGTCAAATCCAAAATGGGCTGAAGAGTACCAAGAAATAAGTAAAATACTTAAACTAATTCAAAATGGAGACATAAATTGATAATATTAGGAGTAACAGAAGTGGCCTCACAACGGTATGTATAGCTATTAAATGGCAGTGAACAACACTATGAATAATTAACATGAATGAGTTCTATGCTATGAATGAAAAGAGAAAACCATTTAAAGGCATAATCTATCAAAGAAGACCTAAAAGAAAAGAAATACATCACATGAAAATCTTTGTGTACCTTTATTGAATTCAGAGTTAAAAACCTCCTCATATATAAAAAGATGACCACATTGATAAATTCTACCAAACATTTAAGTAACAAAATAACAGAAATTTTAAAAAGTAATCTCAAAACTCAGTAAAAGACCACAAGTAATGAATTTTAATATATGTAAAATATTTTTACTGAATCTTTTTTTAAGGAAGACAGTAGATGACAATCTAAATATATTTAACTTCTTTAGTCATTGGAGAAATGCAAATTAAAATTGGATGTCATATTACTGTTATAACAGGAGATCATCACAAGTTTTGGGGATGTAGAACAACTAATACACACAAAATAATGGATGCAAATATAAGATGTCATAACTACTTTAAATGCAACTTGGGAATTTTTTCTTTTTATTTCATCTTACTTTATGTTACACCAGAGAACCGAAAGCATGTACCTATACGCTTTACTAGAATTCCTATGTATGGTTTATGTGTAATACGCAAAACTGGGGCAACCCAAGTTTGCATTAACAGGTGAAGTGAAAATCGTAGTATTATATATTGATACAATAAAATTTTATTCCGAATTAATAATAGAAGAACTATTGAGGCATGCAAAATAAATATATGTCAAAAATAATAAAAAGAAAAAGGAAAATATACACATGCAGATGATTCCATTCATGTACAATTTGGGAAAAAGTAAGCAAATCCGAAGTTGCAGAAGTGTGTCCGAGGTTGTCTGTAATAGAAAACAGGCTGTTTGAGAGAAACCACGTCACAGGCAACGGGAAATGTGGAGGGCTGTCCTGTATGCTCATTTTCTTAATTGTCGTGACAAATTCACTGATTTGTCTATGCTCCCAGTCATCAAGATTTATATTTTAAATATGTAGAGTCTATGGATTATAAACTGTATCTTGATAAAGTTCTTTATGTAGAGTACATTTGGTAGAAAAATAATGTCTAAGAAAAATTAGAAACATCATCATTTGAAATAATATCACTGAAATGTAATGATAAAAAGAAAGTTATAATCACTCCCTCTGTGTATTCAGAAAAGAATGAGACAGATTTTTAAAAATTTAAATAAAAAAACTAGAAAAAAAATTTTGAATTAATGGGAAAGAATAGCGTCTAAAATTATAAAATAGATTATTTTATATGTACATAAGTACTGAATATGATCATATATATCATATATATTTTCTCTGCAAATATGAGATATAATCTAACATTTTTTATTTTTAAAAGTTTGTTACATTAATTTGTATATTTTACTTAGCATTTTTTAGTTAACATCTATCTCTAGTGAATTGTTACAGCACTAAAAGCATGAATTAAAAAAGATTTATTTTTTACTGTGATGTACCTTTTATGCTTCTCTGGAAACTAGGATATAGAAAGAAATTCAAAGAAATATAAATATTTACCACTATGTACTTAGTCCCATTTAATTCACTACATGTCTATAATCAACTATTACCTATTTACTCAACTATAACTTCTTATAACATGCTACTATGTCAGATCTTGGCTAGTTATTTTAATTTGTATATACCCAAAAAGAATGATCTTTCATAGACTGATAGATGACAAATAGATGATAGATGCATTTTATTTACATATATACACATTTGTTTAAGTTGTACAGCAAATTTCAAATGTAGAATGATACAAATGGTATGCAATGCAGCATATTATGACATGAAAAACGCAAAACAGGAGATTGTAGTACAAAGCACCCTACAAGCATCATAAAATTTTGGAACTCTCTAAGATAGGCAGGAAAACCTTGAAAGTATGTAATCCTCCTTGCTTCGTTTTTCATCTGTACCAACTAACCTCATGAGAAATCTAATGTTTGTCTGAAGTCATGCAAGCTTTAGCCAAGCAGATGTTGAAACTCAGGACCCATTTTTCCTTTCAAGCACGTTGTGTGGCCTTCCTCAATGTTATTAAAAGGCTGACGCTAATACTTATTTTTCTAGAAGTTTGAAACTAGACTGAATTACTCTAATCATGGTAAATAAGAGTCAAAGAAAGCCTGGGAATTTATTATTTGGTATTATTTATTATTCAGATTTTAAAAATTAGGCACATTATCTTTTATTCTCTTCCAGAACTATCTTTGGTCTGAACTCCTTTGAGGATACCATGGAATGTACATCTAATGGCATGGAACATACTTTTTCTGTTTGACAAAGTGTTTCCATGAGCCCACTGGAACACATAGGACAACCTCTTAGTTTTCTGTTTTAACAGTGGAGTTTCTCTACACGCTGACATGTCCATGTAACTCATATCAAACATCGAACAAAAATATTAGAACAACTCTCCAATAGAAGATCTCATAGCTGGGAATAAGAAAAAGAGGACTGCAGTATCGGACATATATGCATAGGCTAGGGTAGCCTCTGACATGCCCAGAGAGTAAAGGAAAGCTTGAAAGAGTGATGCTTTCTTGAGAAAGTTTGCTGAGACTTTTGGTTCTTGTAGTATTTGCCATAGTGGAGTTAATATGTAAAATTAATCTTGAGGCCATCGTTGGTAATTTTAATGTTAGTACTATGTGCTATAAAAATAGACATAAAGACACAGAAATCTGTTTCTGTGAGTTGACTCTTTGAGATGGTTCCTGCATCAGACATCTATGACTTGTGTGTTTATTTTTCTCAATAAGCCTTGGATACCATCTTAGAAGAGGGTGACACAATCAACTCCATTTTGTGTAACAAATTTTCCCACCCTAAATGTTAATGCAGAAAAAACAACACAAACATGGTTGTGAAATATACCTCTGACAGAAAGGTGGGGGAGAAGTACCTGTCAAGGACAGAAAAGATTGCCTAGTTTTCTATGTGTTTCCTCCACACTGGTGAGTTGGAACAAAAGACAAAGAAAGACTACAAATGTTGCCAACTTCCTTGATTAAAAGTGCATTTTGTTCTGCTTTCACTATTCTCTCCAGCACTGTCCCACCACACATTCATTTGTGCTAGACAGGCTAAGAGAAAAATGCATTAATTTCCTGTTTTGCTATAACAATATTAATATCAACTCATCATTTAAAGTAACACAAATTTGTTTTCTTTAATTTTAGAAATCAGAAGCACAAAATCTGTCTCAGTGAGCTAAAAAGGCACTGGAGAAGAATCCATCCATCTCACGCCTTTCCAGCCCCTAGCGTCTGCCCACATTTCTCGACTCATGGCTACATCACTCAACCTCTGCTTGTATGCCCACATCTCATTCAGTCTTCCTTCTTACTTTTTACTAGTACCTGTCTCATTTCACTGGACTATCCAGGATAACTTATCTCGAAAGCCCTAATTTAATCCCAGCCACAAAATCTCATTTGTCACATATACTTAGCATATTCATAGGTTCTGAGGATTAGACCATGAATGTTTTTGGGTGGAGGGAGAGAAGTCACTATTTCACCTACCACAGGAACTCTTTTTCAATTATATTTTTCTTATGGAAGACACTGTACATCCACCTTGTTCATGACTGGGATAAACATGTGACTTCATGTAAAGATGAGTATATTTTTGTATTACAATAATATTGCCCAGAAAGCAGTTGACTACTTTTGATTTCAGTTTCAGCATAACGAAAGCTTTGGGAAACTGATATACTTCCTTCAGCATGGATACAGTGAGTGTTAAGTCCTGGATTTGGAGTCAGATGAATTGGATCCAAATTTTCATTCTGTGAGAGTGACTTAGTATTGTATGTGGGAAACATTAAGTGTCAATGTATACCTACTATATGAAAAGATAGTTTTTAAGTCAGCTAATTGGAGCTCTTAAAATGATGATCACAGTGGGTGGAAAAGGAGAGAAAGCAAGGGATAATTTACTCTATGCTTTATTAAGACATAGCATGTTTTGTAAAATGAGATTTTTCCCAATTTATAAGTTTTGCCAAATATTATTAACTATAATGAGACATTCAGACATAAAATATGAAAGTGAATATGATTTTATTATTCAGCATCTAATGAACCATCCAAGTTACAGAAAATATTCTTAAATAATTAGATAATAGCAAATTTGAGTATTAAAGATTTATGATTTAGATTTTACGGCAAATTGACCTGAGTTGGATGGAAAACAAAGAAGGATTAACCAATTAACATGATAGATATTTTACAAACAGGATCACGCAAATAGATTATCAAATTATTTTTTTAGACCAGTGGTTAGACAAAAGATACTTAAGTTGGAGGATCACTATTTAAGGACAACTAAATGTGCACAGTAAACTACGTGGAATCCAGACAGCATTTACCCATGGCGTACATTACCTCTCTCATTGTCTCTTTCGCTTTCCTTGTTTTTTTGGTATAGATCTCAAAAGTTACCACCACCATAGAGGTTCAAAGCATTTCAAGGTAACCCCATATGCTAAATCAAAAGGTTCAATCTCTTATGAAATTAAGAAACTATGTGGTCACACTTTGTGATACAAATATATCTGAGGCCAGGTGTGAACCTTACTAGGGGCCCCCAATTGAGTTTTGGCCAAATTTTTATTCTAAGGGACCACTTGAAAATTTAAAATGACTCAAATGATGCAGACAACTCAGGAATAAGGGGCAAATCAGAACTGCATGATGCTAGTAAGATACAAAGTTTCCCAGTTCGTAGGATCTGTAAATAAAAATTCACCTAAGCTCCTGCAGGAGAAAAAGGGAGAGCTTGGGCCAGCTGACAGACCTAGAATGAACCTGTTATGTTGTGAATGTGCCAAATCTCAACTTTTTTTTTCTCCTAACACTTCACTCTCCTTCCACTAGAAAACTGGGTGACCCCAAACAGCAGACGCCACGTGGACAAAACGTCAGTGCGAAATAATGAGGCCAAACGCTGATCTCCTTTCACTACAGTTTTATAAGAATGAGGGTGGTGTTTTGGGATCTGGAGTGTCCCCCAAAAGCCTCGTGTCCCTGTGGATAATGTATGGGGTTGGAGGTTGGGCCTGGATGGAAGGGGCAGGTGCTTGGGCTTGACCTGGAGGTTCATGTGCTGGCTATGCCCTTACGTCCCAATCTCTCTCTTCCACCATGATTTAAGCTCCTACTCCAGCCCTACCATCTGATTCTACCATTTTTCAACCACTCACCCATGAATAGACAGAGACCTTCTGAAGCTCTAAGTGTCTGAGTTACTTTTTGTTGCTGTGACTAAATACCTGACATCCACAAATCTAGGAGAGGAAAGGTTTATTTCAGTTCACAGTTTCAGAAGGTCACAGTTCATTTGGGGGCAGCCAGCAGCAATCAAAGTACACGGCAGAGACAGAGGTGGAGGCAGCTTCTCACAACATCACAAACAGGAAGGCAAGTTAAGACTAGTTGAGACCAGTCCTAGTCCCAGTCCTAGTAGTCAAGGAAGGCAGGATGCAGCTTATATATCCTTCCAGGTCTCCGCCCAGTGGTTAGCCCCTCTTGCACCCAGGTGTGGAAGGTGTGGCCACTACACATCGTTAATCCTAACTTGCATGCCTGTAATCCACCCCTCCAGACTAGGCCCCAATCTACCAACAGCACATGGTTCCATAGACAATCCATTAACATTTAAATATATGAGACTTGTGGCGGACATTCCAGAGCCAAACCACAATAATAAGATGCAATAAATCTTTCCTCCCCAAGTTATGGGTGTCAGATATTGAGTCACAGAGACGAGAAAGTAACTAAGACAGGAGGAAAAGCTTTACATGTACGTGATCAGTAACCTGTTCTTGACATTGTAATAATTAAAAGCAATGAAAGAACTATTGATTTATTACCTGAGAATCACCAGAAATCTATAAACCCTGTGATTTTATTAAGAATTTGTTCAAAAAAATGATTATTAGCCTGAAGTATTCATGTGATGGAAGACAAAGTAATGTTCAGTTCACAAAATGTGTTTAGTATATTTATTCTTTTCCAGACTTCAAAGTATATAAACTGTGAAATTATAACCATGTCTCTGTTTGAAGAGTTTTCAAGGGTAATACACTCACCCTTGGAGCACTGAGATTTTCTAAGTAAAAACAAAAGAAAGTTTTATGAAAAAGGATTTGAAGGCATAAGGGCTGTTTTTTGACAATAGAAGTGAAGTTCTGGACATGGAAAAAGGATTTTTTAACAAGGTAGAACAGAATAGCAAGTGGGCCAACTGGAAGCCTTGCGAACATGGTGCTACCTGAGGATTCATTGCTTAGAATCCCAGTGGGTAGTGGGTTATGCAGGACACAGCTACAAGACCACTAGGATGTGGTTCTATTCTTTTCCTCTGTGTTGTAGACCAACAACCTAAGACAGAAGAATATTGAGAAAATGCTGGAATCTCATAGAGAAAGAAAAGTTCCAGGGACTCTATCCAGGCACTAGCTTCACAAGCAATTTCATCAGATGCTTATATTCGGTTTTATTTTTCAGTTTGATTATGAGGACCTTACTTTATTCTGTTTGTTTCATATCACCAAGAAAATGAAGGACACTTCAGAGCAGGAAAAAAAAATCCTCTAGAAAAGCTGTCCTAGCTGAGTTTGCATCTAAGCATGTCATGTTCTTTATCAGATTAGATTGTTTTATGTTCCCAACAAATCACTCCATAGAATTGTGGAAGAAGTGCTTTGCAAAAAGATGTCGAATGGAAAAAAAATATGTAGAGTCAGAAATGCAGCTTGTGATATGCTTGTCAAGCCATAGTGCAGTTGCCAGAAAGTAGTCACTTTGTTTTGTTCATAGAAAAGTGCTTCAGGGATTACAAAAAAGACTAGAAGAAATTCAAATTCAGTCATAAGCAAAGCCAAAAAACCAGGCTTTAACTCTGAAGCCAAATACAAATTATTGTCTTCATTAAACTGTTTCCCCTGTTGAATTATGCTCATTGGACTTAATACATGCTCTTGTATTTTACCATGAAGTTAAATCACTGCTTCTTCCTAAGTGTTCAAAACATTACACAAACACACAAAAAAAATTAGATACGCAAAAGATTGCCTGTCATAGCAAATTTAATTAATGGTAGTAGACTACAGGAAGTCTCCAAGAATAGTTATAGAAAATGTCACAACCAGGAAAAGTCAATGTGATTGATTCAGACATGAAGAACTCTCATTTAATGTCTTATAACTGTCTATCTAAAGTTTCCAGGTGATATTCAGCAGAAATATTTTACAATCCATTTGAAAATAATTAGTTCAGAAAGAAATGAAATGGAAATGGCACTTAAAAAGAAATGGCAGTGGTAATCACCCATATGCCTCCATATATTATAGATTACCTCAAGGGGGCTATAGTGTCCTAGAGGATGAGCCCAAGCTGAAAGGAGCAAATGTTTGTTTTGCTGCTACTCAGCAAAAGAATGGCTAGATCTAGAGTGAGAAGGAAGGTTCAGTTAATTCTTTGTTTCACTTGTGCTTTTTTTTTTCTCTTCTACTTCACTATCTGGATGTAAACTCTTCTTTTCATTCAAATTTTAATATTTAAGACTAATTCTATGTTGGACAAGATCTAGTTTTCTTCACTTTTTACCAATGTTTACATGATATAATATGAGCATCATTTGTCCTATATATTTTTATATCTACATCTACACAAACTAGGTTTAGGTTCATAAGTGTTCATAAGTGAAAGAAGCAGCTAGATGAAAATACAATACCCATCTATACTGGCAATTAAAACACTAAGATACAAGTATTATTGACATTCACATGTACGTGTATGTCATCTCCTTCCTCCAGAAATATTTTTTGTCAAAATACGTTTTGAGTCTAATGAGCGCAAGTTATATATAAGTGTCTTTTAGGTATGGGTATGTTGAGATGTTCTGCTAATTTTGACAATTAAGTAATTCATATGTTTTCAGTGAGACTTCTTTGCCCAGGAGCAAGAAGGAATAGTTATGCTCGTGGACACAGGGGTTCAAGCCAAAAAGAAACAGAAGAACAAAGACATTGTAGAACATTAACGGTAAAAGCCCAACAGGAAGATCTCACAATTATAAATACATATACATCCATAAACCAAAAACAAAACACCCACAAAAACAGAACTACTGAACATGAAAGGAGAAATAGATGTCAATATGATCATAGAGAAAGACTTCAACACCTTACCCTTACAAATAGGTCAACCAGACAGGCAAAAAATTAATAAAGAAATCTTTAAACCAAACCCTGAAACAAATGACTTACCTAATAATGACAGTGTCCAATCCAACATCAACAGCATATGCCTTTTACTCAGCATCATACAGGATTTTTTTTTCAAAATACTACATATATTAGGTTACAAGAAATGCTTAAAGAAATACAAAAAAACTCAAATAATTCTTTCTATACATTCAGATTATAATAGAGCATTATTAGAAAACAATAGAAAAAGAAACTACACAAATACATGGATGTTAAATAATATAATGCATTATTGAACAAGCAATGGATCACAAAAGAAACCATGGAAAATTAAAAATAAAAGCTTCCTAAGGTTAAATAACAATTGAAGTACATCACACCCGAATCTATTAGACACAGAAAAAGCAGTACTGAGATAAAAATGTATGGCTATTCTTTTACTTGCTAGGACAGAATAACTGACATCTACAATTTAAGGAAGGAAAGATTCCTTTAAGTTCACAGTTACCAAAGATTGCCGTCCATTCATAGGCAGAGGACAATGGTATAAAGACATGGCAAGGGCCTAGGTGGAGAAAAAGCTGCCCATAGCATCACAACCGGAAGCAGAGCGCAAGAGGATGAGTGGAGCTAGCACATACACTTCCAGGTGAAGCCCCAGGTATCAACCTCTTCCAGCAGGGCCCATCTCCTAACAGCTCTGTAAATCCATAGATACTCCACAACATCCAAATACACGGGGCTTGGGGGAACATTCCCCTGTGGTTCCCGACCCAAACTACAAGAGCTGGGAATGTATTTAGTATAAATAAATAAATACTAAACAAACGTAGCATCTCAAGAGCCTAGATAAATAAGTACAATCCAAGTCCAAAAACAATAGAAGAAGAGAAACTATAAGCATCAAAACAGAAATTTAAAAATGCAAACTAAAGTAACACAAAAGATCAACAAGGGGATGGAGGAATGGCTCTGGAGTTAGGGCACTTGACTAGCAAATGCTAAGTCAAGGACTAAGTACCTGAGTTTGGTTCCTCAGCACCACATAGGCCAGGCATGGTAGTGCAAGCCTATAATCTCAGCATTCAGGAAGCTGAGACAGGAGGATTGCTGTGAGTTCAAGGCCAGCCTGGGCTCCATAGTGAGTTCATGACCATCATGAGCTACAGAGCAAGATCCTGTCTCAAAAAAAAATTAATGAATAAAAGAACTGGTCCTTCAAAAGAATAAATGAGATTAACAAGCCTGTAGTCAAACTAACAAAATGAAAGAAAAAACATAGTAGTGTAATTAGAAATGAAAAAGGTGAAATTACAATGGACCCTCCCTAAATCGTAAGGAATTATTTTGAAAATTTATTTTCTAGCACATTCAAGTACCTGGAAGAAATTGAGAAATTTCTAGATACATATCAGATATCAGTATTGATCAAGAAGACATAAAAATCCTGACTAAATCAACAGCAGCTAATGAAGTTAAGGAAGTAATAAAGTCTCTACCTCCAAAAGAAAGCCTAGGTCCTAATGGGCTCACTGAATAATATTACTGGGGCTTCAAAGAAAAGCTAACACTGACATTTTCCAAAATTTTCCATGAAAATAAAAACAATGGAACCCTGCCAAACTCCTTCCCAGAAGCTAGCATTATTCTGATACCAAAAATAAATAGACCTAACAAATATATATATATGCCAAGTCCCTTAATGAATATACATGTAAAAGTATCAAGAAAATAGAATGCAACTTATCAATAAAAAAGAACATACTCTATGACCAAGTTATCTACAGCATCATGCCAGGGATGCAAGGATGGTCCAACACACATAAATCAATTAAAGTAATACACCATATAAAATAAAAACAAAAATCACATGATCATATAACAGCGATAGAGTACACCTTTTATAAATCCAACATCCTTTCATGATAAAAAACAAAACAAAACAAAGAAAAGGATAAAAGTAGGTATAGGAAGACCTCATCTTGAGCTGTTTTAAGCCATTTATAATAACCCTACTGCAAACATTATACTAAAGGAGCTAAAATTGAAAGCATTTACCTTAAAGTAGCAACAAGTAAAGGAGGTCCAGTCTCACTAATCTTGTTAAATGTGGTACTCAAAATCACAACCAGAGCCATCATGGAAGATAATGAAATAAAAGGAATATATATTGGAAAAAAAGAAATAAACCTCTTCTTATTTGAAGATAGCACTATCCTTTACACAGAAGACCCCAGACACTCCATCAGAAAACTCCTAGAACTAATAATCTCAGCCAAGATTCAGGATAAAAAAATTCAATATATAAAAATTAATAGCACTTCTGTACACTAGCAACTAAGTCACTGAGAAAGGGATGAGAAAAACAATCTCATTCACAATACTCTCAAAAAAAAAAAAAATACCTAGCACTCAACCTAACCAAGGAAGTGAATGACTTCTAAAATGAAACCTATAGCGCACTGAAAAAAGAAATAGCAGAGGACATTACAAACTGGAAAGACAGCCCCTATTCTTGGGTAGGTAAAACCAACACTGTCAAAATCACCTAGTACTGACAATGATATAGAGATTCAAGTCGATTCCAATCAAAATACCAACTGGATTTTTTTTAGAGGATTAGAAAAAGTAATCCTAAAATTTATATAGAACTAGAAAAGAACCAGCAAAACCAAAGCCATTCTAAGTGACAAGACAAAGGGACAATCCTGGGCATTAAGTTATATTGTAAAGCAACCCTGATAAGAACATGATGGTTCTGGTACAATCTGACCCACGGAACAGAATTGAGACTGCAGAGAAAGCCAAAGTATCCTCAGCTATCTAATCTTTTACAAAGGGCTCAAAAGTAGATGCTATAGACAAGATATCCTCTCTGTAACATGGTGTAGGGACACTTGGTTATATACATGCCAAAGAATGAACCTACACCTTATCTTTCACTCTGCACTAAAAGCAAATCAAATAATCAAAGACTTACATGTTATAATGAAAATGATGAACCTGATGGAATTCAAAAGAGATAAAACCCTTTAGAGATAAGTGTAGGCAAGGCCTTTCTCAACAAAACACTTGTACAAGAAATGACACCAACATTTAATAATTGATATGTGTCAAATTTAAAAGTTTTTATATAGCAAATAAAGCAATCAGCAGAGTAAAGAGAGAACTGGAGAAATGGAAAAATGAAAAAGAAAAAGAGACTCCTTCAAGTAAAAGACTCAGTTAAAAATGGGCAATTGAATTGAATAGACAGTTCTCAGAAAGTGAAGAAGTAGAAATGGCCAAGCCAACAAATACATGAAAAAGTGTGCAGCATCATTAACCATTCAAGAAACACAAATCAAAACAACACTGAAGTTCCATCTTACCCCAAGAGAATGTCTGTTTTTGAGATCTCAAAAAGCAACAGGTGCTGCGGGTGAGGAGGCAGGCGGAAATGAACACTTCTGTATTATTGTTTGGACTGTAAATTATTATGACGATTACAGAAATCAGTACGGAAATTCCTCAAAAATGCGGAAATAGATATGTCATTTTATCCAGTTATATCTTTTGTAGGTATCTTTCCACGATCGTCAGAGTCATCATACAATAGGAGATATATTTAAATCCATGTCTATATATGCTCAAATCATATCTAAATAGTGGAAGGCGCTATATCCATGAGTCCATGAGCACATCAATGGATAAAATAATTGCATAGACACACATATACACACACACACACACACACACACACAAATATATACATATATATATATATATATATATATATATATATATACACTCATATATAATATAAAATATATATGTACTATTCCAATATAAAGAAGAATACATTTGAATCATTTATAGTAAAAAAGATGCACTTGAGACCATAATTCTTAGTGAAATGAATCAGATCCGGAAGAATCAATGTCACGTGGTCTCCCTGGTATGAGAAGCATGAACTACAAATAAGTCAAAGGGCCAAATAAGAGCACTGGTAGGAAACAGGGAGGTAGATGCAGGGAGGTGGATTTATGGAGAACAGAGGACATGGAAAGAGGCAAAAGAATGAGAATGGGGTAAAGAAGCTGAAAGGATAAAGACATCCTCTATGCATACCAATTTCCCAAGTTGAATACAACCATAGTAGCTTATCTTGGTGTGAGTCTAGTTCTCATTCTAAATATCTGTGGTAAGCATCATATAGACGAGAAGAATAATTTTCTTTTTCACTCTCAATATTTCAAACTCACCAGAAACTCGAAATTAAAAACATGTTTTCCTTTTTGCATGAATTTTATTTTCTGATGTGGCCAATTGATTAACAAAAACATTGTCTTTCAGTTTTCTACGAGGACCCATCCCTGGGTACGTTCTTCAAGTGTCATGAACCAGAACCAAGCAAGTGCCACAGATGAAGTGAGGCCAAATACTAATTTCGAAGATTCTTATGGCCTTTATTTCTCACATAACTAAAAAATATAAATTATTTTGACACATTTATAATACGATACTCCATGTTTGCTTCATTTCTGTTTTTCATCATCATTAAAATATAAAAGGCATTCTCTGATGAAGGGAAGCAAATCAGTAAAGCAAATTTTCTGGAACAGAATAGACTTTTTTGGACAACCCTGACCACATCTTGAAAACCAAGAAAAACTTGAGAAAATAACCAAGATGGAGTTATTGTCTGGACCATCAGCCCAATGCTTAAGAAGATTTCCTACAGAAAACTTCTTCAGAGATGCCAAAACTATATTTTCCTATATTATGACATACTTGCCTCAAAGTGAGTAGATGCTATGTTAAATTATCACAGATAATTTTATAATTTTATAGACTAATAACAATGTAGTCTGTATACTGTTTCTATATACTGTTTCTCATTTCTCTTTCTGTCAGATCTGTCCTCAAAATGTCATAATTTTATAGAAAAGCAATTTCTTATTTTTAAACTTCAAAACCAAATTTTGTTGTATAATGAGTTCATTTTCATATTTTGTTATATTTATAGTTACATAATATTAGTCTAGTTACATTTTATTTATAAAACTTTAAAGAATATCTGAGAGATGTTGTAATTAAGAAGAAAGGAGTGATTTTTTGCAGACTAAGGATGCCATAAAGATTTAGAACAATTATAAACAATTTTTAACATATACAAGGGGGCTGCAGAAGCACAGAGATCTAAAGGAACTAAAGTTTTAGAGAGAAAGTGGCAACCTATGAGTGATGTTCCGCTGATGGTACAAGTTCATGGTCGGGAGAGTCCAGACCTTTGATAGGCCTCACTATTGTGCAACAAGATGCCAACAGAGCCCTTGAGAACTAGGTGGAGATGCAAGAAGTGAAAGCAAAAGGAAAGGAAGAACAGGAGGAAAGGAGGAAGGAAGGGAGAAAAGGAAATGGAGATGGAAGGAAGGAAAACAGACGAGGACCTTAGGAGACTCTGTGACCAATTGATTGTTTTTAAAGGCATCTGACCATGTTAAAAGTAGTCTGAGAAGAGAGGCTGAGGGGGCAGGCAAAAGCATATATGGAGTATGTCAGAAAGGTTCTGTTTTTTTTTTTTTTTTTACAGTATGATTGTGTTCAACTACAAGAACTCGTCAACAAGAAGAGATGAAGAGCACAGATGTGTGGGTCTGAACAGCGGAACCCACTGGACAGGCAAACCCACCGAACAGGGTGTGGCTACAAGACGTAGAAATGTCCTCCAGAGACTCGCTTCAGAGAATGCAGTCTGATTTTACTAGGGGCAGCATGAGTATATATAAAGTAGAAAAAAAGGGGTGGGGGAGAGGTTCCAAGAACACGTAAGTGTTCAATTATCCAGTTATCACAGAGAGACATCAGTATGACTTTATATGTAATAAGCAGGAGGTATGAGGCAGGGTGGGAGGAAAACATGTAGGCAGACATGTGCAGGACAGTTGGGACTGGTTGAGCCTCAGGCACAGAGCAGCGGGAAGTCCTGGGAGCTTAGTGTGATAAGTTGGGGTGTCCTACCTTGAGTCAAGTATGATTGTGTCCATCCCGAGCCCTCCACATTTCCCCCTCTGTAATAATGATCTCTGCTAACAGAACGGTTGTGTTCAGAATGTCTGACGGGATTATAAAAATGGTGAAGGATGCAAATCAACAAAATGTAAAGGCAGCCCATAGTAAGTATGGAAATTAGCTTGTAGGGCTGGAACCAGTCCTGCTGCAATTCTTTCCAGGGGCTTAACAAGCCCTGAACAAAAGAGGTAGAGGCAGAACTAGAGACTTGGGTGGAATTAATATGAAGGACGTGGGCTGTGAGGTTGGTCATAGAACTTGCATATTGGTGTTGCTAGGGATCCTTAATCCGAGGAGAGAGATTCTTTAAGACTCGGGTGATGTTAGAAAGGACACAAATTGGGAAACACAAATGTGAGAAAGACATGGGTCCCAGGTGAGCTGCTGCATTTGAAATAAAATGTCTGTTGGCTCTTCTAGGTCGATTTCTTGTTGGAGCACCAGGATAGCTTGTTTAGTTCGTTGATTTACTTTGTTGACTTAGAAGTCTGGAAGCTGTGGCAGCAGAAAGATCACTGACCATCACCGCTGTCTGGATGCTCTAGATGAGGGCTGTGATAGCAGTGGCAGCAGTTGCGACCGAGAATTCAGCAGTCATTATTGCGGCGATGATCAGCCCTGTTGCCCTTCAAATTCAGTATTGCAAGGCCTGTAGCACGTGCAGAAACTCGGCATCCCAAGGACTATGTCATGGATTCATCAGATTGGTGGGCATCCGGAGAGCGGGAGGGGGTGTAGGGCATAAATCTATTTAGAGGTGTTAACTTCGTATGCAGTTGGACAGACTGCAGTTTTGGGAAGAGCATAGGATTAGAGAAGTAGACACATTAGGTTCAGTATGCACATGTAAAATGAAAAAAAGGAGATTCAACACAAGCAGCAGCAAAGAGTTGAGTGCTATCTGGCACCAGACATAAAACATTAACCAAGTGAGAGGTTTGATTGAATGTAACAGATACATTGGATGAAATATTAAAAGGCCTAATCACAGGCGGTGTAGAGTCATACTCTCTATGAGAGCCCCCCTGCCTATTTATAAGTCTAGGACCTGCGCAGCAATGTTGTATTCATCCACATGTGGTGTACCAGGAGAAGGCTCTACATCTGTTTTGACCAGCCATTTTGGAAATATTATATGTAGAAGCATCAGAGACCATACAGAGATTTGGCCCAATAGTAGAGGCAGTAGTTCCTTGACAAATTACCGTGGAAGAAAATCAGGCTGAGGAGGCTCCATCAGAGGGGACATGGTATAGAAGGCTGGTATAGGAAGAGGACATTGTTCCACAGAAATATTTGAATGGGGTTAAAGGAGATGCACATCCATAAGTGTACCTGCTAGATCAATATCCACCAGAATAGCATACACGAGAGGGATACAGGCAAGATTTCCTATATAAGTATCATTATCTTCCAGAAGCCGAAAGCACATGGGGTTAGTTGGAAGGGAAACAGCTACAAGAAACCTAGAAGAACTAGGCAAAATATTTGCAATATCAGTAGCATAATGGGTGTCATTACCAAACCAGCCGGGAAGAGGGTCACCCCAATTTGCCCCTGCCAAAACAGGGGAACGAACTGGGATGCTCCAATGTACCTGAGAAGCTTGGCTATTGGCCATAAGAGCAGCATACAATAAAACCACTATCATAGGTGCAGTCGTGGAGAGGGTAGTGTCTGAAGTAGGGGAGAGCAGTGGGACCGGTTCTACCAGGCCTGTAGGGGATTCAGGTTGGGTTGAAGCCTATCTAGGGACAGCGGGGTAGAAGCATACTAAACTGCTAGCTCACTCTAGATGGCATTTGAGAAGCACACATCCCGCCATCTTGTCCAGTGAGGAACTGCTGATTGGCAAGCTCCATCCTTCTTCCTTTACTCCCTCCCTCCCCCTGGGTGGCAACGCTAGCTAAGCCCTTGCTAACTTCCGCATTACCCTAGTCCATTTAAGCCCTGTGCTTCCTAAATAAAGTGAGGCTGCATTCACGGAAACTGGCTCCCAGGGTGTGTACTCTGTCCTCCGACCCCTCCTCAGCTGTAACCTTACAGGATGACTTTGGAGGTTGTCCCCTCCACCACTGTGGGCAAGTCATCATTGTCTTGACTTCCAGTGAGAGATCTTCATCTTCTTTGTCGGAGGCTCAGGGGGTCCATGGTCTGATATTCCTGGTGGGAGCCCAAATTGGTTGGGGTTAGTCCTGTGGAAAAATACAAACCAATCTTCTCCCCCTTGTTAGGAGGGTTCCTGGGACTCTGCAGGAGTTATGTCTGGAGCCTTTCCATAAAGCCAAAAGTAGATAAGAAGGACTGGTGAACAGAGCCAAATGTTTGTGGGTAGGAGCCTCCAAGCTGGTTTTTGAGAAGATGAGAAAATTTAAACTAAACAGATCCTTATTGAGTGCATCAATAGGATCCCCAAAAACCCCCCTTTGTCTTGCAAGCAGGGGTTTGAGGTCTTTACGGCATCTTTCAATTATGCCTTGGGCTTGTGGACTATATGGAATTCCAGTGGTATGTTTGATGTTCCAGGATGCACAAAAATCTTTGAAGGTCTTACTAGAATATGCTGGCCCATTATCAGTTTTAATGGAATAAGGAATTCTCATCATGTTGAAACATCTTAAGAGATAAGAGATAATGTTTTTTTGTGGATTCCCCTGTGGAGAGGTTGGCCATAACAACGGCTGAGTTAAGTATCGATTGTGACATGTAAGTATTTTAGTCTACTGAAAGGTGGAGGGTGAGTACCATCCAGAGGACATTTGGTTTTAAACCTTAAGGATTAACTCCCAAAGGCCGTAAAGCTCCTAATGGAAGAAGAGGAATGCATTTGTGACAATCTCTAATGAGTTGTTTGCGTGTCTCAATCGAGAGCTCTGGCAAAAGCAGATGTAAGCTTCTAGCAGATTGATGCAACCTGACATGCATGTGTTTAGCTTGTTCCAGCACTGAAATGCAGCAGGTTCGGTAAGTGAGTCAACTTCATCATTAAGTTGTACCAGAGGCCCAGGGAGTCATGAGTAAGCGCTGATGTTCTGGACCAACAAAGGATACATTCTGGCTTCTACTAAAGTCTGAATATTGGCTAATAAGGTATCAACGGGGTTTTGGAGAGAAAATAGAAAATCTTTTTCATAAGGGTACTTACTGCCCATAAGTAATGGAGTGACCTATATTTATCCTTTTTTCATAACAAGAAAAATGGGGGTATTATAGGAACTATTAAAAGGTTCAGTATGATAAAGGCACAATTGGTCTTCAATTAGCATATCTAGGTGTATCAGTTTTTCTTTAGTGATAAGTCACTGTTCAACCCATATAGGATTTTGATGTGACATTGTAATTTTGTGGGGGATAAGGGCTCAACAGTGGTCCTTAGTATTGGGAGTGCCCCTCATGAAATGTTCTCAGATTTGGGTTATTTAGATCTCTTTCTATGGGATCTCTACAAAAGAATTTCTCATCTGTGGTCATGAAGCTCCTGTGCTGGCAAGAATATCCCTTCCTACTAGGTGCCTCCACTACAGGTGGTTGGATCAGACCTTTAATGCCATCCATACCTTTCCATATTACGGGATTTTTTAGCAGGCGGCTGGATGTAAGCTCCCCTACTCCTGTAATATTGGGACTGCTGGTGGTTATCCATTCTGCTTGAACTTCCTCAGATCTCAGCAAGGTTATGTCCACTTCTGTGTCAGCGATACCTTTGAAAAGTTTTCCTGCTAATTTTATTTAAATGTGGGACTCAATCTGTGGGTCCATTAGACCAGTCCTATAGGCACCAGGGTGTCTTACAACCAATTGTTTCCCAGAATTTTCCCTTTTTTGGTGGATTTCCCTTGCTTGTGGGGCTGGGATTTGCACTGTGGCCTGTTTAAAGGCTCACCAGAGGCAGTATATTTTGATTTACAATATTTTGTCTAATTTAATCTCTTTTTGCACTTGGGGCAAAGAGAGGCAGGGTACATGTTAGCCAGGTATGCGTGTATCCATTCCAACCCCTCCACACAGATGGTTTGCTTGAAAGCCATTTACAGGATGATTTTTTAAAAAATCTATAGTACATCTGTCCCCTGGAGGCTATTAGTAAAGATGAAAACCGACCAAATCTCCAATGCAAGCTCTAGGAATGAGAGCAAAGCACAGGTGCTCAGCCTTATTTAAACCACTCCTCATTTTAAAAACAACTCAACCCTGAAGAGGGCGAAATAATTAATCTTCCCATAATTCACAATTATGTGCCAAAACATAAATAAGATGTTCGTGTCACCAATCAGTCAAAGATTCCTTTGTTAGATTCAAATGAAATTCATGAATTGGTAAGGTGCAGGTCTTGTAGAGGTCCAGATGCCATCAGTGGACGCCAGCTAATGGTGGATGCTGTCTGTTGACACTGCACAGCTGCTAGTCTCTGTCACAAAACATTGGCTACTGATTTTGAGATCTTTGGGGCTAGCAGCCACTTAACCACTCTCCTGTCACGGGGGAGCCGTAGCTGACACAAGTGAAGAGCTGAGAGGCTTATTTTCGCTCACTGTCTGGAGGTGTCATTCGGTTTAGGCACAGTCTACATAGTAACGCAAGGGCATGGCAGAAGGAGCCGGTGGAGAACAGCTGTCCAAGGCATTGCAACAGCAAGCCGAGCTAGGGAAGGGTGGAGCTGGCAAGGGAAAAGTACCCTTTTATGTCTGGCCAGTAGCTGGTCCCTCCAACCATGGCCCCTCACAGCAACACAGGAAATCATCAGGGGTCATATCCACTAGATCCAATTAACCCCATGGTCTAATCACCTTGAGGCATTTGAGCACCAGATCTAAACCATAAAATCGTGCCCTGCCATCCGCCCCCAAAGACACCATGTGTTTCGTTATCACTGCTGCCTGGAGAGCACCCACAAAGCAAACTTGGGGCTGGTGAAGCCCACTGAGGCGGATTTTCCCAGTCCTTTCTCAGTGGACTGTGGAGCAGAAAAGGGAATGCAGGGAGGTGAGAGGCAACGATAGGCCAAGCCACAATCCCTACGGCTGGCCCAAAAAAAGGGAGGAGTCAGCTGCTTCCTTGCTGGCTTGCTTGAGTCATCTCTGTAGCAGAAGCAGACATTACGTGGGCCCTCTGCAACTCTAATTCACCATGCTAAGCAGCAGAAATACAATTCCTAGAGATATGACCATCCCATAAGAGAAACACAAATGTATAATAGCATTCACTCAGAATTAAATAAGATATCAGGATCACCGGAGAATGACTAGAGGATAGTTATTTTATGATGGGTTAACATGATTAATAATTTAGTTAACTTATAGAATAACAAATTTATAAAAAATAGAAAATTATGCCAGAGAACTGTATTTATGAGAGGGGTCAAATGGATTTTTAAAAGTAAAATATACAGCATCTCAAATGAAAAACTCTTATGTGAGTTCTGTAGTTTGATACAAGAGAAGACAGAATTAATAAGCTAGGAAATAAACCAAGAGAAAAATGTTAAAATTGAAGTGCAGTATTAGCTAAGACTTGTTGAAAAAAGCAAAAATAACACACATAACTTTGTGAAAAATTCTAACACACATGCCTTGAAAGTCCTGTGTGGGGACCCCTAAGAAAGGCAAGGCAAAAGCAATCAGTGGAGAGAATGGCGAAGAATTGCCTATAAAAGTTGAAATACATCAGCCCATGGTTCCCAGTGCCAGTCAGGAAAAAAAAATACGAATAGGTAAACAACAATTAAATAGCTGAATAAAAAGGGGGGGGGGAGAAAATTAAATAAAACTGTTAGAAAAAATTACATTAGTTTCAAAAAGCAGCAGTAAGATGAAATGACTTTCAAACATCAGAGTTCAAAGATAAAAAATGACTCCAGACGTAGTGGCACAGACCTGTAATTCTAGTACCCTGACAAGCTGAAGCAGAAAGACAAGGTGAAGCCCAGCCTAGACAAGCTACCTTAGTGAGACCCTGTCTCAGGGGAAAAAAAAACAGTAATAATAATAAAGCCAGTGACATTGCGTAGAGTGAAGAATCTAGGTTCAATCTCTGGTCCTAGGGAAAAAATGACAGAAAACAGTAACTTTTATAAAAATGCTAAAAGAGAACTACTAACCTACGCTTCATCACCCGCCAGAAGCATCTTCTATAAATCGAAGAGAAACATTTTTTTTCTCAGACAAACATAAATTTGTTGCTTACACATACCTACCAAGAGAAATTGTATTAAGATTTTTTTTTTTTTTAATGGAGACTGAGTTAAAAATACTCCAGTGAGAAACAGCATAGTCGAAAAGAACAAAGAGTTCTGGAAACGACAAACATGTAGACAAACATCCATAAACATGAATATTATAAAATGTTAGTGTCTCACAAAATCTAAAGTGTTTTTGAATTAAAATATATGGCAAAAATAGTCTTCAGTGGGCAAATAAAATGAAAATATCCTGACATCTTATGTTAGTGCAAAAATTGTGGTAGTCATTATTTTAATCACATTGTATCAGTCACAAATACACTAACTTCTGAAAAATATAGTATAAAGTTCTTTTACTATCAGAATATATGAATACAAGAACCCATAATAAGTGATAAGATAAATAGAAAAACATTAAGCTAAAAGATTTAAAAGGAAAACAATGACAGGAAATATGCAAATTAATTGAAAGTGGTAAAGCAGTAGTTTTTTTGTTTTTGTTTTTAAACAAACTACCTCTTCAACTAAAACTATACAGGAACTTTCTTAAAAGAGTAAAAGAACCTTGGATTACATCTAAGAAAAATTCTATGGTTACAATAAATGTGCTTAACTCCAAAGATCCTGAGCTGATGTTGTGTTGTGACCCTTTACTTCCTGGACCCTTACTCTAATTTTCAATTTTTCTCCTGACAATGACTTCTGTTCTCTGTGACCTACCAAGGCTGCTATTTTTGCTTTTGTAAACAGAGAAGAGGAAGAGCACCTGAATGTTATTCTTAAATCATCAATGTTATTTCCACCTACTGCAGCGACTGTCTTTTAAAATTGAATTGTTGAAATATTAAATGTACATAGTTATGAGTACAAGTTGATAAATGCAATGAGGATTGATCACATCAAAGTAGCTATTATTTGTATCCCCTTAGATTTTATGTGGGAGGAGTAGGGTGAATGAGAATTGATACCAGGCCTTCTCTCTGAGCTACAACTTTAGCTGTTTTTCTTTCAACATACCTGAGATACTTACTTAGATAATAAATTTTCCTTTCATTGCTATTAATATACATATGCAAAACCAATGGTTACATTAAACTTGGGAATTTTGTGCACATATTTCTTGTGTCAACTTCAAGACAGTAAAGCTATATTTAGACATTCGGTCTTGGTAAGTTGCTGTTATCTAGTCTAAGCTTGAGCTATAGTCCTCAGGCTTTGGCCTCCTAGAGTGCTAGGATTGTAAGCATGAGCCTCCGTGTTAACACACTCAGCTTCTGAAACATTTTTTAAAAATGTGTTTACTAACATGTAATAAATGCTCCTTATGAGGCTCAGTATTAATATATATTTATTAGTATTAGTATTAGTATTAGTATTAGTATTAGTATCAGGGTCTTTCTCTGTAGTTCAGGCTGGTCCTGAACACACTATGAAGCCCAGGCTGGCCTTGAACTCACAGCAATCCTCCTGTGCTGCAGTCAGCAGGACATCAACTACTCGGTTAGTCAGGAGACTGGATTAACAAGAGCAATTAATAAAATGTTCCACTGAGGCAAATTGGCGGGATCATCTCATATACAGGACAGAACAAGTTTATTTTTCTCCCAGACTTACATACCCAGGCAAAAATAGAGGGCCCATGCTTAGGGGGAGCATTTTAGCAGATCTTACAAGGGATCTGTGTGAGGTCTTTATTATGTATACCACTGTGTCTGGGCCACTAGGCTAGTAACCTCCTGATAAGGGCCTCTGTTTATCTGAGGTTATGAAAATCAGTTTTCACTTCTAGAGGCCTTATTCCCTGCTGCAATTGTAACAGCCTTCACTAGAAATAGGTGAGGACAAAAGAAGATTTTTATCTTCATGGACTCATAGGGGATCTCTTAAAGAGAGGTGTAAACGATTTGAATCCCCACACTCCTGCCTCAGTCTCCTGAGTACGAATGCTGGGATTATAGCTGTGCTCCACCATGCTTGTATTACAGAATGCTAAATGGTGACCAAAAGTTGGAATAAGTTACATAAATACTTCTCTTGACAGATTCTGCAGCCATGCAAATTTTTGTCTTCAACTTTTTTGATGTTTTGTCAATTATTGCCTGTGGGGAAACTTCCCTGAAGAATTATGGCATTCAATGAATACCAGATATAATTTTAAAATATTTTTTTAAATTATGAGACAAAAAATTATATTAGTTTTATTTTTAAATTCTTTGCTGTTACAGAGGTCACTTCTTTATATCAAGTCTATTATTGTTTCTTCTGCGAAATGTGAACTAACACTCATTGGTATGTTTTGAGAAAATATCTTTGTTAATCATTTGTAGTTTGATGTGAATAAATTGTTATTATTATTTTTTTTACTTTGGTTTTAGAGAATAAGTTGTTTAGGGTTAACTTGAAGTACTTAATATATTTTTGCCACAATTCTGAAATATAACTTCTGAATTATATGTGCATAATTTACTGATTTGATCCAGGAGTAGTTTCTTGTCAACATGGTGTGTTTTATGGAGAGTTGATTTGGGGCTACCCACTGAGGCCTCCCACCAAAACACTGGGAGCTTTCACTCCTGTGTACTTTGTTTCTAAATAAAGGGCTTTCTCCCTCTAAAATAAGTAAATAAATAATAAAGCATTGGATTATATTCTATCATTAAAATAAACATCTTAGTAATAATAATTAAGATTTGATACTCTCCTAGTTTAACACTTCAAGTTTTTAACATCCTCATTCTCTAATGAATTATTTTGAGTATTTTTGTTAGCTAGAGAACTTCTCTTTGTAATACATTTTCAACAAATTACATATGTATAGTGGCTCTATAATATTTGATGCAGTGATTTACATTCTATTTCAGATTGAATGAGATGCTTATCTACATATTAAGTTTTGTAGCCACTATATTTTCCCCTCAGAAATACTAGCAACTCATTAACTTCTTACACATGAAATCTACAAAGAAAATTTTAGACTTTATTTACTTAAAAATACATATTTCTTAATGAACACTTAATATATTTTAAAACAATTTTGGGAGGGGATTGATTAGCTTAGTTCTATTCAGATAGCAGTATTTTTCACTTTTGTTTTGGGTTTGTTTTTCATAAAATCAGATTAACAATTTTAATTTACACATGTTGCTCTGCAGTGAAAATCAGAAATAGTAAAACTCTCCCTAACAATCTCTACCCTACAGAGATGAAAGGAATCAGAAACATTGAGCTACAATGGAGCTGAAAAGTGGAGAGAAGCAAACTGATTTTGGGTGTTATAAGGCCCAAGCCAGACTTCCCAGCCATCATCCAGATGGCCCAAATGTGACAAAAAGGGTCTGATTAACAGAGGTGTTTATCAAATTAAAGTCAGCTAAGCAAGGACACCTATCCAGTACCTGTCAGAATGTCCCCACATATGCAAATTATTTTTTCTGTATTCCTTTTTAGTTATTCTCGTTAGGATTTTATGTTGAGAAATGAATAAAATGTGTTCCTTAGCAAAAATCCAAAATCCTAAAGGTACAAAAATATGTAAGAACAAAGCAGGCCTACTTCAAGTCAAGATTTGTATGCTTAAAGATTGTATTCCTTCAACTGAACTTCCCATTTTCAAAAAGATTCAGCGGACAACACTAAACCAAAGTCAAACAATTTTGAACAGCAATAATTCTTTGTTAATATATAAAGTTGAACATTTATATTGCATGTATTTTGAAATAGCTATCTAGGCCTAGCAAAAATGCATTAAGCTTCCTTTTTCTATTGACAACTGTGAAGGCATAGAGAGTTGATCAAATTGCTAAGATAAATACTTTATCATCTAGATGTAAGAAAGGGAATAAAATTTGATTTTCCTATGGCTTGCTGTATTTCAGAATTTTATTTTACCATTCTTTATTAACGTGCCAACATCTGAAGGCAGAAAACACGAACTAGGAATTTATCTCATGAGGCTCCATCTCCATTACCAGTGATATGTAAATATTCCCCACTTCCTTTAAGCCCACAAAACTTACCCCCAAGACCAACATTCTTCACTGTATTCAAGGCTATGAGTTCATGAGCATCATGCCACTAACAGCTCATCATTGTTTTTCATATTCATTCTTTTTGTATTCAAAGTACAGCATTCATTTTTCAGTAGCAGACCACTTATACCTTGGTAAATAAGACAGATCCTTTAATAAAACATTAAATATGGTTTTGGATGCAAAGTTGTTTTGATCAATCATATTCCAGAAGGAAAAAAGATTGATTTCTATTTGATCTTTGTCGACTAAAGAAATATTATAAAAATACTCAGCATATTTATATTAATTGGGCCTCATCCAAAGCAGTTTTTTTAAAAAATAAACATCAATTGCTTTTAAGGAATTTTTTTCGAGAGGCCTATTTCTAGCATTATAAGCCACAACACAGAGAGGAGTCAGCAAACAGTAGCAGGAGAAGTATCCGCTTCACTGCCTATCCACTACGTCCTCAGTGATCACAAGTTGAGTTTGAAATTATCCTAAGAGTTACGATATTAAGGAATTTTGAGGAAAGCAAGGACGCAATTTAGTTTCCCTTCTGAAATATTCTAGCTACTCTTTGGGAGAGAGATGCTGTCTTTGGATGTGTGCTGGATGAGATTGGAAAAGTGGATGCTGATTAGGAAGTACTTTCTTCTTACCCAGGAGAATATTGTCAATGAGCAATTAGATGACGTGTTGCTCAACAAGGAAGCCTGCACTTCTTACTCACGATAAATTTGAAGGCGATTAGCATTTTGATAGAATATAGAGAATGAGATTTCTCTATATTCTTAATGGTTAATATCACACAGGAAAACTATAGGGCTATAAAAATTAAATGAACTGAAGACCAAGTTACGGATCTTTTATGTATATAATCAGGTAAGAACGTGTATTTCCAGAGAGTCAGACTAGAAGACAAACCACATTATTTCCCAATACCTATTTAGAATCATTTCCTTCTTTGAGGATGAGAGGGAGGTGGTGTAGGTGGGGGCATCGGGTGGTGGCATCTCCTTTCTAGGTCTAGGTCTCTTCCCCGCAGAGGGATCCCAGGCTCCAGGAACAGAGAGGCACTTCTAGTCCTCAGCTTGCTGTCACAGAGGAAGCAGAATCTGAGGGAAGCCAGCTGTCAGCACCTTTCCTGACGCTGGGCGGCGCTAGGGAGAGCGGGGAGTCCAGCCTTGAGGTGCCTTGGATTGGCAGTTGCTAACCTGGGAAGTTAGGGATCCTCTGTGTGAACCTCTTCATTGCTGGCCCTGTTGCCAACATCCTCCCTCCATCAGATGTGTCTTGACCCTGTCATCCCCTGCGATCTACTGGACAGTCTGGATGAGGTCCTCACCCTTGAAGGGCACAGCTGACTGGAGTTCTCTCTCCCACAAGCCCTGCAAGCCCGGAAGCAGAAATGTCTACACCTGTAATGAGTGCAAACACCTCATGGATGTGTGCCGGCACCGTGCTCTTTGTGAGGACTCTGACTTGTGTGTCACCTGCTGGAACGGTAAAGTCCACGACCAAAAACGAAGAAACCAGGTCTTAGTGTAGATGACGGCAGCGATAACGAGCAGTATGTGTCATCTCACAGCCGGAGACATCACCCAAGCATCCTGCACTGCACCCGAGCTGCTATCCGAGACTGCCAATGCCACAGGGCCAGCTACTGTCTGCCTTCCTCCACTCAGTACAGCAAAGGCTGCAAAGGGACAGTCAATGGCAGGTGTCCTATCTGCAGGTAGTTCATTGTCTGCCACCGCTACCACAACAAGGGCTGGATAACAAATGCCCTGCACCATTCCTCTCAAAGTCAGGCAAACGTGGCCCAGCAGCTCTGCAACAACGGCTGCGATGCTGCACAGGAGGGCAGCCATGGTGTGGCTGACGGGTGTCCCGGAACAGCAATAGGACCTGCCACCCCCAACACCTGCACCTCCAACCACACCAGCTGGCCAGCAGCCAACGGCTTCATAGGTGCCCTACTTCTGGAAACAGCTATGTGGCCACTCTAACGTCCCTCTGACAGCTAACCGCCTCCTGGTCTCCTGCTTGTACACTAAATATGGCAATGGCGATTCAGAGAACAGAGAAGACACTGTGCCAAGAAATTAACAAATACGGGCTGGAGGAATGGCACAGCTGTTCAAGTGTTTGCCTAGTAAGCATGACGCCCTGGGTTGATTCCTCGGGACCACATAAGCTGGACTTGGTGGCGCATGCCTGTAATCCATTCTGGAGGCTGGAGGAGGATTGCCTGAGGCCAAATTTTGCCTGGGCTCCAAAGCGAGTTCAGGACCAACCTGAGCTCCATTTTGGGGTACACTTACCTGTTAGTCTGAAAGGCTGGTCTGCTTTTTGGCCTTCTTGTTTCTTCTGTTTACACTTTATTATAAAGTACACTATCATTAAAAAATCTACCTTTTTATTAACAAGGCAAGAAATGAATTGGCTGGATATATACTAAATACGTACAGATGACTCAATGTATATGGAATAATCTCTATGAAATCTGATGTTAAAAGATAAACTTTCACTGTGGTCAGAGATTTGCCTCATTGTTCAAAAGGAAATTTCTTGCCTGCCACACAAAAATTCTATACCATTTTCTGGCCTTCACTTCTAAAAAATTTGAATGTGTGAAAGGGAGAAGAATAACAGTACTTATGACTTCTATTTTTATTATACCTATATCTTCATGCATGATCTGGATTTGTAAATGTTATTTGATATGGCATTTAAAATGTTTTAAAGTAAAATGAAGACAGATAAAAAATAATAATTTCCAAACATAAATCTGGTACAAATAGACTGTGCCTAAACTGTGAGCAAGGTGTCAGTAAGTCTTCTCTACGTGACACTTTTCTCAATATTAGCTGTGGCTCTTAAACACTCAAGTACACTTGTAGCTTCTGCAAGATGCTTACAGAAAAATTGTTTTTATAGACAACTACAGGTATAAATTTGATGCCTTGCAGGAAATGGATACCGATTTCCAACAATACTGGTGTCGAGGCCCAATAATCATTAGAGTTAACCCATCTCAAATTTATACTTTTTAATTATCTTCTCTCCAACTCTCCTCCCTTAATCATTCTGAAAGGGCAGTGTTAGAGTGCAGAAAAGAATTCAAGTCTTAAGGAATGAAATTTTGTTCAAATTTTAATAAAATAGTATAGTCAAAATTATAGAGGCATGAAGAATTTTTCTTTTTAGCATATTTTGAAAAACTCTATTGATCTTTGTTATCAAAATGCACTTTTCTTTGAGCCTCTTCAGGAGATTGATTCAGTACATTTGAAGTGGTATCAGAATCTGGATTTTCCAAAGATCTAAAGTCAATTTGAGAGACCAGCTGCCGTTGGGGCCATCTGAATGTCGTGAAGAGAGATCTGTCTGACAACAAACCTGTGGTGTTCTGTGACAGCTGAATTATCTGGTCAGTGAAAGGATAATGGCTTACAGTCACAGGAAAGACAATGTCATAATTATTTTAAAGTTGCACAGTTTGTACCAAGCTCAGAGTCAAAGAGAAAAACCATCTAATTAACAAAAATGCTCAACATGTAAATATCACCATATATAGAAAAGGGCCGGCTGCACCTAAAGAACTTCAGTTTTGACACAGAGCACCTTGGTTGTCCTCTTGTCGTAAGATGTCTGCCATAAATATTGGGATATTTGGTGGGCTTTTGCCAGAAGTATTCAGGTTGTGTTGGATCAATCTCAGACCTGGAGATAAGAGGGGGGATTATCAAGAGCCTTTAATATGGTCATTGTGATATAATACCTTTTTTAACCTATATAATTTTTCTTTCATTGCCTCAGCATCTTTGTAAGCATTGTTATAAACAATTACTCTTTAGGGTCCTATGTTGGTCGGGGTTCTAAGAGTGACAGTTAATAGAATTCATAGAGATGGAGGGGACTTATTTGGAGAACTTACAAGTCTACTGAGAAAGATAGTCCAAACTGACCATGGGAAAGTGTGGGAGCTTGAAGGTCACATCGGTGCTCATACTCATGCCAGTAGGACACCAGTACAAGACTACAGAACAGCCAGTGAGAGTCTGCTGATGATCATTGTTTAAAAAGTAAGGTGAAGATGGAAGATTGTTGCAAATTGCCAGAGATCTCAAAGTGGAAACCTGAGCAAGTCAGGAGCAAGCTGAAGTTTCAAACGCAAGGCAAGGCCAGAGCTTTTTCTGGAAGAGGTTGCAGCAAATTTTCTTCTTCCCTCCTTTACTCAATGCAAGAACAGTTGGGCCGCCCACACCCAAGATGGGCATCTGTTTCCCGGTTTCTGGCCCTTGGTCAATAATACTCATGTAGAAGCTCTTCCCTGGACATTTCTCATTGCAACAAGTTGACACAATCCCTCCAAAGGCTACAGGTCCTTCTTATAGAAATTTACACAATAGGTACACTTACGAAAAAGATGTTTAGATGTGATTTTTCTCCAAAGTTTGTAATTCAGCTAAATGAATAGATCAGTTCTGTAAACAGAAAACCATGGATGTACATGCATGTTATTATTTAAATCAAACGTTTGTTAATCATGTTTTACGCTTTCTCAAGAAATATACATTACAAAATCCCCTTATTTTGATTGCTTAAGAATATGAAAGTTATCATAAGAGCTTCTCATATACAATGTTTGAAATCTACATTAACCTGCAAGGAAGGAAAGATTTTGCATGTCATGATGGAGTCACGCATAGTCAGTGGGAGATCAGTCACAAGGAGTATCATTATTATAGCCATAAAACATCACCCAATGCTAATTCCCATATCACATAAAATAGTAATTTTCCATATTCAAAACTGCTATGGGACAGTGAAAACTATTAAAAGAATGTGAAGGAAATCAAGGAGAATTTGCTAAATGTTTCTCTTCTTCTGTGCTTGTACACTCACCTTTAGGAAGAGTAAATTAGGGCTACGACTCTCAAAGCAAGAAGTCTATGCTAAAACAGCCACCAATGGTGGACTTTTTATTATCATAATCAACGTTATCGGTGAAGCTGCTGTGTAATAAGAATTTCTAACATGTTAAGCAGAGAAGTACTACTTCATATCCTCCTTAAATTTTAATTGCAGGTAATCATCTCATTTCTCACAAAGCAGGCATCCTTGTACTTATTTTACATATGGAACACGGGGAAAATCTAGTTTGCCTAAGGAGACATAGCAAGAAAGTGCAGATCCAGCATCTTCACTCATGCTTCTCCTAAACTGGATTTGATCTAAAGATCACTTTGTTTTGCTGGCATGAATTGGAATGATTTTGTTTGTTGACTTTGTTTAGAATGGCTCTCATTTCTCTGTCTTTTAATTAGTTTGTTTCTTCTTGATTGCCTTTTTTATGTTAAGTACTTATTTCATTATTTATTTTTCAGTTTAAGGGTTAATCTTGGCCTTGCACATGCTATTTAAGTGTTTTGTCACTGAGCCACACTCCCAGCTCCCTATGTTATAATGTTTATTTAATTTCCTCATTTTAAAAGTTTTAACTATTCAAGTTAGTTTCTCAGTTTCTGTTCCATGAGTTACAACACACAACTTAATTTAAAACAAGCTACTTAAGAATATTAGACTAATTCCACCAAAGTATACCAACTCTCATCCAATGTAGTCAGTCCTTCCACTATGGCTACAAACAATTTTAACACATTTTCATTACTTTCGTCAGATCTCTTGCATCTATTACGTAGTTCATTCTTCATCTTCCTCCAAACACTCATCCACATCCTGTCTTCATAGAATTTCCTCTTTCAGACATTTTTAAAAACAGAATAATATGCCAGTTTTTCTCCCACCTGGATCCTTTCACCCAGCACAATGGCTGTAAGGTCGATTTCTGTCTCACGACACCAGTAGTATGTTCTCTGTACTACTGAACATTATTACCATAAGAGCAACCTACTGTCTGTCCTTATTCTACCAGTCAATGGACACCTAGGTGACCCCCAATTCCTAACCATCATGAACAGTGGTTCTAACATATTTATGCATAAATCTCTCTCTCTCTCTCTCTCTCTCTCTCTCTCTCTCTCTCTCTCTCTCTCTCTCTCTCTCTGCCTTTGAGATGCTGCCTTGCTCCATAGTCCAGGCTGGTCCTGATATCACTATGCAGCCAAAGCTGGCCTTGTACCCAGGGCAATCCTCCTGCGCCAACTTACTGAACACAAGGGCTGGGACTGCAGATGTGTACCATCATGCCCAGTTCATACACAAATCTTTATATGAGTTACCTATTTTATTTCATTTTGTTGATTGTGGCATTGTGAATTGAACTTAGGCCTCATACAAGCTAGGGAAGCACTCTACAGTGAATTTTATTCTCACCATTTTAAAATTTGTATTTCAGATAAAGTCTTTCCAGTTTGCCTCTGCTGTCCTCAAACATCCTCCACAGTAGCTGTAATTACAGGATTGTATCTCCACATTCCAGCTTGTGAGTACAATTTTAATTTTTCTTGCAAAAAATAAGTATGAAGTTGTTGAGTCTTCGGGTAAACTTGTTTTTAGTTTATTTTTAATTAAAAACTTATCAAATAGTTTTCCAAAGTGGCAAGTTTATCTACTTTCTCACAGCAGTGCACAAGGATTTCTTCTTGTCTTCACCCTCACCAACAGTTGTTATGCTTTTTAGAAATAAATTTCATTCTTGCCATTCTACGTAGTATGGGATAGAATGACTTTAACTTTCAACTTGTATTTTCCCAATGAATCATGTGGACCAGCATTCTTTCACACACCCATTAATCATCCACACATACGCTTTGATGAAGCACCTACACAAATTCCCTGTCTATTTTTTATTTGTTTGCTCATTTTGAGATAAAAGATTTTGTTTAATTTTTTTATCTGGTATGATTTTGGAAAATATTTTCCACATCTGTTTGTTTGACTTTTCATATTTCTTAGTGTTATATTTTGAAGTACAAATGTTTTGAATTATGATATAGTTATACTTTTTATGGATTGTGGATTTTATTTAACTCAATGTGTTGAGTTTTCTCCTATGTTAGTTATCACATTATTTTAGCTTACACATTAAGTTTGTGACTCATTCCTGTGTAAGCACCCAAGGTTATCTTTTTTCACATGTGTATCCAGTTGTTTCAGTACAGGTTGTTAAATTCACTTCAGTTCACTGCTGAAGAACACTTGCTGCATAGAGCATTCTTGGTGGACACTGTGGCTTAGTCTATTCAGGCTGCTATAACAAAATAGAAGAAACTCAAGTGTGTCAACGACAAACTTCCTCTTTTTCCTAACAATAATTGAGGATGAGAAGTTCAAGATCAAAAACACTATCGTTACTGATGCCTAGTGGGGCCCCGCACCTGGTACTCAGACAACCTTCTCTCACTGTGTCCTTCCTTGGCAGAAGTGGAAGGGTTCCCCGAAAGAGGTCACTTCTCTAAACACACTCATCTCACTCATGAGCGTGAAACCTACATGAGCAGATCAGCTCTTAATATTATCGCATCACAGTTAAAAAAAATCAACATATAAATTTCGAGGCGACATAGACATTTAGTCCATAACAGAAGGTTTATTTTTCTGTTGTTGCTCTAAAGCTGCTCTATAAATTTAGTGATTTAAAGCAGCACAGATTTATTATTTCGTAGTTTTATTGGTAAGTAGTTTCAAACAGGTCTTCCTGACCTCCTAAAATCCAGGATGTCAGCAGGGCCGAATTCCCGCTTGAGCTCTAGAGGAGGATTTATCTGCATGCTAGTTAGAGCGCTGAGATGCTTGGATCATGACCTGCTTTCTTCATCTGCTAAGCCATAAGGGGAAGTTGACTTCTTAGAACAGGGCACTCAGATCTTCTTTGTGTTCCTCATCTGTTTTCAGTGTCCTTTTATAAATAAAATCATGAGATTACACCTAGAATAATCTCCTTAATTTAAGGTCAATTAATGAGCAATATAATTCCATCTGCAACTTTGGTTCTATTCTGTCATATAATGCAAAACATTTGTAAGATATGCACATCAAACTGGCTTTGTCAACCTCTCAGATTTCTTCTGTCTTTGGTTACTTCTAGGGTGTCACCCCATTGACTTTAAGTGTGCATTGCTTCTGAGAAGTCAGGCATTAATCAAAGTTCGTTCTATAATATGTGATGAGTCTTTTTTTTTTTTTTGCTCCTGCTCACTTTACTGTTTAAATTATGTATTCTTTTCACTTTTAGACCTTACTTCTTATGGGGTTGCTGTTGTGACCCTGCACTGTGGCTGTTATCTGTTGACTCTACAGAGGCTATACTCAGGCCACAAACCGGTAAGAATTCCTCTTAGTGGGAACTAATCGGGAGAGGGTGGAGATGGGAAGACCAAAAAGGGAGAAGGGAAGGGTTTGCAATGTTGACATGATACATAGGTGCACAAAATTCTCAAGTTTAATGTAAACATTATGTATCGCGTGTATGCACATCAATACAATGAGAAAAAAAGAATTCCTATGTTGATAGAGCTGTATGTTGGTGGGTGGGCACATTAGACATCTACATCATTTTAGGACTTCCTCGAGGTTTACTTCAGTCTGTGCTGTGTTCTGCACATTTTTTTTTTTTTCATGCAAAATCTGTTGGGAACAGTTGTTTTAAAGTCAGCGAGCTTTCACCAACTGTGGCAGGGAAGCTGAGAGGTCTGTGGCCTTCCATCAGAGGCAGCTATTTCATACAGAATCAAGCAAGGGAAAGGGGTAAAATAGTCTTAGGACCAACTGCCCTAGATTTTCATTGTTCTTAGACAAGTATTAATAATTTTTCAAAATAAATGCATTGACCATTGTAATATTGAGATATGCAATAAAAATATATCTCTTTGTACTCAGTTTGTACCAAAGCTTCTAAAACTCGGAGTTTTGTAAGTGATGGGAATAATAAAGGTAAAAATCTTTATTCATTATTTGCAATATGTTCTTCTCAATCACATCAAGCTTAAACTCATGAGGTCATTTGGTTAAAAAAAAAACTTAGATAATGACAGAACGGAGAAGTGTAGACTGGAGAGCCACCTGTGTGATTTCGGAGTTGAACCATCATGTACCAACTCCAGGACTTCTGGATAGGAGAGATGAGCTGAAAGGTGAATTGATCACAATCAGTTACTAAGGATGCCTACAAAATGAAGCCAACCTAAAGTGAGTATTTGAGAAACTTCCGGTTTGCTAAATAAAGGATAATATACCCAGAACTAGCATGGGAGGAAGCTGTGTGCTCCTTTCTGGGTACATGCTTTGTGTACCTCTTTTGTCTGGCTTTACCTTTGATAATAAATGGGTAGCAGTAAATACAGCATTTTTCTGAGTTCTACGGGCCACTATTACGAAGAATTGAGCATGAAAAAGGAGCTGTGGGAACCACAGATGTGTAGCCTTTTCTCCAGAGGCGCCAGTAGTTGGAACTCTTGTTTTGGTGTCTGCAGTACGGGGTGGGCACCGTTATGGGTCTGAGTCTTTCAGGAGTGGGCACTGTCCTTGTCTCCAGGTAGAATTTAGTTAAAATCTAAGGCCTCCAGCTGGCCTCAGGAAAAAAAATCAACAATAAAATCACCAAGTGTTTTGTCTTGAATGTATAGAGAAAAATAGTTGGTGTTTTTCTTTGTACCTCCACAATTATTACGGGTTTTTAAGCATTTAAATCTTAACTTTATATAGAACATATAAGATTAGCAGAAAACAAAAACACTCAGTTATTTTGTAAATAAGTACAAAGAAAATTGTTAGTAATAGCTGCAATTCATTATGGCTTAGGAAATGAATTTAAATAAATTAGAAGTAGATAAATAACTCCCCTTTCTTGATATTTATGAAAAACTTGAAAAAATCAGAAATCTTAATATGCATCACTGATTTGGTTTATACCTGTCCTAAAACCCTTAACTCATTATGTTAAAGTGAAAGAAATTAAAACACTTTAAAATTTGAACAGGATGTAATAATGTCTTTATTGTAAAACAATAAGACTTATTACAAAAAAAATCTAAGAAACATGAAAGAAAAATTCTTAGACTTATAAGAACATTTGGACTATAGGTTAGTGATAGATCTACTTCTGCTATGTAACAAAAAACTTTATGTAAATCCGTGGTATTTCTTTGTGTGAACAATAATTATGAGATAAATAGAATTTTTGAAAGATCTCATTTACAGTGGAAGCAGAACTTCTTAGGAATACAGTTAATAACAAAATTGAAAGCCAGATTACTACTGGAACAGAGAAATAAAACAAAGAATTTAAAAGAGGTCATCCTTCAAGATGTATAAGAATATTAAGTATGTAAATATATGGAAATGAATCTGTTTATTAATAAATTATGGTAAATATTTTTTCTATAAGCATAAATTTCTAAGCTCACATCACTAACAAAAATCCAATCCAAATCTATAAAGTTATTAAATTCATGAGCAAATTCTTTAAACCTTTAGAAAAAAGAAATGTATAAAAAATTGTATATCCTGTTAGGAAAGCATGTTTGGATCCAAATTTAAACAGCATAGATCACAAAAGAAAAGTGTCTACATTAAGATTGCAAGCAAAGGTACTAAAACACATCATTAGAATGTTTCAAGTTGATTCATAGTTGGTAACTTTATCTTTTCTTCTTTATTAAATAATTTATTTTAGTGTAAACATCTCCCAGTCCTCTTAATAAAAAGTTAATCAAATTAAAAGCTTTTCTATTAGTTACCTAAAAGACTCATTGTCATTTTCTTTTTAGTTGTAAATTGAAAAAAATAGACAAATTAAAAAACTAATCAGTCAAAAATGTATTATTTTGAAAAATACACAAAAAATGTAAATGAAAAAAATGTGCAATTAATGGATTTCTTGATCTTCAAAGCTCTTGATCACAAAATAACTGTTTGAGGACTTTTATTATAATTCTTTTATAAATTTAATTTAAACTGAGCATCAGTCAATTAATCATTGCTGTTAATTTCATGTATCTCAACAATATTGTCAGAAATATAACTTTAGGTGCTTTTACAGAGTAGATTATGCATGCAAGGTTTCTAGTGTAAGAAAGCTTAAAATAATACAACTTACTTTATTCTTACAATAATCGGTAAAATAAACTTGCTCAAGATATATTTTCTTTTTATATGATTGTATTCTTGACAAAATGACCTGTTCTTTTAAAAGTATTAAGGAAAAGGGTGCAGTTTTTCAGTATAAAAAACAAAGCTTCAAACCTGAGCAAACAGAATAAGAATAATCTAAAAATGTACAACTAGTTTCTGCTCCTTGACTGAAAAGAGTAATATAGAGAATATACTACTTCAAAATTAATTATATACTTTTCTAAGATACCTATTTTTTAAAATGTAAGATCCACCGGCTTGACACCTGTAAAATTTTTATAATTAAAAAGAAAAGAAGTAAACCCATTGGAAATGATTCAGTTATCGTTCACTTCTTTAACTTTATTATACTTTAACTTTTACTATAGTTAAAAAGTCTATGACATTTTTCGTTGTTGAAATGGAAGATACAAAATTCTGTGATCAAAATTCTGAGTATTTAATTTTTTCCATAATTTTTGGTTATTTGCTTATTATAAATTTCACTTGTATAATTAACTTCAGATAGTTGCAGACCTGTAAATGCTGAACTGCCAAATGAAACTGTCAGCTGACTGACCTGATGTGAACCATTGATTTTTTCTGTAAAATATATTTTAATTGATAATATGGTTTTATGTACCGTCCTAGGTACTTACACACACCTGCGAAATAAACAAGATTCTTGCTTTTGTGAAGTCTCTTTACCGGTTATTTCCAAATTTTAGTCCAAGTACGGAAAAGAAACCCAGACTCCACAATTGACCCAAACTAGATTTCAGCCTATTTCTTTCCAACACTACAAAAAGACACACAATTCTTCCCGTACATTTCCATTTAATCTAACTTAGGTAGAAAAAAAAGTGAGATTAAATCTTCGTTATCATTGAAGTCAAAAGAATGAGAAACAAGATAAATATTTTTGTCTCATTTTAGCCAGCTACAAGCAGGTTTCCTTATCTAGTTTTGGACTGCATGTAGGACTACTTCATTTTGAATTTGAGGTCAAAACATGCTTAGGGAGTTTCTATATATGTCACATGATATCTCAAACACACTGAGTATTCATTCATTTAATCTTTTTAAAAGACTTATGAAATATATGCAATCATAAATATTTTACATATTAGAAATCTTCCAGCACAAAGAACATAAGTATTTTGGCTGGGACAACATAGCTAACCTGTGATAAAACCAGGATTTGAATGTAAACACTTGGGTTTCAGAATCTATGCTCCTGACCAGTATAAATGCTGTATCCCATAGGGACAAAAGGAGAGTGGGAAAGTCCTTGTCACCTTGACAAGATACGTAGGTGCACAAAATGCTCAACTTCATTGTAAACCTTAAATTTTGCATTTATACAAATCAGTAAAATGGGGGAAAAAGGAAATTATGTTTCCTGAGACTTAGATAGACTTCATTGATACTTCTCAATGAGCTATTGACATTTCATCAATATTTGATACATCATTGGTACATCATCGATATTCTCCTTAAGTCTTTTTGCCTTAGTTACTAAGAAAGAATGAACTTTGATACTTCAAAATTTGCTAAAGTGATATAAAGTGATAATTTTGAGCAAAGCTGGTTTTCTAATTATAATTTCTAATTGAAAATTTTTCATATGAGTTCTATCTTGTGCAAGCCATTGGGAGATGAGCTCAGTGGTTTACTGGGTATTAACAGGCCTTGGAAAGCCGGCAAAACCAAATTACCAATCAGAGATTCACAGTAAAGACCCCTGAGAATGAGTCTTCACAAGGAAACAGGCAAAGTGCAGAAAAAACATTGTCAAAACCAACCTTGTTGAAATCTCAAAGTTTAACAATGACTTGTGGAAATCCGAGGTGCTCCTGAGTCTAGGTGAAAATAGCAGAGTTTATGGCATTTTCTTTTGATCTATCCACATTTGCAACATCTCATCTGCATAATTTTCTTAAAAACTGGCAGCCTTATAACCAATAAGTCTCTCTCACCCGAGAGAGCAGATGAGTTCAGGGTTCCTAAAGAAATCTCAATCCCAGGGTCACTGGCACTATTTGACCAGTAGCACAACTCTTTGGCAAAATCTTTGTTTGTATGATGCTAGTATTTGACCTGTCTTGCAGCTTACTCCTTGGAGAAACTCTATTCTGAGGGAATTTGTTGAAAAGTATCATAGGCAATTGTTTAGCATCTCAGCTCCCTAAGGCTGCAGTGTGGCCAAAACATGAAAGGAGGATCTGTAAAACAAGATGTCCACAGGAGGCTTTTAAAAGCTCTGACGTATTCTTGGTGATCTAGCAGATGGTACACATATGCAGGGCTATAAATATGCCAGGAAGAGAGGGTCTGAATCTACCAGTGAAAGCTCAGTTGAAGCCCTACACATGCAGAAAGAAAAGGCTAAGGCAGAATTTCAGACTGTCTCATTGTAGAGGATGTTTCCCGTTACAGACCCATAGAGTCCTCTCAAAAATGGGTATAAAGATAAAGTACTTATAGAATTCAAGAAGAAAATCTTTGACCATCTCACTAATATTCATTGAGTAGACATTGCTATGGTATCATACTACAAACAATATAGGACTTTACTGTTAATTTAAGAAAATCAATAAGCACTAGCATCACCACACTCTGGGAAATGGTAGACGCTCTGGTTTATACAATTTCTGTTATTGTGTCTTTGATATTCCATTTTCAACACAGAAATATGAGCTATATAAAGCAAGTTTTTTCTCATACACAGGAACAACAAACAGCAGTCAACAGAAAATATCCCCGAAGTGGCACAGATGTTGAACTTATTAGACCTTAAACCTTCTGTTGATGAGATAAGAAAATCATATGTAAAGAGTCGAAGGAAATCATTTCAAAGTCTTCCAATGTAGATAATATCACTAGAGATAAACTATTAAGAAAGGCCAAATAGCAATACTGCCCTTAAAAGGTAAATGAATGATAAATAAAAAGTAATTAGCAAAACTCACAGAAGATATAAGTTAGAAGAATAACCAACTAAATAAAGACCGGTCATCAAAACAGTGTGCAGAACAGGAAGATCAGTGAAGCAAAGTGGCCAAGATTTTAGAGGTATGTGGTTCATCATAACGCAAACAGATCTGTGCGTAGCTGGAGTTCAAGGAAGGGAAACAGAAGTAAAAAATAAACTAGAAACACTTCTTGAATAACATAGGAATGAAACCCTCCTATATTAAAGAAAAATATTAATCTATACACCCAGGAAGCTCAAGTAATTTCAAGTACTCTGTCTTAGTGACTTTTGCATTGCTGGGACAGAATATTCAAAATTCACCACTTAAGGGAGGAAAGGTTTATTATAGCTCACAATTTCAGCAGGTCTCAGTTCACTTATGCACGACTGATGATGGTGGAAACACAAAGCAGAGGTGGAGGAAAGCTCTTCTGGACACCACAGATTGAAGGCAAGGATGGAAAGCAATTGCAGAACCAGCAAACGCCCTTCCGGGTCAAATCCCAAGCATCCTCCCATTCCAGTCAGGCCCCAAATCCCAGTAGTACAAAGTCTCTGTAGGTATGTGAGGCTTCGGGTGGCTCTCCACATCCAAACTACAACATACTATAAACACAAAAAGATTCACAGAAAGAAACTATAACCAAAGTCCAAAGATAAAGAATTAATCTTGAAAACGGCAAGACGGAAAATGAATTTTCACGTGTGTATAAGACTCAAAGGTTTAACTGGTTATTTCACATCAGAAAAAGTACAGATTGAAAGTAAAAGGAATAATATATTCAAATATCTGAAGGGAAAACACTATCAAAATAAGTATTCTAAATCCAGGCAAACCACCCATCTGAATGAGAGTTATTTCAGTTAAATGGCAGACAAAGGCACTCAAAGAATTGGCCCTCCCCAAAGCAAGCACTAATCTGACAAACACTGAAAGAAACCATTGTTTTACCATCCTGGAATCTGACAATGGAAATTGTTATATCATTTTTGCCTATTTGTTCAATATGCCTAAGTCTCACAGTGATGAGATATAATTTAGGTTCATTCCAATTTAGCTTTAAAAGCATACCAATATAACTAGAATGTGTTAAAAATTATTAAACCCCATCAAATGAGTAAATTTTATGATGTTTAAGTTATATCTCAGTGAAAACTATTTTAAAAGCTTATTATTTCTTCTGCTTCTACATTTCATTGTTAGAAGAATTTGTTTTATTCATAAGAAGAAGCTTTGAAAAGAGATAAATACTCAGAATATATAAAGAATTTGTAAAACTTAACAAAAGAAATGGCCCGAAATGGGAAAGGGACGTAATTAGACATGTCTCCACCTAGATGCAAAATTAACAAGAATACACTCAAAACAAGTAGTCACTCGGGCACAGTCAGATCAGAACTCCAGTGAGATATCACCTCCGCTCACACGATTGCTGCTATCAAAACAAAACAAATTAAAACTTAAAAATAAAATAACAAGCCCTTGCAAGGGTGTGGAGAAATTGAAATCTATGTGATTGCTGTTAGGGATATAAAATGGTTTGCTTACTATGGAAAACAATTGTATTTTGCATAAAAATTAAACACAGAATTACTACATAATCTAGCAACCCAACTCTTAGGAACGTACTCACAGCAGATGAAGCAGAAACTCAGGCAGATATTTGTATGATCACATGCACAGCTGCATTACTCTCAACCACAAAAAGGGCAGAAAGAAACTCAACGTCCCCTAACAGAAGAGGTAGGAAATAAAATGTGGCATACACTTATGGTGCATTATATTCAGCCATAAAAAGAAACGAAGTCCTGCTACCTGCTACCTAGAAAGTCTTGAAATCATTATGCAAAATGAAATAATCCAGGCATAAAAAGACAATACTGCTTGATCTTTTCTACTTACCCTGAGGTAACTGGAATTTGCAAATTTATGACAACAGAAAATAGATTAAGGGTTACTGGAGTCTTGAAGGTAAGCAGTATCAATTAATGGTCATAGCGTTTCTACTTGGAATATGAAAATGTTTTGACAGCCGAGATTGGTAATGGATACAGATGGCAAGCTTCATTAATACTATGGAAATGTACATGAATTTAATTTTGATAACCTAGTAAATTTTATGTTATACATGTTTTATAACAAACGAAATACAGTAGGCTCTGCTCCTGGCTCTCCTGAGCTTCTTACACTGGCATTCACTTGTTAGTGGTGAAAGCTGTCCCTTTTCTCTGGAGTAACTCCAGTTGCCCGTCACAGTTACCTACACTTGCTTGACCCGTGATGAGAATAAAATTATAAAGTCTCCATCTTTCTATGACATCTCTAATGCTTAACATTTATGATGGATATCGACTTTTCTTTTCCATACAAAGTCAGCACAAAGTATTTCATTCTTTTTTAAAACAACTCGAACTTTATTCTCTTTCATAGCTTTTCTTTGATTGTATTTGAATTTTTCCTTAATTTTTACAATGAATACAAATTAGAAAATACACTTCAGAGAGGATAGGATAATACTGAATATATTGTGAAAGCTAAATATTTCTTTTTAGGGATCAGATATTTCTATGATTCTTTTACAATGTACAAAATATTAATTGGTTTCTTGTCTTCCACTTCTGACTTCCATTCTCATTTTAATTTTATTCCCAATTTGCAGTACATATTTGTTCCCACTAGTTTCCTGCAAAGACTACGTCCTTCCATTTTCATTTTGTAGCATCCAGTCACTTCTCTAAAGTGACTTTTTAATTTCTAATTCCATCTGGCTGAGTGCTGGCCGGCTCCATGGGTATCTGCCGAGAGCTTAATGAAAACGCTCCCTAATCCATCTCTCAGGTCACACTTGCCATTTACCTCTCAGGACTCAGGTAAAAATTAATGAGATCGCTGTTCCAGGGCTCTTTGAAGACTCGCATTTCAGAAGCACTCTGCCAAATGTCTCAATAGATTGGCACTATGAGCTGTTCATGAAAAATGAGTCATATGAGTTTTCGTAAATGTTAAGGATTAGGTAATTATAAACGATGCATGCGGCTATTGGAAAGGGGAAAGGCAAAAGTCATTGCTGGAATATTCTTACTGACATAACTGCAGAAAATATAGGGGTCACAGGAGACATGAAAGATTTGAAAGACACCAATCTCTCAGAAAACAGTTACCATTATCAAAGAATCTTAGGAATTCTAAAACGAAAATGACATATGGCTGATAATGCCAATGCCAATAATAATTCATTGTTTCTAAGAGTATGAATATCATTAATTATATCATCGAGCTACTCTTAGAATGTTTTAAAAACACATGCTTAAGAGAGAAAAGTACCTCTGTTCACCGCACAGTTTTTCCATTTTTACATCCCTAACAACAATCACATAGATCTCAATATCTTCACATCCTTACAGTTATTTGGCTATATAAATATTTTAAATAATGCAAAATATGATGAACTAATTTAAAGGTATAGATTTCATTACATCATATCACATTTATATAGAGAAATTTTAATCTGAAAAATAAAACTCAGATTTCTGTCAATGTTAAATTTTTTCCCACATTTTATTGATATGTATACGTGCAAGATTTAAGGTTTACAATGAAGTTGAGCCTTTTGTGCACATACTTATCTTGTCAAGGTGACAAGGACTTTCCCACTCTCCTTTTGTCCCTCCCCCTACCCACTTCTCCCTCCCTCCTCCCCCACCCTACTCCCCTGTTTTACTTTGTCTTTTGTCTTAAGTTCCAAAGGAGTTGTGATCTGGGTCTCTCATATCAGAGAGACCATTCGATGTTTCACCTTCTGCTTCTGACTCACTTCACCAAGCATGATGGTCTCAAGTTTCTTCCACTTGCCTGCAAAGGCCTCCACACTGTTGGACTTTATTGATGCATAGTATTCCTTAAAAATACCACAGTTTGTGTATCCACTGGTCTGTTGATGGGTATTTTGGTGACTTCCGTATTTTAACTATTGTTAGTTGTGCTGCTATAAACATGGGTATACATATAGCTCTGCTATATGTTGATTTAAATGTGGTTTGAAAAAAGGAATTTTTATACTTATATTTCAAAATTTTCATTATTTCAACAAATTTTCTGTTACTAACTTAATTACATTAGAGTGAACACACCAAAAAAAAAAAAAAAAATACAAGTGTGACCAGTTTGGCCAATTGCACCATCATCGCTACTCATATTCACATTTGTAGCTCACCTCTGACATAGAGGAGGCACAAGACACAGAGTCGTGAGCAAACACACGCACAGTATTTTATATATTTTATATTTAAATGCTTCAGTCCTTCATAATATAATGGAGGGAATGAGAACATGGAAAGACAGCACATGTAGTGGGCGAGACACAGTTCTGATGGCAGAATGTCTGACTTACGTCATTATCACGTACCTGAAAATACGTCCTCCAGGAGTTTCCATACCCTTTTTATCTTAGTCTTCTTCACCCACCCCCATTTTGTTGATATAAGTGACTATAAGTGTATGATTGTGATCTGGGTTTCTCATATCAGAAAAACCATTCAATATTTCACTCTTAGTTTCTGACTCACTTCACTAAGCATGATGGTCTCAAGTTGCCTCCATTTACCTACAAAAGCCTCCAACCTATCTGTCTTTATAGATACACAGTATTCCATTGTGTATAAATACCACAGTTTGTGTATCCACTGGTCTATTCATGGGTGTTTTGGTGTCTTCCACATTTTAGCTATTGTTAGTTGTGCTGATATGAACATGGGTGTACGTGTATCTCGGTTACATGTTGTTTTTCACTCTTTTGGGAAAATTCCAAGAAGAGGTATCACTGGGTCGAAGGAGATACTTATTTCCAGTCTTTTGAGAGACTTCATACTGTTTTCCATAGTGGTTGTACCAGTTTACATTCTCATCAGCAAGGCAGGAGGGTTCTTTTCTCCCCACAGCCACGCCACCACTGATTGCTGTTTGTGATCTTGATGTATGCCAACCTCTCTGGAATTAGATGGTATCTTAGTGATGTTTTGATTTGCATTTCTTTTATGGCTAAGGATATTCAACATCTTTTCATGTATTTATTGGCCATTTGATCTTCTTCATCTGATAATTGCCAATTCATTTCTTTTGCCCCTTTTTCAAAAGGTTCTTTGATTTTTGAGGGGCTTCCTTTTCTTCAGTTTCCCATATATTTTGGTTATGAGCCTCTTATCTGAGGTATTGGTAGCCAATTTTTTCCCAGTCTGTTGGTTTTCTTTTTACACTGCTGATAATTTCCTTTGCAGTGCAAAAACTTTTTAATTTGACATAATCCCATTTTTTAATACTCGGGGCAATTTCTTTTGCTTTTGGTGTCTTATTAAGAAAGTCTTTGCCTACACTTGGATCTTTTAGTTACTTGCATAGTTTATCTTCCAGAAAGTTCAGTGCTTCAGTTTGAATATCTAGGTCTTTCATCCACTGTAATATATCTTCCTGGCTGTAAAATGTCAGATAGGATGAAACCATAAAAATGGCATGGAATGTATGCCACAAGTATTTAATGTGATAAAACATATTAAAATATGGCATATAGTAAATGTTTATAATATTTGATCACTTTCATTATTATGAGAATCTCATTTATTTCCAATTTTTATTACTGTCAATCTTACTGCGGTGTTTGCATACAATATATTTGCATACTTAATCATTTCCCAATAATAAAATCAAAGAGTTGAAAAGGAATTACTTTTTTATGATCGCATACATTTTTAAGTTAATACTCAAAAATACTTTCTTAAGTTTCCCTCATGTAGAAAATAAGTCAAGCTGGCTATTGTATTCCTGTTAATAACCCTAAGTATCATTATCTTTTGGTGAACTTGGGTGAGGGGGTTTTATACTCACAGTCCAGGAAAGCGAGGAAGGGGAGTTTTCACTGAACAGAAGGGGGATTTTGACAGAACGAAAGAGAAATGGGGCATACATTGTTTCTACATCAGGAAGTTTATGCGTCTGTCTAACGTTGTACAACCTATCGACCATGGCGACTTCTGTGTACACAGAAAGTACAATCTATCAGCCATGGAGACCTCTGGGTACATATAAACGTATTGTGGCTGTTCCTGGCACAGGTTCAGGGTTAGGGTCAAAAGTTGATTTTTCTCATGAGCTCAGAGGAAGGGGAGGGGTAAGCGGAAGGAGATGGTAAGCAGAACTAACTCCATTTTGATTTTGTCTCTTTCAGAACAGCGATGTGGGTGTCCTGTTCAGCCCAGACCAACCCGGCAATGTGCAACATTGTAAGACAAAGACATGCTTATTGTTTTAAACCACAGATGTTTATTTTTTAACACAGCAGAAATTACCCAATGTTATGCAAAACTTAAAGTGTAATTTACAAAGTGAGGTAACTTTTTAACATTATGTATAAAAGAGAGCAGTTTTCAAATTTTTACCTTGTATAACCTGCCAAGGGCTGTTTAGAGTTCTAAAAACACTTCAAGCAATTTCACAAACACATTTATCTAAAAATCACAAAAATTTCAAAAGACTTCTAAGAGCTTTTAGCACTTCATTAGCTTCATTTGGGGGTAATTTTGAAATTCAACACAAAAGTCATGAATTTAAAATTATAGTAAATTTAATAGTAATAGGATTGGGCATAATACTGGTTGTTTAACAACCTGCATGTTGTATTATCTAAGTTCAACTTGATTTTTATTGTGAATTATGTGCTCTAATAAAGCATTATTTTACTGATATTTAATCTACTTTTCAAACTAGCCCAGCTCAGTTTTGATAATTTATTTCATTATTAGCTTATGGGTACATTGTAGGAAGTCACCAAGTCAATCTCATGTGTTTTAAAAAATGTAGACAGACTATTGGAGAAATAGTCATATTCTTTGGTGATTTCTAGCTGAAACTAAATTAATAATGAAAGGTCTAATGTGAGACTGCTAGAATAGTGAAAAATACTAAAGATGAATACACGGTAAAATAATAATCTCATAAAACTGTGTAACAGACATGTATGAATTTGCTGATCTTAGATAGGTGCCCCATATTAAAGAGCTTTATAAAGAGGTGAGGAGATTCTGTGGACACTCAAGTCATAATTTGGCAGAGTTTTTACTCCCCAAAGTTTACTATTTCCGTAACAATCATGCAAATTACTTCAGTAATCTCTCTTTAATGCTTAACAAACAGCTTACTAATTTTTCTTAACTGAGAATACATATTTACACCTTATCAATCCTTCAATATCATTTGTTTGCCCTAAAATACTAGGTCTAAATTTGCCCTTTCCAACATATTAGGCTGATTGTTTACTTTTTCTTTTCATTAGATGATTTTCAAAAGGCTGATTAAAAGTAATGGTTACAAATCATGTAATGTACTTCCTTGCTTTTCTAGATAAGAAAATGGTGGCTCAGAAATCTGTTTGTCTTCTTTTTGTTTTCTCTTTCTTTTGCTCTTTCATTTTTAAAATTTTATTTATTTACTTATCTACTATACTAGGAATTGGACCTAGGGATTTTGCCTTGAATGACATCCTCAGCCTTGTTTATTTTTATTTTGAGATGAGATGTCAGTAAGTGACTTAATTGCCCAGGCAAGACTTGAACTTGTGATCCTCCTGACTCAGTCTCTTGGAGTGCAAGGGTTATGGAAGTGAGACATCATACCTTTTTTGTTTTTGTAGAGTCTCACTGTGTGGCTAAGGCTGGTCCTGAACTCACTATGGAGCCCAAGCTACCATTGGAATTATGGCAATCCTCCTGCCTCAGCCTCCAGGTGCTGGTATTACAGGCGTGTGCCACCGCACCCAGCTTATGTGATGCTGTGAAATCAAACTCAGAGCCTTAAGCTTGTTAGGCAAAGGCTTTAACCGCTGTGCCATTCCTCCAGCCCCTATTTTGGCCTTTTGATCTTAAAGATCACATAATGAAATTTACTTTTTAAGCGAAGTGGAAAACAACCGTATACAATGCTTAAACCTTAAGAATATGTTATAGTACAAGTTCCACTAACACTAATTCCTCCCAACACATTCTCCTCATTTCCCACACCAGCCTCTTTCTCCTCGGAAGCAGTTGGGGAAGGTCGGTTCAGTGTGTACCTTATGAGGTGTGTCAAAAACTGGGTGAGTGCTCTGCTCAACACCACCCCACAGAAAGGCCGGCTGCGAACACACGCAGGTGTGCCGTCATCCACCTTATTCGCTGGATCTGGCTCTGTGCAGTTGTTTGGCTCTTCCCAGAGGCCAAGATCACCATGGAAGGTAAACACATGGAATCAGGTCAAAACATCTAGACAGCATGACAGCACACACTAAAAACGAACTAAAGACTTCCAGGTAGCCTCAAAATGGAAAAACATCATAGAATTAGTGTGTCCACAGTAAGGGGAAATTAATGGCAATGTGATTTTTTTACTATAATGATCTTTTAAAGTACAATATTCACTGTATTTTTATCACATCTTGTAAGCAAAGACATATTTTGATATAACTTTTGCACTAAAATGCCATTTTTTCTAACTTGTAGATTTTCGGTTTTTAAGTCTAACCATGAATCTGCAGTAATGGTAAACTGGGTAATCCCCGAGGGGGGAAGTTGGTAGGGCAGGTAAGAAGTGTCTGCAAAAGTAGAGAAATCTAGACAGTCTTCTTTGTAGTGGGAGGAGAAACTGAATGAAGAGGAAGATGAGCATCACAAGTGTTCCTCCACATTTTCCTCTTAATCTTTATTTCAGGAAATAGGAAAGTTGAAGTTAACAGAAACACACCAAAACATGGAGATGGAAACGACAAAGCAGACACTGTGTTCTTTATTGAATAGAGCACACTCTAGAAAAGCTGCACATAGAAGTGTAGCTAAGTCGAGGGCCAAACCAACACTCTAAACTTTTATTTAAAAAATAGCTGACTTAATATCATTTAGTGGTAAAGTTGTCTGCTCCTTGAAACATTCTTCTAAAGTAGTACTACATACGATTTTATATATAAGTGGCATGTGAATTATGTGAGAATTTATTACATTCATCATGTAATATAACAGAAACTTGTTGAAACCAGATACTATATCTGTCTTGTTTATTGTTGCATTTTCAGTGCCAGGAATTGGTCTTGATGCATGTTGGGTTCTAACTACTGGTGGAATGAGTTTTAAGTTATGTTTAAAAGTTGGTTACATTATATATTTCGATACAGCTTCATCATGCACCTTCCAGTGCTTGAAGGCTTACTGCTTTTATGTAGGCACGAAGCGATCTTCTGAAAGGCTATGTTGGACAATTGACCAAGGCCAGCAAGCTTTAACGCACCTTAATTAAAACCTCGTGAATCATTGCCTGATTCTCCCTCTAGCTGGGTAGATGCTGCATTGTGTGTTGTTCACTCCAATGGCCTTTACTGCTGATAGTGTGCAGTGTGCTTAGGACTGAATACTTTTGACCTGTTTAGCTATAAAATTGGCTTGAAGGTGATAGTATTAGACTTTCTGAAGATGAAACCTAATAGTATCAGAGATGGTAAAAATTTAGACTTCTTCAGCCTCCTCGAGGGAAGGTGAATTGGAACGGGGGAGTCCTTGGACATTAGGAAGTATACTATAAATAATTTGTCAATGATAGGAAAAGAGACCAACAACTGCATGCAGAAGAGCTAGAGAAAAACCAGGACTTGCCACATGACCTATGGAATTTTAGGACTGAACGTATCTGTGTAATTCCGGAATGCGTTTCCATATGAAATATCCTACGACAACCTGGTCTATGCCAAGGCCATCTGCTACCGCTGCTGTTAAATCCCCTTCATGGCCTCCACTTTGCCTCCTTCTTGGGAAGGAGCCATTGATCGCTGTCAGATCTTAGTGAGCTTTTGTTTAAAAAAAGGTCAGAGGTCCACTGCAACTGCTCAAGTAAACCTGTTATAGCAGAAAGCAGCCAGAGTTGCATACACAGCCAAAGGCAATGTGTAAATAAGTGTGTGGTCGCTTTCCACTAAAACTTTATTCATGGACGCTGAAATTAGAAATTCATATGTTTTCCCTGTTTTAAAAGTATTGCGTTTTATTTCTCCCATGAAATTCAAATCTTGAAAATTCTTCTAGCTATCAGTTGGTACGGAAACAGGTACTAGGCTGATATTGGCCTTTAGGCTCTATATGAATCTACAATATGGGTTAGTGTAGCTATCTAGATTAAAAAAAAAAAAAACTCCCAGAACTAACATCCTTCCCATTGAGTTTTTAATTGTCTGTACTCCTATTAATTACAAACTCATACTCCACTTATCAGGCTGGAAATTTATCTTTCAGGGGCTTCATTTCATAGCTTCATCTTTGGAGTCAGATACAGTTGAACTCACTTCTGCCATTGAGGTTAAATTTTAAGAAATTTTCAAAGTCCCTATTTACTTATTTACTTGAGATGAAGTCTTTCTCTGTATTCTAGGCTGGTCTTGAATTCACTATGAAACCCAGGCTGTCCTCAAACTCACAATAATCCCCCTGTCTCAGACTTGTGAGTGCTGTGCACTACCAAGCCCAACACCTGCTTATGTGGTACTGGGGAATTGAACCCCCCAGGCCTTGTGTTTGCTGGACAAGCACTTTAACCTCTGTGCTATTTTTTTCCAACATCCTTTTGTAAAATATAAAATAAAGGGAAAAGATACTTATTTTATAGTGTGGCTATTAGGATTAAATAATGTTATCTTTGTAAAGAAGTTTATTCGTTTCTGGCAAAATAAATACTTAGGAAAGGGTAGATGACTATTTAAAGTTAGGTTAGTCTCCAGCCAGAGAGTTCACTCTCTGCAGTATGTCACTCATACTAGAGAAAATTACCTAAAATCTGGTAAGTATTTATGGTACCAATTCATTTTGTAGGGTCTCAAATATGTGTCCTTAAATCATACCCTATACATTCAGAAATTAATAAATGATCTGTTCTTGGTCCTGACCTACACTCTCAGATTCACTTCTTATCACTTGATTATTGATCATCTATTTGTTATGCACTATGCACCAGGCAGAGAACCAGGACCTAAAGGCATAGCAACTCACCACTGTAACCCTTACAAGTTCTGTTTCCACCACATCAAACATTAGGAAATGGGCTGTGTAAGCAATATGCAGAGGACATGGCTAAGATCTTGGGCTCAATCTTTAAGAACCTCATGTCTATCAGAAACGTATCCCAGATAAAGCTATCACAGTCATTTCAAAAATTTCCCCTTAATAGACCAAAGAAGTCAGGGTGAATAAATTCGTATTAGAAATCAGACTTTGTACCTTCAGGGCATTTTTCTTTCCCATGAATTTGCCTGATGTACTCTTGGGGTGCCTTCTGACTCTCCTCAATGCTAGCATGCCCAACAGGGAGACTGTAGGTTAAATCCAGTCCCAGAGAGTTAGTAATATGGCCTCAAAAATCATAAGCTTTAAGCAATATTATGTGATTTTTCTTTTTAGGAGTTCAATTGTGTGATGCAAGTGAGCAGGCTGCACAGGCCTCAGCAGAAGGCTGCGTAGGAGACGCACGGTGCAGGGCTCACTGCCTCCTGCGCCTGTGCATGTGCTGGAATAGAAACCCACGTGCTGTGAGAGTCAGGGAGCAAAATGTAGCAATTACTGATAATGGTGTTTTATCCCACTACACATGTGTGTGCCCATGAAGACAGGCATTTATTTTTATTAAGCCAGACATATAAGTTTCTTATTAAACTTGGGGGTTTGTGTTATTTTGTAAAATAATTAAATTAAAATAGTTCATTAGCTGTTGGAAAAGTACAAAATTATCAGGTACTGTATTCTTATAATGATATAATTGCATAAATAATATGACTAGTACTAGGAAAATAGCATCTGCTTATTAATTAATTTTTGAAGGTGTAGAGCATAACCAGATATTCAGCTTCAAGAAAAAGTGGGTCATGTTTCTTTGACTTTTTATAACACCTATCATCCCAGAGAAAAGTACATTTTACTTTAATCACCATTTATTCATACCACATTTTGGCAGTATGTGTATTGGTGAAAAGCTATTTTCAAGGGTGAAGTATACAAAAATTAAAGCCTGGTTAAAAAAAAAATTCTGAAAGGCATCTTGAGAATGCACTTAAATAATGAGACCATTTCACCAAACCTAATATTGATGCAATGGCCACACAAAACAATTTCAAGTATCTAGTAATTCTGTATTTACCTTGTCCTCTTGTTAATAAAACAGTGGAAATCCTCCTAAAAGAGAATATTTGTTTCTTATGTACATTTACTAATCCATTTGATATGTGGCCCAATACTGAACACAGTTCCTCTCACTCAATGGGATTGGCCAGCCAAAATTTTGGACACCCATAGACTAAAGTCTTGAACCAGCAGTCTCTGTGACACTTTCAAAGACACAGACAGGTAGCTGTGGTACACTGCTGCAGCCACTCAGCCTAGTTCAAGGAAAGGCTTATCACTTTGTAACATTTACTGGAGTAATTATGGCTACCTAAAATTTTAAGAAAATTGTTATCTTGTTTTAAGTTAATTTGTCTGTGAATCTGATACAGAAAGTCAGACACATATGATTTAATGAAGAAAATTCTTCAACAAATAAAAGTATGACAGAACACAGAAAACAAAACTAACTAAACTAAACTAAAACCAGGAATGTCATTGAATCCTGGAATCATCCTGCAGGCTAAATCCACAGAGAATTCTTTGACACAAATTATTTCCACTAAAAGAGTTATCAGAATCCACTTGGGTCAGTCATGGTGTATGGCCTGTGTGAAAAAGATACCTAAGCACCCTGTTTGTCTCAGCTCAATTCCCCTGAGGACAGGGTAGCTGTGACTCCCTGGCAGCCATTTCTTCTGTGAGGGAAGTTGTGCATAATGGTGGACAAAGGAGCTTTTCTAAGAAGCATAAGCTTCCACATTTCCTGTCAAATTTTGTATTCGAACACCTACTGTCTTATTCACTACAAAATATTCAAACATATTTACTATATCCTGAAATGAATGACCACAGAACATCTATGAACAAAGTGCCATACTCTGTACTGAGGGAATAAATGCAGGACACGAACAGTTTGAGATGAACTCTGATCTGGCTGAGAGTGTGCAGGTGAGATGAAATTCCTAAAATGTATATAGCATTACAGCAGAATATGATAAACTTTTACAATACAGCTACATAAAGTGTCACATAAAGCCAAATTTGTAAGAAATAAGAAAAAAATTCAAAGAAATGGAATTTGTAATCCTTCTGAGTACATGGATTCTGAGGAAGGAAAGAAGAAAGTGTTCCCACTCGAGAGAAATGCATGGAAAACACGACCGAAACAGAATATCACAGACTTGGAGAAAGAGAAGACGTCACTCTGCTGCTGCCTAGGTGCACCGTGGTCATCCCCATAATCTCCGGGATCGACAGTGGGTTTGTTTAAGGACTCTTTAAGAATACCAAAGTCCTCAAGCCCCAACCTCCTTACATACATAGCATAGCGCGTGTTTGTGCCTTCCCAGGTCTCCCCATCGACTGTAAGCCATCTCTAGACTGCACACAATACTCAGAACGATGTAAGTGCTATATGAAGACCTGGTGCATGGGATCCTTCACAGAACAGTATGGGAGCCATTGGTATGTGGTTAGTACGGTGCAGTGCTAGGCTAAGTCTGCCGATGAGAAACGTGCAGCTGTTCATTTCATAACACGTCCATTTGATAGCAGAATGATTGAACTGTAGCACAGCCACTTAACAGAATTAGTTGCTCATGGATGTTGTAACAAATTACCACAAACTTTGTGGTGTGAAACAGCACAAATTTATTATTTTGCTTTTGTTTTGTCTGAAGTTCAAAATGAATCTCACTGGGATAAGATCAAAAGGCACCCTGGACTACTACTGTAGGTTTAGAGAACAGCTTTTAGCATCCTTTGTTACCAGTTAAAAATTTGCTCACTCTCCCCGATTCATGGTTTCCGTACACCCAAAGGCTACTGGCTGCTGTGTGAGTCTTCCCTTCCCCATACCATTGCGACTCTCCTTGTACTTCCTTTTTACACTTAAAGATTCATGTGTTTACATCTGTGTTGTAATGTAAGGTCATATACTCACAGATTTCAAAGACTTTGACCTAGACATATATGTGTCTATTGCCCCATATTCCACAGTCTCAAAATTCTTTCTTGATAAAAATGAAACATAGAAGCTAGTGTTAAACATTAGAGAGTTGGGGTCTGGATATCACTGTAAGAAAAAAAACAGCACAATATTCCCTTCGTATGTTCCAAGAACAACAGTGGATTTCTGAAGCCATAAAAAGCACAAAATCCCTATATGTACTATGCATTTGTCCATAGATTTATCCTATGGCTAAATTAAATTTATAGATTAAGTACAGTTAAAATTAAAGACAAAAATGCATAATAGAACAAAATATCATTAACACTATGCAGTAATAATTATGTAAATGTGCTGTCTTTTTGTCTCTCTGTGGCTCTCAAATTTCTTACTGCACTGCATTCTACCCTATTGTGCTGATGTCAGATGAATACATCCATGTAATGAGATCAAGTGAGGTGAATGACCTCACCACTGCGATGTCACATTAGACTACTCTGTAAAGGTTTTCTTTCAATACAAGCATTGCATGACAGCAGTCAATCTGACACCTGAGATGGCTGGTAAGTGGAAACTGAGTAGGTAGAGTTTACGGTGGGGATGTGATGAACAGGAGGAGGACTCACACCCTGGGTGGCACGAAGTATGGTGGTGCCATTTTATCACATCACTTGGGACAGGAAGTAACTTAAAACAGGTATTGTTGATTTTTAGAATTCCACATCTAATAAATTGAACTGCGTTTGACCATGTGTAACTGAATCTACAGAAGACAAAGCTGTGAGCAAAAGAGAGTTACCATATAAGAAAGATGTAGGGGAAGGAATTTTCTGTAGAGATGCACAGGAGGGTTTTGTTTGCAGCCTTAAGTCAGCTGAACTCTCAAGGTTTCATTCTCCTCATCTGTGAAGTTAAAGTGATGGGTAACATGGTATCTCTAGATTCTTTTCCCCGTGTGTGAATATGTATTTGAATTGTAAAACAATGGCTACGGTCTGAAGGTAATAAAATCCAAACTGTAACAAGCCCCTGGGGAGGATGTGTCCAAGTATGGGATGAAGGTTACACACCTCATGTTTAGTAGCTTAAAATTTTGTATTTGTCTTTTGCAAGAATTTTGCTTTTTTACTTTTAGCTTTATTTACTCTGAAATATATTAAAGCAATTTTGTATATTTGTTATTCCTTCAGGTTATATAACATATTTTAACAAATTTATTTTCCTACCCCCAACTCTTCTTCACTTAGATCTACATGTGCTCATTGCCCAGCCTCCCGCCATCTCAAAATTCTTTTTTGATACAACGAAACATTGTCACACAGTTCAATTTACAATGTATTAAATGGTGCAATTCTTACACATATCTTTTCATTTTGATTTATCAAAATAAATAAAAGGGAAAGACATACATTAATCCTGGGTTGTTTCTATTTAACAGCTGTTTTTGTCAGATTCTGAAGCTCATTGTGAGTTGTATTAACAACATTCCTCTATATGTAAAATAATTTTCATGCCAATGTCGACTTCACAAAGCAGAGGAACTAATGATGTAAATTCAGAATCAATAACTGGAACAGCCGCAAGGCATACGATTCAGATGTTAGTGCCATACATTTGATTTTTTAAAAAGTCTCCATCTATAATTGCTTATTGAAAATCACTCAGTTTGCCTTGGGAAAAGAAACATTGAACGTCATCATAAATATATTAGCAGAGAGCATAGAGCAGGCCATGAGTAGGAAAGTCAAAGAAATGTTTTGATGCAGAAAGAGATGAGGTAGAAGAGGGAAGGCCAAGAAAGATACTACCCCTGAATCTTCTACTCTGGAGTCCATTTTGTTTTTAGATCATACCCCAGTTGGGTTTTTACATCTCCTAATTATTGCTAAGACTCCTCCATCCAGGCTTCTGTTTTAATCTGTCCCATATATTAGCTCAAATATGTCATCATTCTGTCCCAAAATTTCTGTTTTTCTTTAATATGTGTGAGATAAGATTTAAAGGCTTCCATGGATTGAATCGTGAATACCTTTTTAAATGTTATTATTCTTTTTGTTTAACAAATTTTCTACTATCACAAGCATTTCTTATACATGCTTTCTTAAACATATGTAGCACATATGGTTTGTCCTCTATTTACTTTGTGCAGATATAAACAGAGATTTAATTTTTGTAATCAAATATGCATTGAGTACATAGTATCTTCATTCATTGTGATAGTCCCACCTGTGCCACATACACTTATGCCTATGTGGTTCTCAGAAGTAAATAGGTGATAATAATGGCAATTTGAAATTTTGTGTCTCAGACATATGTAGATAAAAAATTAACTGGCATTTGTGTGATGTATGTAATATATATTGGACATGGATATTTGGTAGACCCAAAGCCTTGAGCTTTAGAATCAACAAGACAGAGTTATAACTTTGGAAAAGGCAGATCAAGACTAAAGGTAATATTTTTCAAGAGTTAGCACGGAGATATAGCAAGTAATGACTTACATGATTCCAAATATGTTTATGTATACCCAATAGTTTAAATACTTGTAATGTTTAAAGAAAGTTTTATATAAAATCACTAAAGGTAAAGCCAACCACCTTTTAATTTGCTACAAAAATTCAAAAGCTCTGATGTATCATATTAACTGTAGCTCTCATATCAGCAATAATGAAGAGCATATGAAAAGACTTCCAGGTAAGTTGATGCAATGATGGAATCAACATTATTTTATGACTCTGAGTGATAGCTGTTAGCAAAGTTAGAAAAGAGAAACTGTACTTTCAAGAGAAAAAGAGCTCATAGGTCAGGAATTGGTGACAGAAAGCTAAAGTGCACAAAGAAATGGTAGGAAAATGCTGAGAATTGTCTGTTGTCATCCGCAATGGCAACCTGAGGCCCTACAGAGAAGGGAACGTGACTATGCAAGCAGATCATCCCAGAGAGTGCTACTAGTGTCAGTAACAAATGGTGAGTTGGGACCCATCATTACAAGAAATCCTCACACATATTATGAATCCTAAACTCAACGTGGGGCTAGTTACAGTTTGAATCTGGAATGTCCCTGGAAGCTTCATGTATTTGAATGTTGCAGCATGCTATTAAGAGGTATGGAGCCATGTGCTATTAAAGAGTAGAGTCTGGTCAGAATGCGTGGATTACAGGGTGTAGTGGTTTATGGGTGTCTAGTAGATTACAGATTATAGGCATCTGGCTCATTACTGGGTGTATACCTGGCAGGGGTCAATCACTGGAACATGACCTGGAAGAACAAGTACTTGTTCTCTTTACTCCCACATTTTCCTTTCTGTCTGCCATGCCATGAGCAGCCCTTTCTCCAGCTCATCCTGTCATGTGTTTCTGCTACTTCCAGGCACCTGAAAACTCCTGAAACTGTGAGCTAAAAATAAACATTTTCACCCTTAATCTGTGAATGTCAGGTATTAAGTCATAGCAACAAGAAAATAACTAAGACAGAAACTGTTACCCAGAAAGGGGCTGTTGCTGTGATTTTACTTGGCAATGTGGTTTAGAAGCCATTAAAACTGATTTGCAAGAGGAGTTCAAAGAGAATAGAGCTTGATGAGAGATTCTGAACAGAGCTCAGAAGGCCAGAATACTGGTAGAAGTAGGAACTGTAAAGTTCACGTCCAAGAAATTTCAGACAGAAAAGAAAACTTTATTGATAATTGGTCTACAAAACATTTTTGCTCTTTCCTAAGACTTTGCTCGGAACCAAGGGCAGTAGATTATGTAACCTGATAGAGGAAATTTCAAAGTAGCCGAATGTTCAGGCTGTCACATAGGCACTTCTTGTAGCATTTAGCCAACTCTACACGAAAAAGCAAGAAAAAAATGGCAATGAAAAAGATTTGCAGTGAAAAGTTGGCAGCTTTGCCAGAAACAGTGTGAATCTAATTAGGGGCAGAAGAGCACATGGTTGTTAAAGAGCTTAACATGAAAAAGAAGCCAAGTAAATGGAATCAGAAGTATAGAAAAGATGCCAGAAGTACAGAAAAGATGTCAACAACCTACCCTTTACCAATTCAAGGACAAAAAAGGAAAAAAAAAATTTTTTTTTCTCTCTTAGACAGGGTCTCTGTAGGTCAAGCTTGTTCTGAACTATTAACCGAGGCTATGCCTAGACTCACAGCATTCTCCTGCCTCAGCCTTCCTAGTGTTGAGATTACAGGCATGTACCACCACCACACCTGGTATTACGAGGTGCTGGGGAATCGAACTCCAGGCCTTGTGCTCACTAGAAAAGTTCTTCAACTGCTTTAACCACTGCAGCTATTCCTCAAGCCACAAAGCAAAATATTTTTCTCTCAGAAGAATACCCCAAGGTAAACTGTAAGGCCAAAGAGAGAAGTGTTTCCTGGAGTTAAACCATCACGCGGACTACTACAGCTGAAACTGGAGGGTCATAATATTGCTCCAGCCAGTGACCATATTTGCCATCATCCACAGGGTGCTGGTTTTACAGGTGTGCAGAAGGCAAGAGTTGTAGGGTCATGGAGGTGTCCACTCAGACATCAGCAAGATGAGAATACACAGGCACAGACATTTCAGAAAGTCCTCAGGCCACCAGGGAGTCCCAAACAAGACTATAAGGTGATTCAAAATTTCTAAACCTTGAAAGAAATAATTTGTTGGAAGAACACAAGACGAACTCAAACAACAACCTGCTCAAGATATATAATAGATTTTTTTAGAAAATGTAACTGAAGAACTTAAGGAGAAAACACATGCAAAACTAGCAGAACTACATAAGTCAATACAAGAAATGAATGACAAATTCAATATATAATTCAAAAATATGAAAAATATAAAGAAAGGGCATCAGAAGATGGAAACCTCATTGGAAAGTTTGGGGAAAAGAATGACCCCAAACGAGAGGACACTGATCTCGTAGACAGGGCAGCAGTAACGGACCCAACTTTTAACAATGTTCAAATAACGCTGCATCAACAAGGAAACGGGCACTAACAGATTACAGATGACTTAAAGACACTTAATTCATAACTACAGAAATACAAAAACCTAGAAATCCAAACTAACAGATCAAAAAAAATTACTCACTGAAACCATAGCAGAAATTAAATTTCTAATGTGGCAAACCTAATGTTTTTGAAACTTTCTCTACTAGTGTTCAGGTGTAAGTACAACAGAAAAAAACAAACAAACAAACATGTACCCAAGGTTAGAATTGTCAGACTGGATCAATGCCAGGCCATAGGATCACTGATTGAATCTAAGAAGAAGAGAAAGTTTGATGTGGTTACTCATGGGCCTGACATGCAAATGCATACTGTAAGAAAAAAAAAAAATCCTGGCCTGACTTGATAGAAAGACATTTCAAGAGTCAACATAAGTAATTTGGAGACAACATCATAGAAACAACCTGAAGGGTGGAAATTCATCATGATCAGACTACAAGTTTCAAGTTAATATCTCTCAGGAGGAGCTAGCTAGTGTTTTTAAGAAACCAGTTTGAACCCTAAGATTGAAGTCAGATGTGATCAACGTCTCCAACAATGTGAAAATCGAAGACAGGGCACCTTCTGAGGGAACCTCAGCAAAGTTGGTATAATTCTGCTACTCATTCTTCCCAACAACTTTTTTTTTTCCCTGAGCTGACTTGACCTTAGCTATTGTTAAGTTTTTCTGAGTCTTTTTTGTGTTCTAAACCCTACTTGTAGATCAATTTGAAGTTTTTGAAGACATATTTTTTGATGACAAAAATATTTTCTTAAAAAATGAAAGCTATTTCTTCCCCAAGGTATGGTTCTTGAAAATTCAATTTTTTGTATTTAAAAGATAGCATTTATTTTGAGCTTAATAAGTCCTATTTAATCTTTCAAATGATCACAGTTTATTGTATATATTACTTTCTTGAGGAGAGTCTATTTTTGTTCTCAGAGAAGAGGTAAGAAGTCACTGTTCAATAAATGTCTCAAATATATCCCATTCTGAAAAACCCTCTAAACATTTCAGAACTCGTCATTCTTTCTTATGTGCCATCCAACCACAAGCTGCCCTTTCATAATAATAATTATATTAATATTTTACCTTATTTTCATAATATTCTGCCTGAAGATTTTGTAAGGATATTCTCCCTTTGATTTCTATTGTTTGGTTTCTTTATGTGACAAAATTCTCGCATTAAAAATATTCTGTAAATGTTTATTAAGCATGTGTTGTAAGAGCATATGGAACTGTGAAACATCAACCACCTGATTCCAGGGATTGAATTCCTCAGATGCCACTGCTCAGAGCCACAAAGGGAAAAGGGACAAGAGAGACTGAAGCATGCCTCTGCGTTGTCATCATTGTCTCCTCCTCCTCCTCCTCCTCTTCCTTTTTCTCCTTCTTCTTCTCCTTCTCCTTCTTGGTCTCCTTTGTCTCACTCTGTATTCCAGGCTCATCCTGAACTCGCTGTGTAGCCCAGAATTTATGGGAATCCTCCAGTTTCAGCTTCCTGAGTGCTGGGATTACAAGCACATGCACCCAGTTTATGTGGTGCTTGCAAATCAAACCTAGGACCTTGCATTTGTTGGGCAAGTGCTTTAACCACTGTGCTATTCTTTAACCCCTGAAAGAAACTTCCTAAAAGGCAGAATCAGGGTGTATTTGACTTTTTACGCCCCCCCCCCCAAGTACACATTTCCCATCTTCAATAAAGGTTTATTGAATGAAGGAATGTTCAATCCTATTCTGACCACAGCAATTACAGAAGCTTCACGTAGTGGTTGTTACCTTGCCAGCAGAACCTGGTTAGAAAGTAAGGAAGCTACGTTATATTCAAGTACTGTATCTTCCATCTGTATTGAATTTTTGATAGTTGTGCTTTTTCCAAGTTGCTGGGGCAATTAGAACAAAGGAACTCATGAAAGTTTTTGAAGATTTACTCAATTCCTAGTTCTTTTTATACTAATAATATAACAAGTTATCATATATATATAATCTCATACTTTAAAAAGGACAGAAAATTACATCCCATATTACAATAAGATGGCCACGATGAAACATGCATGATATCCAAATTTCAATGAAATTGGAAATGCTCCGAGTATGAACCTTCTTAAAATGTCTTTGGGTAGATGAATGTCTGTAGAAATATTAATGGATGCATCTTTATCACATTAAGGAGAAAGGCATCAAAGGCACATTAAACTCTCCGCAGGAGGTGAAGTGGCCACACAGCTTCAAGCAGAAGGTCTACCCATATTTACTGAGGAAAAGAAAGGCAGAATGAGGGGCCACACCCATAAGGAGCAGCCAGAACTAACACAATGGTTAATTAAATTTACAGAGTAGGCAGGTGAGGATTGTATTCAAAATTAACAGGAAGGATGCAATCTTATTGATCTCTGGAGATTAAAGGCAGCCGACATTAAGCAAATTACACAGGGTGGAGTGGGTGGATTTCACAGCTGTCTGAGGAGGCAGGAAATCTTCACAAAGTTTAGTTCACAGGTGAACATTGCCTACCTTGCATAGAAGCAAACAGAGACTAGTGGACTCGTGCTCTCAACAGCCAGCACTTTTCAATATGTGAGGCAGAAAGCCTACCTTTCATCTTATGGAGCTCTGAGAGGGTCTTCACATTTATGAGTCATTAAGAGGGTCTCCATGTATCTTAAGAGGAATATTAACATTCATCTGCAGTTGGGAACTTTTCTGGATTTATCAATAGCCTATTTGTAATATCAGTTTACTCTGCCATAACATAAATGACATTGTACAGAACAGAATCATGAATAGTTATAAAGCGTCTGGTACTTAGCTATACCAGATGGCTTAACTATAGAGAGATTCGAATGAATGGTATTACACTTCTCAGACATCTGGATGTCTTCTAACAACATATGGAGTCCAGAACTAGAACTCCCATTAATTTTTAATGGCAAAGTCATTAACATTTGGAAATGCAGAATCCTCCACTTCTACCCATGTCTATTGTTCACATATTTCACAGTTTTTTAATATCAATTTATGCAAAAACATTTACATATATACTGAGCAATTAGCAATCTATATATACCTGGTAAGATTTTTGCATCACAGGAATAACTGGAAACTGAAAAGGAAGAGAAAGCAAGAGAGTAAAGTGTGATTTAACTTTGCTGCAAAAAAGATTTTCTCTCCTAAATCATAGCAAGTGGCTTAATATTTACCTTATGTTTAATTTATTAGAGTTTCATTTTCACATTAAGTGCTTAGTAGAAAGCCTTATGAGATTCCCTGACCTAATGCTCCCTTCTAACCTCTGCCAGTTTGCCTGACTTATTTTTTAAGTTCCAGAATTTACCACATCAGGCAACAGTAGATGACTCATCCTGCTAATGTCTTCATGGATTGTTAAACAAACTATTATAAACGAAACTGGTTTAAACTTAAAAAGGGTCTTCTAATTAAGAATTCCATAGGACTGAAGGTAATCTGTAAAGAGTGACAGAATTCACCCCGGCTAGTATCATATCAATCATCCAATCAATACATATTCTATGATGAAATAATTGCCTGAATACAGTTTTAACATTTTCAAGACATGATAAACTACAAAGGTTGAAAATAAACAGAAAAAATAATATAAGAGAGAAAAACAAATGAAGGAAGAGAGGAGAAAAAGGAAGAGAGAGGAAGGGAAAAATAGAGAAAGATAGAGGAGAGAAGAGGAAAGAGAGGACATGGGGAAGAACGAAAGCTTGGGAAGGGGGTGTCTACAAGATCACTTCTTTGTAGAGAAAGTTCAAAAGAATTTTAGGATAATTATCTAGAGATAAATTGCATTTCACATTAAGACATTAAGAAATATAATTAATATCTGTATGTTGACTTAGATATAACAACTTTGTTTAGCTTACTTATTAATTGGAACAAAATAACTGTTAATTCATTTGGGTTTTTCAAATATACAGCCATGAAACTTTTCACACATATGCTGCTAGCTTCTATAGGTCGCATTGCTTTGTGGAAATTCTCTGGTGTATTTACAGACATGGCTTATAGTCAATTTTTTTCTTCTTCTGGGATTGTAATTGTTCATATACTAGAACATTTCATATGCTTTATATATCTCTTATGCTGTTTTATATATTTTATACCTTGTCTTTTCCTTTATGAGGAACATATTGATTTTTTTTTACTGACCTGTCTTCAAGATTATTGATCCTGTGTTCCATTGAATTGGTCTATTAGAGTCTTAATCTTATTCACTACATTATTTTTACTATTTTTATTATTTTGTCTGTAAGTTTGAGGTCTCTTGTAAAACTCTCCATAACTTTTCCCATGTTCTTGCACATTGTAATCACCTTGCCAATGTCCTTGACTGATTCACCAGCATCTCAATCACTAAAGAGTTTCTCTGTTTTTCTTTGTTCTAATTATTTGTTATTGCAATTGTTTGTTAGTTTAATTTGGTTTAATCATGATTTGTTTTTGGGTTATATGCTGAATATTTCTGCATAACATTGTAGCAACTCTGGATGATGTTTAACAATTGCCCGGGAATGTAACTTTTTCTTTCTTCTTTTCTTTGGTAAGCATCTAGGAAGGTCAAGAGTCATTCGGATCTTTTCCGGCAGCAGCCTGAGCTTTGACACGGCCATTCTATTTCCTATGAGCCTTTACTTCTAGACTGTCAGATGTACTTTTTGACTGCAGTAGTCAATTTAAGGCTCTGTGTCCACTGTAGGTTAAAGTCAAGTCGATGTTGAACCACAACTGATGAAATCTCACCTTAATATTTTAGCAACACCACTGTATTTTCCTTCTGAGTTTCCTAACATTTTTGTCTCTGTACACACAGCTAAAACTATGCCAATTTAAAAGCAATTTCTATACAGATTTTAGGGCTCGTTTCTCTGCAGTCCCCTTTCCCCAGACCTCTTTTTTTGGGTAATTTTCAGCCAATCCAGAAAGCTCAAATTTTATCCTCTTTCTGCTCAAACAGCTCAGTAAGGCTGTTGGTTGCTGCCTGGCTACTCTCCTCTTCAAGGGATGAGCTCAATTGTCCTGAGGAAGAGAGATGAGATGGGTGTGAAGGGTGCATGCTCTGCCTCCTTTCAGTCAATGACTCTAATGTCTCAAACGCCACATGCAGTAGCTTTTCTATAGTGTTTTCAAATAACCTTTTTATATTTTATTTTTTGAGACAGGCTCTCACTCTACTTCAGCTTAGTTCGTACTCACCATGTAGCCCAGGCTGGCCTTGGACTCAGAAAATCATCCTGTCTCAGCCCCCTGAGTGCTGGGATTAAAGGCATGCACCAACCCCCACGCTCAGCTAATGTAGTGCTGGGGAATTGAACTCTGGTACTTAGCACTTGCAATGTTCAGCTATTCCTCCAGCCCCAAAAAACATTTTTAAAATGATATATTCTTCCAGGTTATGTCACAGGTATCAATGGAAGGGAGAGGGTTACATGAACTTCTCTGTCCTTACCAAAGCTCAAATACCTCTTTTGTGCAAGTAGTCTCGATCTACTCCTACTATTAACCACCACTGTTGGGAATTAAGCCACTTGAGACAACTCAGAATAATAGTGTGTGATCATACTCAGATCTGTCAGTGACATATACTAATTTTCCTATATCCTATATTATAATAAATTGTATTGATAACTGCTATGAGTGAGACCATCTTCTATATTTTATTATAATGCAGGCATATCCTGTTGACAAAGCTGAGTACAACATAATTAGAAGAAAATGGCAGGGTAGACGAAAAGTTGACAACCATCATGATTTAGGGTTAACAGGATGAAATTTTGATGCAAAAACAGAAGAGAATGAAATAAGGCAAATATCAATATTTGAGCAAGAAGAGGGTTGGCTTTGGCTAAGTATAGTGAAATTTACTTGTGAATGATAGAACTAAAAGTATAGGGGAAAGATCAATATAGGGAGAGTGGGACGTGGAAGATGTTCTTAGTATCAGGACATGGAATCGTTCTGAACAGGAAAGGAGACCAAGCGCAGAACTAAAGGCTTGAGAACAGCAGGAGAGATCTAGAGTGCCTGTGGTGAGAACAAGGGTGAATACTAAGATTTGGCCTTACCATTATTAAAGCACATTAAGAATTGACATTGAATTTAACAATGTGGAATGCTCAGTGCTTCTATTGACTTTGGGATTGAACTGATATCTGAGAAAGCATCAAAAAGCAAACCAGAGGAGACAATTGATCACTCCCAGCCTATAATATCAAGGGAACAAATACTTCTGAGATTTCAGTAACAGCAAACAGGAAGTATAATAAACACCTATTAAGACTTAATTATATATTATTTTACTTTTGAAAAATAATTAAAATTTCAAAATATACTAGATGAATAAACACCATAATAACACCAATCTAAGAAATAACATTTCAAGAAATGACAGATTTATAAAGAAGCATAAAGTGTAAAGACCTTATTTTATGAAAAGGCAATAAATATTATTTTAACCAAACCTAAGGAATATGGAGATGTAAAAGAGAGAGATCAGCTGATGAAGTCAGACATCTTTGATGCCTCATGGGCTTTTTGTTGTTGATGTTGATGCTGTTGTTGTTGACTTTTTTTAAAAAAGTAAATGTTATTTCATAAAGAGCAGTAGGGTGAAAAATATAGCCTTACTTGGGCCTGGCATTGCAGGCCACTAATCCTAGTAACTGTGATGCTGAGGCAGGGAGATTGCAAGATAGTGCCCTGTCTGGGCAACTTAGAGATTTAGCAAGACTGAGTCTCAAAATCAAAACTAAAATTGGCTCAGTGTGAAAGCTGTCAGTTGTATTTCCATTATTCACACACCCACACCCACACCAGCCATAATAAGTCATCATAAATATTCCTTCTACTTGGAAAAGTATAAAAATACTTTAAAATTACAACAATAACATTAATGGTAAGAGGATTCCGATTATAAATCCTGGGTATTGAAGTTGTACGTATTTTCCCACTCATCTGATTAAGTCCTGCATACTCCAGTTACAATGCTCACTTCAGAAATTTGACAGATATTGTTACTTTCCACAATAATTCTGATTTTTATTCCTTACTTCCAGATGTTCTATGCATGTGAATCACCCAAATAATACACTATTCTTAATACTGAAATTCTTATCCTCTTTATAAATACTAGACATATATTTTTCTTAACTAAAGTAGTAATAAAACAACTGAAATGTCAATTCTTTGATATCAAGCTATTTGTAGAAACTGGTAAATAGTTGTATCTTAGTTGATGACATGTAGCTTCATTTTTTCACTTTTTCTTCTTTGGCAGTAATTTTAAGATTATTTAATGAGGTCTCAGAGAACGATTATGTCATGCATACTAAAGTATGAAAGATACACAACGGATGTCTTGCATCCAAGCAAAATTATTAAACGGGTATGTTGTGGCAACTTAGATGTGATTAAATGATGTTGTGCTGAAGTTGATTTCATTTAAAAGACTACCTGTATCTGTGTAAGAGATTATTAACAACCACAAATGCATGAGTTAGCGCCTGAAAGCTACTAAAGAAAACATGCTGTATTGAGATCACAAATTAAGACTGAAATGAAAAAGCTTTACACAGCAATTTCATTTTACATTGTCAAAAATTCTCACTTGATGAATATACAAACCATGGCACATCTAAACAGCAGAATTGTACTCAGGAGTGAAAAGGAAAATGCAAGTGATTCGTGCAGCAACACGGAGGAATTCAAAACGCAGCGTACTAAGGAAAGATCAGGATCAGACAGACTGTTCAGTCTTTACGACTGCCTTAGTTACTTACCCAACACAAAGACAAAATACACAACAAGGGTGACTCAGAGATGGACAGGCTGACTTGAGCCTGCAGCTTCAGAGGAGGCAGTCTGTGGGAGGTCTGCCAACCCAGGTAGAAGCGGCATGATCAAAGGGCATGGTTCAATCCATGGGGCCAGGAAAAAGAGAGAGAGAAAGGAGGGGCCAGAGATAAGAATAAACTCTTCCGGGTCACTTCCTTGCGGGGTGCCTTTTCTAGACAGGCTCAGCCCTCTGACATCACAGATTCATATTTTAAATAAAATTGTAAGTAGTCTAGAATGCCATCTTTGTAGGAAATATTAGGTAGCAGCAATGCTCCAATTAGAAACAATGAATGTATATAGCATTTGTGTGTATTTTTAAAAATAACTTTTTAAAGTCATTGTAAGGCTGTGTAAACATAAAGAAGTAGCTGATCTCAAATATCAAAGGTGAAAATCGTGTTTGTTTGTTTGTTTGATTGAGATAGGGTTTCACCCTGTAGTCCAGGCTGACCTCAAATTCACAGCAATTGTCGGCCTTTCAGGTGCTGGGACACAGGTGCGTGCCACCTGATTTATGCGGTGTGAGGGTGTGAGGGAATCAAATTCAGGGCCTTGTGTTTGCTAGGCAAGTGCCCTACCCGCTGACATATGCCCCCAGGCCCAGATGGAAGAAACCTTACCTGTATAGGTTAATGACTGCTGACCTATTTTCCTTGAAAATTGTCCACACTTGGGCATAAATTGAGGCTCAAGATTTTATCAAAAAACAAATGTTTAAAACAAGACAAACCAGATGAGATCTCGATAGCTGTCTAACCTGATGCCTGGAGGATGATTAAGTATGTTGTTCATATTACAAAGCAGAGCACACGCCTAACATTAAGGCCAACTGTCCCATAGGAACACAGCTCTTTCTCCAGGATTGTAGGTGCCTGTCTTTCAGGGATTTTGTATTTCTCACACCTCATGCATCTCTAGGACCATGAATTTGTATAGATTTTATGAAACAAAAAGCAGATTCTTCGGCAACACGGACTGAATCTGCTGATAAGACAAATATACACCACAGAGAAGGAGAACATAGGAGCATTCATTCCTTCAGGTGTTTGAGCCCACCTGTGTGAGCACACGCACATTAAGTTTAAAACGTCCATTGACCTTTGTCTCTACTCCTTGGACAATGTGTGTGGCACAGAATTTTTTTGAAAATGTAGGATAAGTGAAGAAAGAAAAGTAGGTAAAGAAAGAAAAAAGAAATGGAAGCAGTCCTGGAAAATAGCAAATGTTAGAAAAATATGATTCAAAATAACTATGACTGAGATGTTAACAAATCTAGAAGGGGAAAATTTTAATGAAAAAGCTAAAAGAATAATGTAGGAATTCATTCATCACTGTAAAATCAATAATCTAAATCTGTATTCATGTGTGAAAATATCTCATTGATTCCTATTAATACATACAGTTATTATGTGATAATAAAAACCTTGTTACTGTGGTTTGGATCTGGACTGTCCTCCCACATGTATTTGAATATTATAAATTGTCTGTGGAACCATGTGCTGTTCGGAGATTGGGGTCTAGTCTGGAGGGGTGGACTGAAGGCATGTAAATTAGGATTAACGGCATGTAGTGGGGGTTTATTGCACCTTCCACACCTGGATCCAGGAGGGGCTGATCACTGGGCAGAGACCTGGAAGGATATATAAGTTTCATCCTGCCTGCCTTGGAGGACGAGTCTCAACTAGCCTCAACTTGCCTTCCTGTCTGTGATGGCATGAGAAGCTGTCTCCACCTCTACCTCTCCCATGTACTTACATTGCTGCTGGCTGCCCCTGAATGGACTGTGACCTGAATCTGTAAGCTAAAATAAACCTTTCCTCCCCTAAATTTGTGAGTGTCAGGTACTGAGTCACAGTAATGAAAAAGTAAATAAAAGTAAAATTATAGTAAATAGCCGAATTAAAACAGCACAAGGGCCAGGTGCAGTGGCACAACCCTTAGTCCCAGATACTCAAGAGGATAGCTTCTACCCAGAGTGTAAGAGTCAGCCATTTCAAAGCAAAACAAAATAAGCAAAGGAGAAAAACAGGAGAACGGGTACAGTAGAACAGAAAATAACTGCAAATGAGTTCCAGTTAATAGAAAATGGAGAAAAGCAGGAATTATATGAACATACGTAGCCTAAAAGTACTATGAGACACAACTTTAAAAATTACATATCTATGGAAGTGGAATTCAAGAAGGCAAGTCAAAACAAAATGGTACAGAATCAATAGTAACTACAGAGTAGCCAGTAATTTAAGGTTCATTAGCAAAATCAATGAATGACATCAAAACTTCCAGTGAACCCAGAGACCACAACAAGAAATCCATAATAGTCAGACCACTTAGCAAGGAAACAAAAAAACTTGGCTTGCAATCACAGAAAATAAAAAATGATTTCATCCTTGCAGAAGTGGCATTAAAGCTTATAACCATCAATAGAAACTATGGAACCCAAGTTACAAAGTATAGCATATTTACACAAGTAGACATCTAAACAGAAGGAAAAAATGAAATAAACAAAAAGGATTACCTTATAATAAATGAATATTTAATTTTAAACAAAAAAGAGAATGAAAAAAAATGTAAAAGTAGTTTAAAATACGCAAAATTGCTTTAATGGTAAGAGGATTTCCAGCGTTAATATTGAGCACTGGAGATGCAAGTATTCTGCTGCTTAGATATTTCTACACAAGTGAAACCAAGAAACACAAGAGAAAGCATTTGGTTCAGACCTCTGAAATACTTTAGAAAATTCTAGTAGAATGAAAAAGCTGCATGGAAGCATGAATCAGCAAGAAAGAAAGAACATGCCTGAAAAATGAAGCTTTGACGATGTTTACACCTTAGGTCAGCAAGGGACAGCAGTGCTTCAAGTGGTTTTACAATTCTTATAGAAGTACTGAACATGTTTGGGTGGAGATAAGCAATTTCACATTTATTTGGTTTGTTTGATAATGGGAAAAACATATTGGTTTTATGTAGATAATAATAGAGTACTTACCAATTCTTGATTTAAAGATGTAAAAAACAAATAAAATTATGGAAATCAAAACAAATGATGACAATTACAGTTGACAAATAAAATTGATAAGCATTTAAGGTGGAGTTTAAATACAAAGAACGTAAGGTCATACATTAAAAATAATAAATTACACAATATGTAAATAGATGAATATTCCAAATTTTAAAATGTAATAATATGCACAAAACAACAAATAATTATATTTTGCTTTCAGAATTTTTTTTTAGATATTGATAAGCCATAGTAACAAAACAGAAAGAGAGTAACACTAGCCAAAAGAAATATGGTGTGACTTTATGGATATCAAATCATTTTAAAGAAGAAATATTACCTAAATTTGTGGAAGAAAATTAATAATTATGAACACATCAAATCAATGGAAATACATGGTAATACTAGACCTAATAATAGTTTCTTCCTAAGAATAAGTAAAATTTGACAGAAACAAAAGGAGACTCTGAAAGGTAAAGGTTTTGAATTGATTCAGGTCATAGAGGCAGTCATGGCTGTACAATTAAAAGATAAAAAATTGTTTTTCCAGAACTGCTATGAAAGTCAGAAGAATGGTAGAATATGTGTGTTAGAAAAAAAGAAAAAAGTATTTTGAGGAGTATTAATGGCAATTTGTTTACTATAACAAATTTTTAAATGCAGTCATTCATTGTCATTTTTGATCATACCTTATACACATACATATGTGTGCATATAAGCAATAATTTAAGTGTTTAATAGTTGTTACTACTAATGATATTGTTGACTGCACTGCTAACTAGCAATTTAAATGAGCCTTTAGAAAACATTACACTCAATATTTTCTTAATTGTAAGTGACTATGGAGCATTTACTGAAATAGACTGTAAGCTAAACAACAAAGCATGACTCCAAAAAAATTAAAAAAATTAAAATATTTGAGCAGAGTGAAAGTAATCTTGAAGTCTAGAATACAAAGTCACCTAGAAAAATCTTTAAATATTTGTGAACAACACATGTAATAATATGATTCAAGAGAAGTAAACTCTATGGAAATAAAAGTTTTTAACTGAATGAAAAATTGAATGCATCTAAAGGCATACTTAGGGGGAAAACTGATACATTGTAAAGAAGAGTGAAAAGCATTAAGTTTCTATTTTGAAAAACCAAGGGAAAAGAATAATAAATTCAACCCAAAGATAGAATGAAATAAAGAACTTTAAAATAAGAATATTCATACTATAAAGAACATAAGGAGATAGCATCAACTCAATATGAAACATTCACAGGTGACTAAAGTTTTTTCTTCACAAAAGAGATGTATGAGAGCCAGGCACGGAGGCTGTAATCTCAGCCTCTGGAGACTGAGGTAGGAGGATTGCTGTGACTTCAAGGCCACCCTGGGCTCCTTAGTGAGGTCAGGAGCAGAGAGAACCTCTCTTCAAAAGAAAAAGGATATGTAAATATAGTAAACAAAAACATAAATAGTTTTCTTTCTACTTTTTGAGTCAGGAGTGAAATTCAAACCACAATGTTATATATCCACAACCACCAGAACTACTAAATGATGAATACACAAAACAGCAATGATTGTGAGGGCGTGGAGGGCCGGACTTCCTGTCTTCTGTGAGGGGAAAGCGGACTCACAGGTTGAGAACGTCGCTTGAATGCACCTGCTGAATGCAAGCTTGTCTTATGACCCGGAAAGTTCTACTTCAAAATAAATACCTAGCAAAAATGCATGTGCACATTCTGCTACATAGACACTCACAGATAGTCACTATAGTACAGATGCTGATCAGAGGAAAAGCCAGAAACTGCCCTAATCTCTGTCCACAGTAGTACGAATGAGCAAACCATAGCATCAAAACAGTGTGAAATCTGACACAGCAATGAGTATGAATGAGCTATAAGTATGTAAAACAACCTAGAATTAAGAGGAATATTTAAAAATCTAGTCCCGGTCGAGATGCTCATAAGTCCAAGCCTTTGTTGTCGCTTCTTAACATTCCTATTCTTTTATAAATTGTTCAAGTTCTTTCCACTTTTTTCACATATATGGTATATTTCACAATTTAAAAAGTTAATAAAATGAACAGTTGTTTGTAGAAATCATCATAGTTCATAAATAATATATATATACATTTTCAAAATAAAGTGTTGCAATGTTTGGAAGATCATTTTAAAAGTTTTAAAGTTACAGCAGTGTGAACTACATGACAGAGATTAATTTCTGCTTCAAATCTTATTCAAAGCTATAAAAACCATTTTGTACCAAAATTAGGTTTGACAAGAAGAGGATATGAATTTTCTGTATCAAATAGAACTTTTCAGAGCTGTCCTTCCTTGGACATTAGAGGGAAATTAGCAAGCTCCATGATTCACACTGCAAATATATATATATATATATATATATATATATATATATATCCTGGCCTGAGAGTTGGAAGTAGGACATGTGAACTACATAAGGGCACGGATGTGGAGATCAAGAACTTTTTCAACTTAAGAACGAATGTTTTAATGCTGGCGGCATGTGCCGTGAAGTCACTGAATCCTGGTACACAGAGAACGGGTGTGATCAGATGTGCATTTTAGGTAAATTAATCTGGCAGCTATGTGGAAGCCTAAATAGGAAATGTTAAGTAGCAACAGATTTTTTCATTCTAAAACAGGCTACAAAAACTAGAGTGATAATTTCTTTTTATGTTTTTCAAATCTTTTTGTGGTTTAATTTCCAAAGTTTTACTGCCAAGAGCATAGCATTCTAAGGAAGATCCTTATCCTCAGTTAAAGGTTCCACATGTCTTTCCCAAGGCTCGTTTGCTGGTACAATTTCTCAAACCAGAACCCAAAGACTTTGAGTCTCCTTTGCCTGTCCACTGGGATCCTGCTACGTTGCCTTTCCTCTGAGGCATTTTCTCACCCTTCTCCCTCAGTCCTTCCTTCTCCCATGGTCCCACAAGGCATTGAGTGCCTAGCCATCCTCTATTTTAGGTACTGACCCATTAGGTTTTTTGAGAAAGTTCAAAGTTACTTGAATATATTTCTTCATTATAATACATGTCACTGGCACCACTGCCTAGTACATAACTATTTTTCAATGATTCTTTATAAACTATTTGTTTTTGAAATAATTTTCTTCCATCAAAGGAGATACTTTTTGTTAACTAAAACTTAGTTCTCTATAGATACACAGATATATACATGTAGATAAGATAGACAGATAGACAGATATGCATACATTCAGTGATGGGAGGTAGATGGCACATAGGCTAGTGGGGATAAAGCTTACCCCACCCAACTATGAGAAATTTCACAGACATGGCAGCTAAATAGAAGCCACCTCTCTGGCACAAGCAAGCAATACGCAGACAACCTCACCCTAGAGCTGTTAATGTTCTAGCTGTTACCTAGTTAAAAAAGAATATAGGGGGAACGACAGGGCTGCCCCAAGACCAAGGAAAACTGCTTGCTTTGCTGATCTATAAGAGCCCCTAGAGGAAAAGCCACATGACTACCTTTTTCAGGAACCGTTGTGATGTGGTGGGCTCTTGAGTGTTCCCCCAAAAGCCTCATGTATTTGGAACTGTGTGTTATTGGGGAGTAGAACTGGCTGGAGAGGGCAGGTGCTTAAAATTGGATCTGGAAAGATTGTGTCAATTTGTTGAGATAAAGATTTTCTTACTCCGCTTGAGGAGCAGAAAATGTGGCCACGTGGCTGTGGTTTATGAGACAATCGCTAGCAGAGGAGATGGATGACGAAAGTTCTCTTTGATGTGGAGGTTCAGTAGGATGTTGTTCAGGTAGTGAAGTTAATCCAGGGTTAAGAGCAAGAAGAATAATATTGGGGGGAAAAAAAGAGGCAGACTGGTGTTCTCAGATGTAACAGGGAATTAGATCCAGGGAGCAAGCTTGGGGATTGGTTTTCAATGGAGCATAAAGATTTTCACATGCAGTATGAGAGTCATTAAAGCACATAATATGTATTCAAATGGTAATTGGTAAATGTTTTCTTCTGATTGTATTTTCTGGCAGAAATAGAAGACAAGATCATGAGCTGAGGACTGATGAGAAGTTATGCTAAGAAATGAATATGAGACTAGGGCCCAAAGAAGTGTGATTGGTGTCCTTACAACAAAGACGTGGGGCAATTTACCTTTCCTCTGGTCTGTCCTCCAACAAGCCCAGTTTATGTGGTGCTGGAGAATTGAACTCAGGGCCTTGTGCTTACTAGGCAAGTGTGTTAACTGCTGTGTCATGTCTATAATCCCAGCACTTGGGAGGCTGAGGCAGGAGGATTGTCATGAGTCTAAGGCTAGCTAAAGTTAGATACAAATGTTAGAATAATCAGAATAAAAACTTGAAAATTGAAAATGGTTAATGTTTAGGATCTGAATTTAAAAAGTAGACAACATGCAGCAAACGATAGATAGTATAAGCAAAGAGATACATATTGTAGGAACCAGTAAAGGAGCCTAAAGGTCAAAGACACGTAAGACAAATGACAAGTGCCTGTGATGTGCGAACTAGGATACTGAAGAGTGAAAATCCTTGACCTGGGTGTGTGACAGTAGCACACTCCAAAACTAAGAAGCAAAAAAGACTGGAAAAGGGAGAAAAGGGAAAAAAAATAAAATATTCAAGAGACGTAGGACAATGTGAAAACAAAGCATGCCCACATTCATGGTACTTCAAGAGGAAAGTTTGTAGTGATAACTATCTTAAATGAAGGAAAAAGAAAGATCTCGAGCAAGCGGTCTAACTTTAAACCTCAAGAAATTATTAAAAGAGGAACAAGCCATGCCCCAGGTTAGCAGAAGGAAGAAAATAATCAATATGAAACCTAAAATTAAAAAAGTAGAGATTAGAAAAACAAAAAGGTCAAGTTATTATGAAGTGTTTTTCGATGCCTGCTAGAATGCTAGTAACCGATGTTCATTTATGATTCTATTCCCTTAATACAGGGAGATAGCATCCTAATATATGAAAGATGAATGAACTTTCATTACCCAAGATATCTGATAAAGTTATTTTACCTACATGCAGACCAATACAACTGTCACTATCTCAATTAAATTTTGTCCTTAAAAATTCTACCTCTAACCTCTTTTCCCTTTTCTCTACTACACTGTATGTGAGTAAATAGGTAGATGCTTCACATCTGGTCATCGTGTGGTTTTGAAAGTAATTATTGGTAGAAGGAAATAAAAATCTACCTAAATAGGTTGTAGAGAGAAATGCAAACTTGTGAGATGATTTGTGTTCAGTTTCCCAGGGCTCCTTTCCACAGTAGCATTATCACCCCCTGTACGTGATATTTATACTTAATGCAAAGCATGTCAATATTACGCAAATTTGGGCTTCTGAGTTGTGCAAATTGAATAATCTGTACATGCTAGACTTGACATACTCTCCGATGTTTCCTGAAGTCTGAAGTAAAACATTTCCCCTCTCCACCCTTAGCTGGCAAACCAATATAAAGGCTGGGACTTTGGCATGGGAGGACACAGGGTCCCATTGTGTGGCCTTTTGGGGAGGTCATAATCCAACCCATGCCTCATGTACTTTTCATGATCTTGCCAAAGGTCAGAATTAAACAAAAAAAAAATCTTATAATCAAACAAAATAGGAAGATTATCCGCCTTCCTTCTTGGTTCCCCTTGCCTTGTTGTCACGCAGCGACACTTTTTTATTCCTTCTGCCACTCAGCACTATCAGACTGAGAAGGAAGACGTTATTCACCTTTACTCCAGACTGACCTTGGTACTCCAAACCCTGGGAAAGAACGTTTCATCTTCTTCTTTTACAAAGAAGTACAACACATAAGGAGAAAAGAAAAGTGATTTGCAAATGGGTTAATGGTAGAAAGCAGTATTTTCTAATGGAAAATCTCCATTCAGCCTTGCATTGATTGTATATTGTTCTACATGTTCTCTAGGGGAAAGGAATAGTTCTAAGGAAGGAGAGAAGTAGCTAAAGATTAATGCTTCAAATTGTCCTATTACCTAAATAATTTATATATTGTCTAATTTTTATTCAATGGAACAGCAATATTATTTTAAAAGAAGTACAACATAGGAAGAACTGGAACATTTAAAAGTTGAATTACACTATGTTTTTATGTTCTTACATTTTAAAAATCTTTCTTGAAGTCATTATTGTTAAATTTCCGAGTTTTCTGTGTTTAGTTTTTCTTAGAGTCTCTTGTTTCACTTTTCTGAGGAAGCACAAATACCCTTTGTTCCTTCGTGCTCTTTGTTTAAATGTCCCGTCAGGGTAAATTTGATGTTGTGAGGGCACAATAATGACAAAAACAATAAATAAAACTCTGTATCATACGAGCTCTCAAAACTTATTTATAAATGTCCCAAACTGTGGCAAACAATTTCCTGCAGATTAGCTCTACGGGAGAAATGTTAGCATCTCCTACATCTCCTACATCTCTCAAGAGTGGGTGCTTAGAGAAGGTCATGCTCAGTTTCATATGTCAAGTGTAAAAGCAGGTGAGATTTTAAAGTCATTGTCAGAGTAAGAAACAATAAAATGAATCCCAAGACACTCTAGAAAATAAAACGTGCTTTCTGCAGGCATCACCTGCTTTGAGAGAAAGGAACCTCAATAAAGAAAATAGATCTTAAGTTGAGACCCAAAAGAAATACCTGCGTCAATGGCAGTTCAGGGAAGAAAGGAAACAAACATTCTTGGAATATGAGTCACAGTCAAGGGCAAGCTGAATGACCCAAGGTATGGGGCTGACACAACCCCTCAGAGTAGAGAATCACCTTGTTTACCACACTTCTGCTTGAGTGCTCAACCCTGTGGTTTCAATTGCTGCATGTTTTGGTGTTTTTGTCTTGGATCCAAACTCTTATCTTTCCTAGTCCATCTCTCTCCAAACAGCTTATATCCAACTATCTGTTGCAATCGCAGATCTCCAAGGAATCTCTAATCCAGCATAAGAAACCAATTGTCCATACCTGCTGCTTTCTCAGTTTCTTTTCCCCTAAAATGTGCTCCTTGTTTTTATTTTTGATTAACACCCTAATATTTATTTCCTCCATTATAATGATAGCCACCTAATCAGTCTTCTTAATCCCCCAATACATTTTCCTCAATCTAAAATGTCTTAATCTTCATAATAATCATAGAACTCTTTCTCTGAGGAGAGTAATGGACACTTACACTTCAAAAATGTACATATGCATTTAACACAGGCCATTTTCCACCATTTGAACAGAATTTTGGATCCATGAGCCCCCATCTTGAAACCTTCTTCTTATAGTTTCTACACAAACTACTCTTAAAATATTATCTAGAATAAATATAAAGATATAGTCCTGTCTATGGCCTACAGGACAAAATTCAAAATATGTGGCACAGCACACAAGGCACATCGCTTGCCACTATGGCAATATCCAACCTCATCTCTGCCACATAACTTCTTTTTTTCCTCTGGCTTGCTTGCATGCTTAGAGACAGAATCATTTACTCCCGTGAATCTTAAGTTTCCCTTCCGTCCTCTTCCATAAACAGTTGTCACTCCTGTGGGAGCCCGCTGGTCCAGTAGCAACTCCAGAGCCAAGCTGATGGTTTTCAAGTAACTGTCCCCAATCCATGAATGATTACCAGGAAGTCCCTATTCTCACGCAGTCTGGGAGAGGTTTCTGAAATGCTATAATAAGGGAAAAGTTTCTCACCACAGACTGGTTTCCTCAGTGTTAGGGTTTGACACGCCCCACGGTTCAGGACTGAAGCTTTTGGAAGGTGCTGGAGCGGAAGGCACCAGTCATCCGTGGATTGGGCCGAGCATCCTGTACCATGCAGTTTCTGTCTTGGAACCATCCAGCCATAGGCTGCACCACCTGAACTCATGAGCAAAACCAAACCTTTCTTCCTTAAATTTTTAGATGTCAGACATTTTGCCCAGCAATGGAAGGGTGAGTAGCATATCCATGAAGCCAAGTCGTGGGGGACTCACCCCGTCCCTTCCCTTCCTTCTTCAGTCTTCTAATAGAAAAGTGGGAAACTGTAGGTGGCAGAGTTTTGGTCTCTTATCTAGGTCCCTTAAGAGATGATTCCTTCAGTCTGAGTACCAAGCTTTAGCCTATATACGTGAGGGAGCTCATCGTCTTTGTGTGCTCGGCTGTGTTTGTAATTGGACGGCTCACACTTCCCTTGAAGTCCATTTCTCCTTCGGCCCCTGTGAGTTCCAAGGATTTTCCTCCTGCCTGTGATGTGCGCGCCTGCAAGACTCCCATGTTAAGTCATAGACGGGGTTAAAGGCACACATTCGACCGTACCACTTAACGTGTGTTGTCAGTCATGCAGGAGTGGTTCCGACTCTCTAGGTCCGAACCCAAATCACTGGTACATATTAGACATATTTTAATTTTTCAAGTGCTTTGAAACATTTTTAAACAGGCAATGAACCACTCCCAAGTGAATCGCACATCCTTATTACAAAGTTATGAAAGTACTTGCCACACTGCACTATCAGATGGGTTTGTTTCTGGGACAGTGACCTCATTACCATGCATGTATTACCTTGAGTGAATTACCATGTATGTATTACCTTGATGCTCCAAAGCATCCAGCACGTGATTGGCACACAGTGTGGGGATTTCAAGAATATTGTTGGAAAAATTAAATATAATGTTTATGGGACCAGTGCCTGGCCTGGCAACCAGTGATTATTTAGTAAATGTCAGATTATTATTAGAGTAGCCAACGAAGAAATGTTTGTTGCTTTGTCAAGAATCATTGTTAAAGAAAAGCCTTAAAAATACCATCTATCTTTTGCAATCATTATGTAACTGGAACAATACCCAGAACACATTTTTTTTCAGTTTTAGATTCCACATTTCCTATATTTTTAAGACTCCAGGTGTCCATGTGTCTTAAACAAAGACATTTCTCAGTAGGCATTCTTGTAAAATGGAAGAGTCTCACTGTGAATTATAGAACTGTAATAGCCTACACCTTTTTACAGCTGGGCACAATTTCCTGCAGCAATACAGTATGTATTGCACAAAGAGGAAGAGAAATAAAGCTGACATTCCTAAAATTATATCACTAAAAGCATCAACAACTCAGGCAAAGGAAAAAATGGAAGTACGTAATGTATCTAAAAATACAGTACATTGAAGACTTTAAGGTAATTGCAGTAGAAATGTGAGTATTGTGCACCAGCTTAACCAATACTCACCATCTGGTGCAGACAGCAACTCAGCTCACCTAGGAGAATGCATGCAAGGTATATTTACATAGAATTATTGAGATTTCCTAACTATTGTAATGCTATGAAAATCAAAATTTTGATTTTTTTACTGTTTTTTCTTTGCAGCTCAATCTCTTCGAGAGATATTTTATTTAAAACATATATTCAGCTTCATTATGTAAGACTGCAACAGGCTGTTTTCCCTTTTATATTGTTTCCCCCAAATTATTAATATGTTCTGTTTTGTTCCTAATACGGTTGGGGTTTTGTTTGAAAGTGCCCCACAAGGTTTCATGTGTTAAAATGTAATCCCCATGGTGAGCTATTAAGAGGACGGAAACTTGATCTAACTGTGATATTAAGATCTGAGGTCTTTGTGGGGTGGTTACTATTACATAAAATTGCTAGGATGGAGTCTTCACGATGGAAATCTGACAGTTTTGTTAGAAAGAGACCAGAAGACACACAGATGCTCAGAATCACCACCTTGTAATGTAATGATGCCACGTGACATCTTCAAACTCTGACAACAAGGAGTGACCTCAAACTTACACTTCAACATTCATGAGCCAAAATAAACTCTGTTCTATATGAAGATGACTTTGTAGGGGTTTTGTCATATGAACAAAAACTACTAGAGTAATAGAGTTCCCAAAGGAAATTACATTACTTTTGTCTCCTCCTTAAGACACTTTATTCAGTTTGTATGTACAGAAAATAAAAAGTAGGCATCGTGCCATGGTCTAGAGGGTCCCACAAGGTGTCATCCTGGTCAACCTGTGTGATTTTATCCCATCCCCATTACTCACTGTCTGTAAGCTGTAGGTAGGAGTCTTCACTCCTACTATGGCAAACTTAAAACTCAGAATGCAGAACTGGCTCCTCACTTTGATGGAAACATCTGTCAGTCCATTTTGTGTACAGCTGGGTTATTCCTATTAAGCTATTCTTTACTCAGATTTTTAAGTTCTCCAAAAATGATTTTCCTGACCACAAAAATAATGTAAATACCCCTGACATTCGTTCACAACAATTTTTTTTCTTGAAGTACTGGAGATAGAACCCAAGGCATTCACACTGAACTATGACCTCAGCCCTTTTATGTATTTTTTTTTTTTTTTGAGACAAGGTCTTACTAAGTCATTATTTTGCCTAGATTGGACTCTAGTTTAGGATCTTCTTGCTTCAGTTTTCCAGAGTTCATTCGCTGGCTTAATGATAGTTGCTTGAACAGTGCCTGGGACAGTGGGTAATAACTGAATGAATGAATGAATGAATGAATAAGTCACGCATGGAGCTCAAGTTTCCACTTTTCTATCTTTAAATTCTGTCAGACAGATTCCTTCAAGCACTCTGCAGCATTTTAAAAGTGCGCCCCATTTTGAAATTCTTCCATATTCTCAGAAAGAGGCACTTGAGCTCTAGATAGAGAAATGCTAAGTTTATTTGTTGCAAGGATCCAGTTTCCATATTAAGATACAGCATCCCACAACCACGATGCCCATTCCTTCTCTTCTACGTGAAAATAGTTTTTGTTATGTAAACATGGGTTTTCAACCGAATCAGTAGACAAAGACTGTGATCATTTTCAGGACACTCATCTTCACACATTAAGGATAATGAGAAATTGATTTGCTCTCTGCAGATCGGCTTGTTCCTTTAGCTTTACTGAGATAGCAAGCTGCAGCGGGGAACCAGATGGCTGGGACTAGGGGGAGGGATGGTTTGGGAAAACAGAAATGCATCAGTGCAAATTCTATGAGAAATGCTGAATATTTGTAGATGATTTTTTAAGCTCTTGTCTCCACTTACATAAAATTTCAAGATATACATAATAATAGCTCTGTTATTACCATGTTTTAAAAAAACACTCTAAACATGTAATAGGGTTTTATTCCCAGAAGACTATGAGATAGTTTGCTGATGATGGCATGTTTATTTTTTGCCAGCATTCTGGTAATGTTGGTAGCTAGAATTGTGCACATTTGAATGTTTAGTTCCTTTTGGTTTTCTTTCTTTCTTTCTTTTTTTTTTTTTGAAAGCTCTGTGACCTCGGTTAACTTAATGTTTCTTAATCTCTTTTCCATGTATAAAACGACAACAGTAGTAATTCTTCTGTGTGTTTGCTATGCATTGTGAGTAAAGAAAAATAAATATGTAACCACAACCTACGACTGAGTACATAGTATATGCTCAGAAAATAACGAAGAGCTCATGTCTTTTATTATAGATGGAGAAGCAGAGACCCCAAAAGCTGAAGTCATGATAGGCTGTTATAGTTTAAATGTCTTGATCCCTAACTCAGGAGCACACCATCTCAGCTCTTTCAACTGTTTCTGGCTTCTTTAGAAAAATCCACTTCCTATCCAACTTCCTTCCTTAAAGAATATAACTCAAAATTATTTTTGGAATAAGTTTTTGGCCATATATTGGATCCTGCATACTGTGGTCTCTTTTGTTAGAAGTTGTTATGATATTTTTATTGATAATCTTTTAATCAAAAAGTCTTCTCCCATGGATCCCTGGTTTCATAAACATGTGCTCTCACAAAATTCATTATACTTTACTGTTTCACTTTATATTTTACCTCTGAATTTCCTCCTTTCTATCACCATTTAAATAGGCTATAATTTTCTTTTCCTTAAAAAAATTTTATAAGCCCGTGTGTCCTCCTAGCTCATACTAGAAATCTACTCCTGTCCTCTTTCTTTTTATTTGCAAACTTTCATACTAATTGTAGCTTCTTGACTTTAATTCTTTTTCTCCCCTTATTTGCCCTTTAACCTTCTCCAGTATGAATCCTGATTCCACCATTCAACCTAAACACCTTCAGTTGGCTCATCAGTGTCTTTGAGATGTGATCACTGAGCCATTTACAAATTTCTTCTTAACTTCCTAGTAAAACCTGACTTATTTACCAGCATTTTTTCACCCCTTACTGACTTCCATCATCTATATCTTTGACTATTTATTCTCTTATTACTTCTTTGAATATATTTTCCCAGTACTTTAAATCAGTTTTTCCTCCTTTTCCTGATTACTGAACATAGAATATTGTATCTTTTTACCTTTATATCTCCTCAGTCCTTGCTCTTATTCTGAGCGTTTTAACCCTCATTACAATCCTACTCATACTGGCTTCCAAATTCATATCTCTGGTCTTGTTCTATGTTCTTAGTCCAGGTCTACAAAATTAATTGTATATACTATTTCTTTCTTTAAATAGTGTATATTTATCCTGACCTTGCATTTGAAAGTCAATTTTCTTTGGTAAAAGTGGTTCTCCTACAGGCTTTCTTTGTTAATCAGACCACCATTTAAGCCCCTTTTTAATCGTTAAGCTTCAATGTGATGATCACATTGAAAGAGTGAGATTTGGAAAAGTTTTTAAAGTGATAGCAATGAAAAATCTACCATTTATTCCTTTCCTTGGTGCCTAATGAAATCTACTGTTGTTGGCTTTATTTTTTAAACTATTACTTTGAAGTCTTAATTATATCACAGGCCTGTGTTGGCCACATTTAAGTAATACAATTCCTTTAAATATTTAATTTCATAATAGCCTTACTTTGGTAAACTGCATATATATAACAAAATAACAAGAATTTGAATTAAAATTCTCCTTTCTTGTCCTCTGGTCTTATTCTACTTGGTAATTGGCACTGGAAAGATTTGTTGTGCTCCCTCTACACATAATTCCTCTATGAGTTTTGACCCTGAAATTCACATTGGCTTCTCATTCTGTGCTTTTAGAGGTCAAGATAGACTGAAGTTAATGTGCAACAGAAGCGTATCTGGCCGGTACTGTCAATACCTGGCTTTTCTTCTCTCTGGACATTTAAGTGTCCAAAATGTAGTTTTGTACTCCACAGACTCTTCAGAGATATTGAACTTTTTAAGAGTATGTTTAAAACATGTTGATTAGTAAAAAGGAAAAAATAAGAAATCTCCTAAATATCATTTTAATAAATAACAACTTCTCATATCATTCTTCAGTTTCCTGTGTGTGTACAGAAGACAGAGAATAGAGTATCTTGTTCATCTATTTGGTATTTATTTGGTATTTTATTCTAAAAGTAGAATTTCTTATTCAGGTTTTCATTTCACTCCTCAATTCAACTCAAGTATTAATTGCATCTTAATATTTGAGTTTAAGAACTATTTTTATAATAAACTGAATTATTTATATATTAAATGAATGTTTCTCTAGCTTTTTCTTTACTAAAAGCATTATTCTGAGTAATAACAAGGGACTCAGAGTCAGAAGGTTTCCTCTTCTCTGAAGAAGGACTTAAGAGTCAGGAGGCTTAACTAGATTTAGATTTCTGCTGATAAACAATTACATTTTATTTTAACATTAGTTTTATTGCCTTGAAATTTTCAGTGGTCAAATTGTTACTGCTTAGAAATAAAAGACTCAATATTGAGGCTCAAAAAAAAAGTTTGTTGTCAGAATGCCAAATTTCTTCTTCTTAAATAATTGCATTTCCAAGAATGAGTCATACCCACAAAGCATGTTATTCATTTCTTTTCAGCAGCTTTTACCTAACAAGAAGAAAACAGATGCTAAAATCAAAAGGCAGCAATTTAGTGGTTTTTAAAGGTACTTCTGAGTGGTTTTACCTAATCATTTAACTTCATTACTAAGAAAAGCATTTAAAAACATTTATATGTCAATACACAAAATCAAACAATACAAAATTCACCTCCTAGTCTGGTGAAGTACTATGATAAAAAACTGAATAGAAAACTAACAGCTACTAATCAAGACTATGTCTTGATAACAAAATAAAATGACTAAATCAGAAGCTGAAAAAATAAAGTAAGTTACAGTTCAGCATCAAATATCTCAGATGGGAATATATATATATATATATATATATATATATATATATATATATATATGTGTGTGTGTGTGTGTGTGTGTGTGTGTGTGTGTGTGTGTGTATACATATATATATATATATACACAAATACACACATATACATATATGTTAGACTCACAGTCAACTAAACTCATCTAAACTCATGATGGAAATCAAGAATATTGTCAAAGGTGAATGTGGAAGCAGGACAAAAGAGAAGAGAGGACCTATCCAAACTACAATATCCAGAAAAAATGGAAGAATCAACAAGAAAGATTTTGTAACAGTTTGTAAGGAAATTGATCATTTTTGTTACAAAAGTGAGAACCAGTAAGCAAATCAGTAACACTTTAGACAAAGCATAACTTCTCCTTTCAGGAATTCCAGAACTGGGAATGACTTTGAGGGTCCACTAGGGTGAACACCGTCAAGAAAGCAGCTTAGCAAGGGTGGGGCCTACCTAAGTAAGCTGAGTGCCAAGGAAAATTGCATTAGGACTTTTAAGTACGCTTTGGCAAGTAATGAATAAGTCTGGCCGATAAGACACAGGACAAAGCATTATGAATTATGAAGAAGACTCCAGACCAAAAGCCTAATGAAGAAAGACTCTGCATCCTTGAGTAGACATCATTGAGATTTAATCATATTGTTTTGTACCACTGAGGTGTTAGACACATATTAAATGCCAGAATATACTAGCTTAAAGAGGGTTGTAGTTCAATATGAGAGATAATATGAACCTGAGAGAAAGCTATGATCTTAGAAGACTAGAATCTGGGGAACAGGTACTATTACTATGACATGGAGGGCAAAGGCAAGACGGAAAAATCTATCTTGGGGTCTCACAGCAGAGGAAAACAAAGTAGGATACACACAGGGACTGACAAGCCACACAAAGCCACTTCAGTTTTTCTCAGCCCCGTGAACATGACGCTATAATGATATAAAGAGAAAAATTAGAAACTCTGTGTAACCATTAGAGGGGCCACAAAAAAAAAAAACTTCTCAGTCTTTTCTAAAAGGGACCCTTTCTAGTGGACAAAATATTATCATCATTACATGTGTTGGCAGGAGTTTAGAATGTCTCTCATTTCATGTTGTGATCCAATTAATACAGCGTCAATAATGGGGACATTGTATGATGTTTAAGTTTTTAGTAGGTCAAGGAAACAAAAGTATAAAAATAAGGATTTGATTATCTTATTAGCTTATTATCTGTGAGGCCAGGAAAAAAAAGTCTAAGTCATGTTCCCAATCTTGAAATGTTGAGTAGAACTGTCATTCAGTGATAATGTTTTCTTTCTAGTTTACCACGTCAGTAGTTCAGTTATAATATAATATATAATATAATCTTTTCCTGATCAAAACACATCCTAAATGTCAACCTGAGCAAACAGGGATCTTTTAACATAAACAATGATTACTCATACCATAAAGGGCAGGGTATGCAATAACTTGCCTTATATGGAGTGTATGAGACTTAATAGGGTTTGTGGCAAAAACAGGGACAGCCTTGATGAAAAAGAGGCTGGCAGTAAGGGAGTGCTTCAAAATTCCAGCCTCTTGTTTTTTACAGGATGGCAATGCAGGTATTGGCTGGGTGACCTAACTTGGGTTACCATCACATTACAGATGTAGACAATGGCGGAGAGAAGATAATTGCGCCCAAGAACACAATTTTAAGAAGGACAAAGTCAATTAATGATGATCAGCAACATCTACAGACTTCTGTAAAGATGGTGTTGCGAAGTTGCAATGTGTTCCAACATCCTACGCAAATGAACAACGGCACAATAATCTAGGAAATCTCCCTCTGAGGGAAGCAATATTTGCTAGACTTTGAAGGAAAAAAAAAATATTTCACAGTAGTTTAAAGCACCAACGATGTACAGATAGAGCTCCTATTTCTGTGGATTAAGTTTGGGCTGGGTTTAGTTAAGTGGAGGCTCTTGTGGTATAATCTAGCTCATGCTCGTGTCTCTCAGGAGCGCCAGGTCAGGTTCCCTGTGAGCAGAACATTTGCCTGAGGAGACGGCCGCTGGAATGGCTGGCTTGCTCTACCTCAAGGTTTTCTCCATTCTGGTGGATCACTATGGACCGTTGACATTGTGGGGGATACTATGAGAATACTGATTGAAGTGTGCAAAACCTTGTGAAGCCCACATCCGGAGCTCTTACATCTTCACTTCTATCATGCTGGCATCCAGAGCGCATCCAAAGCAAGCTATAGAGACACTCCAAAGTCAGCAAATGGGGACATAAACTCGGCTACTTTAGAGAACCAGTAGCAAATAACTTCTGGTCATTTAAAAAATGTAATACAAAATTTAGATGCCTCCTCATTAACTTAAGAGACTGTCAGTAGTTATCGAAGTTCTTGTTTCTATTAGCCAACAAGTAAGAAGGCAGAATAAATCTCCATTATGATTAAAAAAACTCAAAATTTGTGTTTCAAATTTAAAAAACAATTTGCCACAGTCATTTTTGTGTCATGCTGAAGTAATGAAGTAATAGCACACAATTGGTGCCATCTTTCACAGCAGTCATCTTGCTTAGGGGGTCATTTTTAATTCTAACTTTACTAAATGACAGTCCACATTAGTCAACTCCAAGGATGAGCCTAAGTTATTCATGAAATAAAATGCAATTAGTTAGATGTTTATTTTGGAAATTGGAATATGAGCCAATCCTGAAGCCAATCTTGTTACAATGAAACATTCTACAGTGAAAGGGCACAATGTCATGTGGCTGTTCTTAGGAAGGGCAGCTCATGTAAACCAGATCCTCTTTATCAAGGCCATGTTATATTTCCTTGGGAGCCAACATTGCTTTCATTAGCTTCATTATGAAGCTAATTCTAATACACTGATAAATTTATTGTCAATTACTCAAGTAGCTAGAAATGTCTTTGGCTTAGACACTAAAACCTGACACTTTAATTCAGTAATAAGGTAATGAATCTGAAGATCACATAAAGAGGACATGATTTTCAAGAAACAGGCAACGTTCTGATCCAAAACCTCGTGTGACAGTATTGGGAGAAATAGTAGCTCAGACCTAAAAAGTTGTCATAGATAAGATGACACCTTTGCCTATAGTATGTAAAGAACCAAATATTTTATTTTGGTACAGCTTTCTTAGGTCTATATTTTTTTCACTTTCAGACATATATATATAAAGACAAGAGATTCATTTTTGTCTGATTTATAATAGAAACCATAATGCTGGCTCATTTGAAACATCAGGGCTGGTGGAGAATTTTATTCCCACACCCAAGCATATTATGCAATAAGTTTGGGGTGATAGTTGGAAAGGATATGTCAATTGCCCTTTTAAGATATACTAAACTACAAACTACTAAAAAGTATCATGGCTAAACTAAATCTTATGCCACCAAAAGAGAAATTCCGCATAGATCTATGACAAAGAGAGCTAACCTTGGAGATGAGGTAAGATAAATTTTCTATATATGGACACTCACTCTGCTCCAATGACAGCACACATATATCTTATATTATGATTAATGTTCTCCAAGATAGCCCTACAAAGTAGATATTATTGTATTTAGTTTACATCTGAATAAACTAAACCTTTAGAATTAGTAACTGAATAAGAATCTGACACCAAAATTTGATCCATTTCTACTACAGTCACTGTTAGTTTGTCATCCTCTTAATTAACATTATTACTTTATGCAATAATACAACTGCTATTCTAGTCACCTAGTCTTCTTTCTTCATTTCATTTTTAGGTCATGGTTAGATTTATTTTACCAGATTTTTGCTTTCATCCTATTAAACTTAACACACTCAAATCTACCAATCCTGTACTACTTTATAGAAATGACCATCATTCACTCCCTTCCTTCAAAAAGGAAGAGCCTACTCAAACCTTCTTTTCATACTGTTTGCACCCTCTTCCTAGCTTTGGGCTTTGAACAACATAAACATATCCCTATTGGTATTGATGGTAAATTTAGTTGGAGAAAAACACCTGAGACAAAAACTGTAACGTAAGTTTGTTTCCTAGAAATTTGAAATTGGAACTGAGAGGTTTTCATCTAGCTCTTATACCTTGGGCTACACAGAGATACACAGCCAGGCCAGGAGCCGAAGTATAACATAAAATAGGTTCAAGTGTAGATAGAGGAAAGTAAAGAAGAAAATAGCTTAATGCCCTTTTAGATTTGTCTCATTTCCTATTCTATTCCATCCAGTTTGTGCAGTCTTAATAGGGCATCATCCAAAATTGGAAATTTTGGTTCTTCATTCTTAGGTATTTTGAAATAATTGATTCTTAGGGAAGAGAGCAAGAAAATCTTAGATTCTGCAATACAAAAATGCAATTTTAGATTCTGCAATACAGAAATGCACCTGTACGTGAAAAAAAACTTATCCTTTAGTATTCAATTCAGTAGAGAGGACTATGATTAAGAAAGAACCTCTGAAAAGAATCTTCAACAAGAAAATAGAAAAAAGAAAGTTGGAGAAAAACTACTCTAGCTAATCTTTTATTTGATTAATAGCAACTATTGAGTACTATTTATAAGGGAAGTGTTATTCTAGGCACGAGAGTAGCAATCAAAGTGATCTTGTCCCGGGGGAAGTGTCATGTTCCAGATGATATCCTGGTACCTTTTAATTAAATTTTATTTTTTTCTTAAGCACTTTAACTAGATCCTGTTATTTAAAGGGAGATAAACTATCCCTCTAGCCAACCAGAGATATATTTAATCTAATTTTACATGCAAATTCATTTTCTATGATGAGTATTGCTACAACCTATTGAACATTTTCTATACAACAGATGTTGAATATGAACTAGATTCAATCTTTGCCTCATATCACAAGACAGGAATGCTTTTTGCGCTATTTTAAAAATGAGGAAATTGAGAATCAAGGAGACTAATCTGTTCAATGCTTACATCTAGCAAAGGAGAGAATCACATTATTTTGGCTAGTGTTTGTGGCTCAGAACCATTTTTTTTTCATTCTGTGCTATCCCGTGTTGCTTTTGGCATACCAAAACATTGCACAAAACCTATGACATCTAGGTTTTTTTTTAGCCCATCAAAATCTTTAAGGGTGTTGTGGTTTGGATCTGGAATATTCCCTAAACGTCTCATGTATTTGGACATTGTGGATTACCTATGGAATTCACTTTCTGTAAGGTGGGGCTTGGTGGGGAGGTGTGGATTTTCAGGCATGTGATAGATCATAATGATGTGGTGGATTACTGATTGTGTGGCCTAGAAGCACACAGTCTTATGCTGGCTTTTCTCCAATCTCTGATCTTTCCTCTCACGATGCTTTGAGCAGCTTTTCTCCACCAGACTTTTCCCACCTTTGAAAGTCACCTATGAATGGACTGAGACTTCCTGACACTGAGTTAAAATAAATCTTTCCTCCCTTAAGTTGTAGGTGCTGGGTATTGTGTCCCAGCAGCAACAACAACAACAACAACAACAACAAGATAAAGACACAGGGAGTCATCAAATTTCTCTGAATTTTAGTGGCTGTACAAACTGAGAGATAATGGGAAAACAGGAAAGATGATTTCATAGCCTATAATTATTATTGTTTGTGGGGTGATATCTAAGATGGTGCCCACCGGAAGTTCCGGGGGGTGGCCACCTCGGGTGTTTATCAAGGCAGATGATTGGGTCAAGCCATTTCTGCCCTTGTGGACCACGCGTGATCCCAATACATTTGCTGTGAGCACCTGGTGCCTGCTTGCATGAACATCTCGCTGATTGGCTTAACGCATGCTTACGTAGACACCACCTCAGATTGCCTGCTCTCCCCTCCTTGCCATGTTCTCCCTCTACCCTATATAAGCTTCTGTACTTGCTGAATAAAGCGAGTTCCTGCTTCGACAGACTCCCACCTGGGTCTGGTACTCTTGGGACGAGGGGGCCCAGCCGCGCATTCACCTTCCCTCTCCCCCGGCCCTTGTGTGGTGGCGAAACCCCCACAATTAATTGTTCACTTCTTAGACGTCAAAGATAAAACTATACAACTGAAACAGAAAACTCCGTGGATGGATCCCCAATATGATACCGCTTGTAAGAATGTCATCCCACAATTTAGGATCTTTCCTTCTTTCCTTCTACCAAGGAGCACAGCATTATCAGCTACTTTTTTCTGAAATTAATTAATAAGACTGAGTATGCTTTTAAATAGATTACTGATATTATTTTTTATGTTCTAAGCAGCAGTCACCAGCCTTGGCCCCAAGGATTGGTTGCATAAAAGATAATGTCTTCGTGACACGATGGCACAGCGTCACTGTCTCAGCTCCACCTCCGAGTACTGGGCATCAAGTTCTTACAGAGAATGAATGGCAGCTGAGACTCCCTCACATAAACAGTTCACAGTAAGGTCTGTGCTCCTGACAGAATCTGACGCTGCTCCGGATTTGACGGGCTCCGGTGCTTAGGAGGTAGTGGGGATGTTAACACAAGCAAGGGGAGAGGCTGCAACCAGTGAGGCTTTGCTGGCTCCCAGGGCACTAACCGCCCACAGCTCAGAGGTGGGGGACCGCTGTGTTGGAAACCAAGGGTTCATAAATCTTGTGTAGTTAAAATTTTACTTGAGTTACTATTACATCTTTTTTGCTCTGGGAGAATATTGAGACTCTCTTAAATTATATTTCTATTGTTGAATAAGAAGTCTGAAGCCCAGCTTTCAAGAGATAAGGCAAGAAAATGTCTGTGGCAGGAAGGCCCTTTCATCTCTTTTTTCTCTTCTTTCTCATTTTTATTTTATTTTGTTTATTTATTTCTTTTGAGACAGGGTTTCACTCTGTATTCCGGGCTGGTTCTGAACTCACTATGTATCCCAGACCGGCCTTGAGCTCAGGACAATCCACCTGCCTCAGCCTTCCGAGTGTTGAGGAAACAGGCGTGTCCCACCATGTCCGGCTTATGTGGTGCTGGGGAATTGAACTTGGGTTCTTTGCTAGGCAAGCGCTTTAACACCCGAGCTTTTCCTCCAGCTCATCCTCTCTTCTTTTTTAAATACTTTCAGCGACTCTGTGAAATAGAATATTATGATTGCTATTATGTTTGCAGTATTGCAATATAATCCGGGGAATTCCCAGTCCTCTTCATTGTTTGGTTTTCATTTTCACAGGATCTCACTAAGTTGCTATGTTACCCATGTTGGGTTAGAGTTTGAAATCCTCCTGTCTCAGCTTTCCACAGAATTACAGACTTATATGACTAAACAAAGCTTATAATTATTATTATTATTATTATTATTATTAATTATCTCTGTTTAAAAATGAAATGCAGAGGTAATAAAGCACAAGAGTTTAAGCAGCAAATTCCCTTGTTACCAGAGGTGAGATTTGTATGTGAAAATGCAGTTCTGAACTCTTTCTCATTGAAAAGCACGGTAGCCTAATTATTCAACAAAAAGTCACCATCAACAAAAGGGAGACTGTCCTCCAATTTTTGTTCACATTTTATAACATCAATTCTCTATTAGGCTGTAGTTCATGATGATAGATTCTTCCTGATGCCTACATTTTCCTTTCTTTTTTATTTCATTGAGCCCTTAAGCAATGCAATTTTTAGTAAAGGTAAAACTATCGTTTATACTTTCATTGTTTTAGAACAAAGTCATTTTTCTCAGGAAGCATAAAAGACAATGCACAAACTGGAGATTCTTAATGAATTCACACTTGTCCTCAAGCCTCTCCTAAGAGGTAAAGTTCAAAATAGGGAGAATAAAGTGCCCTGACTGAAGATTTTGAGGTTCACTTCTGTGGAAGGGAAAGGGGTCTGCAGATGCCCATGAAGCCTCAGCTGGGCCCACGTGGAAAGACTGCTGGGCTCCAAGGCACCTTGGGTCACAAACATGAGTATCTGTCCAAAAGCATGGGATATCTGAAATTCAAACCATGCTTAAAATTCAATCATGAATTTCCTATAGACTGGTTCCTGTTTAAAACACACATAAAATAAAAGGCAGAAAGGTGTAGTAAACCCTTCCTGAAGCTTAGCACACCTGCACCATATTTTATCTATAGTCTCGTCATCTACCTGTGTCTCTTATTTAACTATTAAAGGGTGATAATGTCAAAGTGATATCTATGTGCACAAAATACTCAAGATTACTATAAACATTATGTCTCACATATATATGTTAATAAAATGAGAGAAAAATTAAAAGACAATATTGAGATAACAACTTTAAAAAAACGGAGGAAGAATAAAGTTTCTGTAACTAGTAACTGAAGAAGTTATGATAAAAGGAAACCATTTTAAATCTCTGCTCTTGAAGAAATGTTCCAACTGTCACTAGAAAGTTCACACATCTGTTAAAGAAGCAAGGAGGGGAGAGAAAGTGAGAACAGCCAATGGCATTATGTGAAGACTGCCTAGTAAGAGGAAGAAATTATAAGGAGAGAGCAGGCCCAAGCACGTTCCAGAGATTTTATTTAAAGAACACTTTCATTTCTCATTAGAACAAAGAAATTTTAAGACCAAAAGATTTGCAGGCTACAGACAGAAATGGGAAAAAAATCAAGATGATTGAATCTGTAAGAAATAAAGGGAATCAATATACTTAACTTTAATAGTGTCTTGAAACGATTTTTTTTTTCAGATAGCATTTTCTGAAAGAAATGACAATCACTTCTCCACTTTTCTCAGTCTGATTCAAGGAAACAATTTCACAAGTAAATATGAATAAAGAGAAACAAAACAAGCAATTCACAAGAGAAAAAGTTAAAAGAGACACTTTAATACCAACTCTAACTGCTCTATCACTTAAACAAATGTTCTATATTTAATCTATATGAATTGCTAGCTAGAGATAAAATGTTAAGTCTAGATATCTTATTTAATATCTCATGATTTTTACTCTAATATCCAATGCAATTCTGGAAAACAAGGGCTTGATATGTTTAATGTGATTTTTTGAGAGTTTAAGACCTTAAGAATTATTAATTGTATATAGACGAGTGTATTTTCACTTGTGCTGAACCAAATACAATTATATTAAAAAGTAAATAGTTAATTTAAAACCTCTGAATTATATTATACTGTAGGGTTTGAACATAACCTTTCCCTGAAAGTCTTTTCCTTTCTCTCCACCTTCAACTCTTAAAAAGCTCTTTCCTCAGATCCTATTCTTAATGTGAAAGACATTATGTCATGAGTTTGTTCAAGAGCTTCCTTTCGAGGAACCTAAAATAGAGTTTTGTTTTTGATTCTATTTGTGTTGTGTACATGTGTGCATGTGTGTGTGTGTTTGCATATATATATATTGTGAGTATATTTATAAAATATCAGTATCAGCATGAGACCTGGCACAGCAGGTGTTCAAATACTGTCACGTGAGTGAGAGAACAAACCAAATGAATAGAAATGATTCAATCATAGGATCATAGGTTCACTTCCCTGTGTTCTTCTCCCCACTTTTTGAAAACTTCAACTTCTAGTCCATTTTTTTATGAACCACATACAGTTTTATGTAGAATGTGGTAAAGAAGACCTAGACATCTGCCATGGCTAAGTAATATAAAACTCACTGTACTATTTTTAATAATTCAAATTGGCATTTTGCACAATATTTATATCTTTCTCGTGCGTGTGTTTTATGTCTGTGTTATCTACCTTCTTATTACCATTACCATGAAGTCAAAGTGAATTGACGTTTAATGTAATGAAGTTGTTGCCTAGTAAAAACCATCTCAGGGCTTAGCGTTCACATTTTGCTTCTCAACTCGGTTTGTGGTGTCTGATTAACCTGACACCAAAACCTAACAAGAGGATTATTTGGAAGGAGTAACGTGCTATATGAATGATGATTCAGTTGCCTCGACACATTTTAGTAAACAGGACCTAGCAAAATATGAAACTGGTGTTACATCATGACAAAGTTGACTGATCAAACATTGCAAAACTAACCAATGAAATTTGGCGTCTTAGTAAAGTAAAATAGAAAAATCTTATGATCAACAAAAATCAACATCCTTTGAAAAAACGTCCGAGCAATGTCAGCATCCTTAAATGAAAAATGGGTAATGAGTATGATCAAATGTATCTGCCACAGACATGTCGCTGATGTCAAAAGCAAGGGTGACATCTGAGGTCTTTCCACAAAGATTAGGAGAAGGCAACAACATCTACAATTCATGCTATAGGTTTATTTAAGACTCTTATTTAGTACAATAAATAAAAGACATGCAAACATAAAAAATTTTAAAATAAAACCTATGTTTGTTCATAAACAGCATAGAGTTTACATAAAAACCCTAAAGAAAAAAATGCTGCTGTATATGTACATTCTGTAAAAATACAATGTACGGGGACAATGCAACAGAAATTATATTTTGTTTGCTGGCAAGAAATAGGGTATGAGCCTAAATAATAAAATGCAAAATCATAAAAAATTTTAAGAAGAAAAATAATAAAAATGTATAAAATTTTTGTACTCAAATGGTATAATAATGTGCTGAAAATGGCATTTTAGTCAATTAACAGATTGCATAGGAGAAGGGTTCTATATGACCCAATGGTATCGTACCATATTGAGTGCACTATGATATCTACAAAAGAGTTAAACTGCATGATAACTTTTTTCAAAATGTTTAATTAAATGACATAGAAATATATTTCAGAGAGAGTTTTTAGGATACTAAAATAAATGGAGAAATGCTCCACGTTCATGTAGTCAAGATGTTGATCTTCCCACCTTTTCAGGACACAAAAACCTCATTAAAATCCCAGGTGCATATCTGTTGAAATTTTTAGGGTGGTTCCAAAATGTACATGAACGTCCTCAGAATTTCAGGAGTCAGAGGAGCCTTGAAAAAATTTTTTTAAAAAATGTGAAAGTTGAAATGCTTGCACCATTTGATTTTTAAAATTACTACAAAACTATCGTGTGATCAAGAAGATACATTACAGACACACACACCCAAAATAAAACAATATGGAAAATTCACAAATAGTGATGGAGGAGCAGCATAGCGGTTAAAGCACTTGCCCAGCAAGCACAAGACCCTAAGCTCAATTCCCCAGATCCACATAAACTGGCATTGTGGAACACATCTGTCATCCTAGCACTCAAGAGGCTGAGGCATGAGGATTGCCATGAGTTGTAGGACAGCCTGGGCTCCATAGTGAGCTCAGGACCTAGGAAAACATGAAACTGGTGCCACATAATGCACTACACAGTGGACTACAGAGTAAGACCCTGCCTAACAACACTAACAAAAAAGGAGGGCTGAAGAAATGGCACAGAGGTTAAAGCACTTGCCTTGAAAGTGCAAGGCCCCGAGTTCAGTTCCCCAGCACCACATAAAATCAGACTTGGCGGTGCATGCCTGTAATCTCAGCACTCAGGGAGGTTGAGGCCGGGGGATTGCTGTAAGTCTGAGGCCAGCGTGGGTTCCACAGTGAGTTCAGGATTCAGGATCAGCCTGGGCTACAGAGAAAGATTCTGTCAAAAAAAAAGAAAGAAAGAAAAGAAAAGAAAGAAAAGAAAAGAAAAGAAAAGAAAAGAAAAGGAGAAACAAAACAAAACAAAAATTCTCAAATAGTTCAACACATAGTCAACTGGTCTTAGGCCTTGTTCCCAAGGCGTCAGCAATGGGTAAAGGATGGTTATTTTGCTTAGTTTGCAGAGAAAGGTATAAGAGAAATTATATTGTTTTATAAAAATACATTACTTTAAACTTTAGCACTCCATGCCAGCAATACCTACAAAAAGTGATTCTGAAATTGAGCTTGGGACAAAATAGAAAGACTATGACTAGTAGAGGTCTAAGAAGAAGCGTAGAAGAACATCTTTATTGCTTTAGAAAAGGCAGCTATTTCTTACATCAGTCAAAAAAGCGAGAGCCACAAGGAAAAGAGGCTGAAGCTTACAAAAGAATTTAAATGTTATTTTTAAAAACTGCTGAAAATTTTAAAAGCAACCAAAACTATGAGGATATACTTGTAATACAATTATCTGATAAAGTCTAACAATTCAATAATTAGAATGTAAAGAACCCAATAAACAAATACACAAAGATACAGAGATTTTATTAAAGGGTATGTGGAATTGTCAAAAAGTATATTGAAAAAATCTGACACCTGTCTTAGCTACTTTCTCATTGCTGTGACAGAATCCCTGGCATCCCCAATCTAAGGGAGGAGAGACTCATTTGGCTCACAGTTTCATAAGATCTCTGTTCATGGACGGGCAGCAATGGTGAAAGCACAAGGCAGAGGATGGAAAGCTGACCACAGCACCACAGACAGAAAACCAGGTGAGAGGAGCCAGAGTCCAGAGTCAGAATCTCAGGCGAGACCAGTGCCTTCCCAGCTAGAAGTGTAAGACTGTTTCTTCTTCCTTTATCTAGTTCAAGGTGCTGATTTGGTGGCCCATACACAAGGCGGGTGCCTCCCGTTCACTACCAGGCCCACAATGCAGTAATGCAAACCTGAAAGCTCTGCTCTGGGCTTGTCTCCCCATTCTCAACAAGTTGACACTGTCCTTTCAGGTCGAGTTCCAAGCATCTATCCCTTCCAGCCAGGCACACCGTTCCAAATACACAATGCTTTTGGGGGACACTCAAGATTCAAATCATAGCAACATCATCAATTATCATAGAAACACACAATAAAACAACCACAAGCTATTATCACAAAATATGGAGAATGTTTTATGACATTATTGAGTATTTTGGGGGAAAAGGAATAATTGGCACTTCAGAAGTTTCCGATGGGATTGCAAAAATGATACCACCATGCTTAAAATCATTTTGGCCATTTTTAAAAGTGTAAACATAAAACTACCAAAAAATTGCTTATTTATTTAGGCCTACATTTATTCAGGATATATAAAATATTTGTGATCAAAATTGTCTGTATGAAAATGTGAATAGCAGCCTTATTCATGTTAAAAAGTGGAGAAAACCCATATGCTCATGAATGCAAGAACATGTAAATTCTGTACCGAGCAATGAACTAACATGAAATAACATTGATCATTATACTTAACGATATGAGTTTGTTAGTTGCCAGGCAGACATTTAATAAAATTAAGTCCTTGTCCTTGCTGAAAACAATCTAATTGTAACATCTATTCAAATAGTTTTATTGTTTTAGATAAGGCTCTCTAGAGAAAAATCACAGAAATCAAATTAAACCAGCTTCTATATGACTCTTTACAATCTTATAAAGTTAAGTTGGCTGGCACAGAGGCATTTTTGCCTACCATCTTTAAACATGCTAAGTATGAAAAATCATGATCCCAAATAACAATTTTTTCTGTATGAATATGTATATGCATTAGTCACTGTTCCATCACTGGGACAAAAATATCCCCCACCTGCCTGTAAAAGGGAAAAAGACTTATTTGGGCTCATAGATTTGGAGGACTCAGTCCATGGTTGCTGGATCCTAAGTACAAATGGCAAGTTACAAGGGCATGATAGAAGAAATTACTCACTTGATGGAAGCCAGGTCATCGGGAGAGAAAATAGGGAGAAGCCGGAGAGAATTTTCCCTCCAAGGTCACATTTCTGGTGACCCACTTCCAATCAGGGGCCACTTCCTAATGGCATATTCAGCTATTCAGGGAGATTAACCCACTGGCAAATGTAGCATTCTCATGACACAATCACCTTCCCAAAGCTCACTCTCTAAACACATGAGCTTTGGGATATATATTTTAAATCTAAACTACAAAATATATTTCCCTAGTAAAAGCCCCATTTTCTCAGGGAGTACATGTAAAAGGAGTTATTCCCAGTGCTCTCCTTTTTTGGACAAGAAAACGTTCTGCACTGTTTCATGTCCTGGTTGTGCTCACCTGCTTCACATTTACTGAGGAACAAAACATTGTAGTCACTGACTGACTTATCACAGCAGGGCAAATTGCGAACAGGAAAACCTTATATAGCAAAAACATCACAGAAAGTTAAATAGTTTATCTTAGCTAACTTGCAGCTTTATGAATTTGAGTCAAAATGTAAGATATGAGTTTTATGATCTGATAATATTTACATTGTTTTATTTTTATTGTTCCAGTTTGGTCAGATATAGAGAATGAAAGGTTGTATGCCGAACGCCTACTGTCTGGTTAGCGAAAGCCCTCTTCCAGTACCAACCATTTAAAGGAAGGAAGGATTATTTTGGCCCATGGATTTAGAGGGCTCAGTCCATGGTTAGGTGGCTTCAATTTCATTTATAATAATATATGTATGTATGTATGTATGTATGTATGTATGTATATTTTTTGAAATTTATGTCTGTCTATTTTTAAAAGCCAAGCATTTCTTATAATAAAGTTTGTTATAAAAATTGTGAGAATTGCTCCTCTAAACATGTACCTAAAAATATTCATTATAGGAAATCATTTTGTTGGAATATTATTTGTTGCCAAAAATGTTGTTTGTTCACTCAGAGATGAAGGCCACAGATTTTCATAGAGGTTAATTTGAAACCCAAACTTTGAGATGATCAGTCCTTAATTGTCTTGCTTTAATTAACTGAAGCATGAATAAAAGAATGTGGGACTTTTCTAAAAATTAAGAACATATTTAAAGTTATCCCATTTAACCAATTTATATGTAAAAATTGACTTAAACCATTTTAAAAACAGCAAGGTCTCTTGCATCTGAAAATAGTAGTAGAATGGCCCACAAAAGTTGTTAATATTTATGATGGTAGGAATTTGGTTGGCAAGTGGTATATTTAATTAAACATACTAAAATATTAGAGAGATAAAGCTCCTAATTAAAGCACTATAACTTATTGGTAGTTATAAACGAATCTCATTTCTTTGACAATTGAGAGTTTTAAAATGTAATAAATTCTAAGTATAAATGAAATTCATTAAAATGTTAAGAAAAGAATATGTGGTTTCTCACATTCGAATTTTTCAGGACAGATGGATTATAAGAAGTTAAATTTTGTGATGTTCAGAAAAGATAAAAAATTTAAAAATATAATTTTAAATGCTGAATAATTAATGTCTTTATAGCAAGACAGTTTTGACTTACATTTCTAATTTCAGACTGCTAGACCATAGTCTGTTAGCTCCTGGAATATAAAATCAATTAAAATTCATTTTGTGTTATATATATTCAGTCTAAACTATATTAGTTAGCCAAATGTTCAAGTCTGTTTGCTTTGCTACCAAAAACAATAAATTAAAAAAATATCTTTTGGAAACTGTTTCCCTTTACCACACATTAGATGCCAAGCAGCTGGCCCAGTAATGCTCAAGAGTCCAACATATTCCAAATTTAGAAGCTATTTCCTTGAGTCTCTGGTCATGGAAATTTGACATATCTGGAAAGTATTCTAATAATAGAAGAGATGAGTTTTTTTTTCTACTTAGCTATGGGCAAATCCTAAAATTATAAATTTGTCAACCAAAACTTAACAAATTATGATGTTGAAAATGACAACGAAACAATACAGCTTCTCTCTTTCCAAGTTTTCTGATTTTCAATTCTCCAATGTTTGTGAAAAACCCTCCTAAATTAATGTTTCAACTTTATTCATGAGCTTATGTGGCATTATATGATGGTTATGTAGTCTTCATATAAATTCTACAACTCTTTTTCACAGAGAAACAAACTTTCTTAAGCAGTTTATACTGTATCTGAAAATTTTCATTGCCTTCTCAGGGAAGGCTACTTTAAACTGAATACTGTTATCAATGTGCTTATAACACAATCACTATAAGATACCCACCATGATGTTTTTTTCTTATTCATTTGTCATTTTCTCTTTTTTCTGCCTTTTGAAATTTATTGAATTATTATCTCCATTATTGTTTTATTAGCTATAATTCTTTTTGTTTCAATAACTTTCCCGGAGTTTGTAACATAAATCTTTGCACAAGTTCTTTTCAAATATTATACCATTGGTTCATGTTGTAGGAGATTTTCAACAACGTAATGAAAAGCTGAATTTTGAAAAATTTCAAAGAGAAAAACATCTTACAGGTAGTCTGGCTTTTAAAAGGACATATGAAAAGAAAAAACAGAAGACAAAATAGTAGATTTCATGTCAGAAAGCTTGTAGGCTATTAAAATAACCAAAGTTTAATGGAATAAAACCTTTGTATTACTAGACAAAATAAACTAGAATTCTATATTCAGAAATATGTACCTTTTAAAGACGATAAAATACCTTTTTTTAGAAAAACAAAAGCTAAGATTTTGTTTAGACAACAAACCTGCTCTACAAGAGATATTAAAAGAGGTTACTCATAGCAGATGTCAGAATGAAATTTATGTCTGCACAAAGAAAATAAAACTCTCAGAAATGGTGACTTTGTGAGTAAATCAAAGCTGATGTCCTTCATTTTTAAAAATAGTTCTGTAAAGAGAATCAACTATAAAATTAAAATAATGAAAATGTGTTATGATGTTATAGTACATGTATATGCATTGTCATTGATAGGTGTCTTAGTTACTTATCTGATGCATTGTCATTGATAGGTGTCTTAGTTACTTATCTGATGCTGTGATGGAATACCCAATACTCAAAACTTCAGGGCAGTGAGATTTATTTTAGCACTGAGTTTCAGAAGTCACAGTCCATTCATAGGTGGTAGGTTACTGTGGAAGCCCACAGTGGGATCATATTTGGAGGAAGGCAGTTCACCTCATGGCAGATGGGAAGCTGAGCCATGGGGGAAGGACAGAACTAGCATATGTTGTCCAGGTCCAGATCATACCCCAGCGATCTGCCCCTTCTGCGTCCAGACTCAGCGTTCTACCCATTCCAAGTTAAGCCGCAGTGACCTACCCCTTCCGGGTCACATGCTCAATAAAGCAGTAATAAGCCACGTAACTATAATTTACAGCGCACCTCTAATCCACTACTTGCCTGCAATCTCTAGTCTACTACACACCTATAATCCACTCCTCTGGACCAGGCCCCACCTTTTAACAGCTCATAGAATTCATAGGTAATCACAACATCCAAATGCATGAGGCTTTGGGGGAACATTCCAGATCCAAACTACAATAATAGGGCAAAGGACAACAGGAAAGGAATGCAGGTAACTTCCTCCCCTGCTAAGATGGTGGGTTGAGATCTGTGCTCTTTTGTCATAGGCATGGTTCATCCTACATATCTGTAGACAGAAGCTACCTGAAAAGAAAAACTCTACCTACTTCATGAAAGCACAGAGCTGTTGCAGAATCAGCCCAACAATTTCAAAAAGATGAGACAATGAGAGATGAATAAGGAGAGTGACTTCATTGTGTCGTCAGAAGACAAACACCACGGAGAGTCATGGCACCTTGCCATCAGGAAGGGCAGCCTGCATTTTCCTTGTTGGCATACACCTACAGAAGGCAAGGGTACTGGGACCCAGTTAACTCTTCAGCAGTTAAGAGAAAGAGGAGTGTGAGCAAAATCTCCACTTGTTTCATTCTGCATGTGTGTTCTGCCTTTGGCATGCAGCACATATTCAACAAATTGCGTTTATCATTGCAGCCTCACCAGATCCACGTTAAGAAAATGGCTTTTAAGAAGTGGGGTCAACAGTTACATCAGCATCCAGTGAGACTGCTGTGTACTCATGGCTCATGTTTGTGTTCAATGCCTTTATTTGTGCCTTAGTGGAAAATTTAGAAAGATTACATTAGGGACTGTGAAGAGGATACCATCTTAACTCAAAAAATCCATTTTAGAAGCTGGATTAAGTAATCAATTTAGCTATTTCTGTACTAAAAACTTAAAAACAATGGAAATTCAATTATTTAGGGCATAGTGTCATAGGCATGTCTTTGAGGTTCTGCTTTATAGTGGCAGCTGAATAGTGACAAGACTAATAACATTAAAATATATTTTAATCACATTTCTAGAAGGAAGCAAGCCATACCAAACTCATGCAGAAAACACCAGATATTGGCAGGGAACAGAAACTGAAGTTTGTCTATGGAAAACTAAGGCCAGAGACTTGTTTGAGATTTCTGTAGGCAAGGGGAGGGAAGGCCAGACAAAGCAAGGCTAGGCAAGGCAAGGCAAGGCGAGGGGAGGCACAAGTGTGGAGTTTGCAAGTTTAATCAGCATTTGGAAATTGTGGAAATTTTTAAGTGGCTAATGGGAGGTCCTTAGATCATTGACAATGTTCCCTTCAAGGAAGTAATGGGATCCTATAGCCTTTTATTCACCCTGTCTTCACTTACCAGCCATGAGAAGAGCCCCATCAGGTGACAGTCCATTCATGGGATCCACCTCATTCTCCCACCATAATGTGCGGTTACAGCCATGAAGCCAGCAAATCAACTGATAGTGAACCAAAATCTCTAAAATACAAACCAGAATAAGCCTTATGTTTTTATTAAGTGATTTTCTCAGACATCTGTTATAGTGAAGAAAGGCTTATTAACACAGAAGTAGTTTAAGGTATGTACTCCCAGATACCATTTGGTGTGTAAATGAAACACATTTTCCACATTAAGCTGCCCTATCTCAAAGAATTAGATAGCCTGGGAAAGGAACTTTCTCAGCTACCAGCAAGCTTCTTAAGAATGCAAAACAGCAAAGAATACAGCAAATTTTAAAATAAGTTTAAGAAATATAGAAATACAAATGGCTTTCTCAATCATATGAGATAAGAATCATTAGTCTTTTTCACACCTCTCCCTTCAGTAAGCAGCAATAAATTGAGTGAATAATTTTGCCCATTTACTAGATAAGCTTTTTAAAACAGGACCAATGCAAGAATCAAAGTATATACAAGGCATTACATTAAGAGCGTTTGTGATTGCTGTTAACGGAATCTCAAAACATTACTGTAAATGGAAAGTTTTGCCCTGCTATAATACTTTAAAACTAACATGAATTCATTCCAAACTTTGAACACCTGCTGTGTGCCAGATACTTGTGTTAGGTTTTGGAGAATCAAGTTTGAATAAGAATTATTGAGCAGCTCATTGAATGATTTTTCTCAGCTCAATTATTTTAAAATAATAAATATTAAATACAAGCAAATAAAATTATGTAAGTTTTGAAGACACACATCAGTATTTTTCTCAATACTTTCATGAATGATACCTTTAACTTTAGTCAGGTGACTTTTCCATTAACTTTATGATTTTTGAGTGAAGAAAACACAAACCCATCTGAATGATTCGTATGTTTTATTGTAGAAATAAAAGGAGACAGTAACTGTAACAATTTCAAAAGGAGCTAAATGTTATAAAATATAAGAGATTATTATCGATACTTGTTACATGCCTTAGTTGGGCAAACTGATGAGGCGATATTAATGAAAAAGAAAGTTATATACCTATGACAGAGTACTATTATTATTGTAATGGTGATCAAGCAATATATTTATAATACAGGAAATTAAGATGCAATTTTTAGAGAAATAAAATAGTGGTTTTAATACTTCAAAACATCTGAGAGAATAATCCACATATTGACAACTAATAACATATTAAGAACAACTGAAAGTTTCATTCTAATGGCCATACTAGTTTTTAGGGGAAAAAACATGAAAAAGGAACATTACAGGGCAAACAAATATTATCTGATTCTACTGAAGAAAACAAAAACAAATATTTAATATAGATCTAGGACAAGAATTCACAAAGCAGATTTTATAAAAAAAAAAAGCTGTAAAAAGAAAATTTCATTTTCTCATCAAATCCTATAAGTTTTACTCTCAAATGGCTACTAGTTCCATTCCACGTGTAACGCCTTAAATTTTCCAGTAAATAAAGGAATGATAGTTTTCTTCTCGGTGACTAGGCATTTCATAATACCATTTGAAGGCATCATGCATCACGGTGAAGTATTTTTCTATTGTATTTTTCAAACTTTGTACCAGTTATGTCATTGGTCTTTTTATTTGATTTTTAAATACGATTTGTTTTTTCTGACTATCACTGTTTCATTCACATTTTTCTTTCACTGATTGTTTTTAAGTCTCTCCTTAGCTACTATATGGTATTTATGAAGTTTATACCTATTGGTAAGCACAGCAATAGTAGGTTTATTTTCCATATAGTTGTCCATTGTATGCACATCTTAAAAATTATGTACTCTTCTGTTGACAGACATTTGAGCAAGTTCAAGTTAAACCAATAATGAGGTGCAGATGATGCCCAGCCAGGCGGGGCTAGTGAAGCCCTTAGAGAGGATTAGATCTGTAATTGTGCTCTACTAGGTTATTATGTTTACATAGTCATCCAGATAATTTTTTAAAATTTAATGAATGATAAGAAAACACGGCATATCTACAATAGAAAGGGGAGGTGATAGTTTACAGTGTTTAAACAAGAGTATTTGTAAAATAGGTGAAAAAAGCATTTTAGACGGTAAAAAGCAGACATGTAACAGTCACATAAAATGTACTGTGTAAAAATATAGAATTGTCTGCCTGTGACAATCTGTATTTCAGTCTTCGGTTTACGTGGATGTAACATACCCTAATGTGCAGGGTCAACGATGCATTTACATATTTCACATATTTTTGCCTACCAGCTCTACTTTTCTCTTTGAATCATGATTCTTGTCCCTGGATTATAACTTATCACTAATCAGTTTAAAACATATTTTGTGACTTCACTTACATATAGTGCTTAATATAATACCTAGCAAAGTAAATCTGGATCGCTTTCATTATAATATTTATACTGAGTTGTAATATCTGTATATCTTTATGGCGTACATGATGGTGATTCAGGACATGTGTATAAAGTGTACTAATCAAGTCAGGGTAGTAAGTATTTTTATCTCTTCAGCCATCCATCTTTTTATGTGCTGACAGTTTCATACTCTACTAGTAATTTTTAAATATTTATCATAAAAATGTTAACTAACAATTACGCTAAAAAGAATGAAAATCATTTTTTCTAACTGTAACTTTATTAAACTTCTGTTTCTTAAACTTCTATTCTTCTTAGCCTTTAGTGACTACCATTTCATTACATTCCACCAGCTGGAAAATTGCCTATTAGTTCACACTAATGAGTGAGAATATGTGCTATGTGAAATTTTCATCAGTTCTGAACTTTCGCTGTTACCATTATCTCAACAACATCAAGACTTTTCAACATATTGTGAGGAGAGAAAAAGTAATGGGACAAAATACTATGTAAATTTACTACAGAATACCAATTTATAATTAATTAATCAAGCTAAAAATTTCCCCTCGTAGGAACTAATTGGAATAGAAAATCCAAAGATACTTTCCAGTATAGAATTTGAAAATTACATAAGTTTACGTCACGTGGTTTTACTCAGAACTAAATATACAGTTGAAAAATGAAGAGGACAAATCTTTCATTGTTGATTGTAGCAACCAACTTTGTCTTTTTAAAGGTTTCATTTAAAGATGGCTATAGAAATAACCGGTAAGGTGAATTTTATGACTACTATGTGATTGTTACATAATTTTAATCTTCTTATTTCTTTATATTAATAAATTGACATACTACTGCAAAAAATGGTATTTTCATTGATGTTTATTGAGATCTTGTACTGTTTCACTGTGCCTACAATCATTTTTGCCTCTACATGATACTAATTGGATCTCTTCCAAAACATGAGGCCTTTTATGCTGTTTGTTGTCTTAAAATGTTACGTTTGCCAATTATCTACTAAATTTGCTACAGAGTTGGCTTTTATTTATGCTCATTAAAAGTACTTCAGCATTTTAACTTAAAAGGTCTCTTTTGCTATACAATTTGCCAGTTGCAAATGGCTTAAAATGTTTTGAAAACTAAAATATTGCATATAAATGAGCCCATCTATAGTTTTCTTTATCGAGGAGAAAAAAGCCTCAGAATGCTCTAGAAATTATAACTTAGAAAAGACACACATGGGGAGCAGAGTTAGGAAACAGAGGTGGAAAAGGATTCTAAACAACTGAAAACAAATATTTTTCAGTGTATTTTGAGAATAAAATGTTTTATTATTTTAATATGCTACATGAATACATTTTTTGAAGTGACAGGTGAATCTGAATTTTGACATACTGAGGCTGAATCCTACCTTCATTGCAGTACTTACATCGCATTATAAATTCTCTAACCACTGTCAGTAGTTCAGCCATGTCCACTAATTCTAATAGTTATAACTAATAGAGGTATAATTGTCAGTACCCAGATCTCCTTGTCTCTATCGCTACACATGGTAAGATCTAAAATTTTGAAAGCCAAAGGGAATAACTTGAAAATACTGATCTCTTACTTTCCTGAAGTCGAAACAATCTTCTTTGGGTGATATTACCATAAATCAGTAGTCTACAAAATTATAGCAAAGATCAAATTGGTTCTCAGACCTCCACTACATATTCTTCCATATAAGCCTTTCATATATCTCTCCTTAAGAATATAAGATATACTACAAACATCTAGATCTTTTCAATTTTAATGCCTGTTCTTCGTTTGTATTCACTGCAAAATTTCTATAAAAGAACATTACAATTATGGTGAGAGAGCTTTATTTTGCAGAGATGCTTAGATCTGTAATATTTAGAAGACAGCCTTCTTATATCACTATCAAAGTACTACCAAATGTTAGAAAATTGGCACCTGCCTGTTACTCATCTGAAGATCCCCAATCTTTAGTTTGCCTGGCACTCAGAATCGGTCCATGTTTGTTGTTGAACAGTTAAGTGTGGCTACGAGTGTCAACCTAGCACCGTAGGTTTAATCCTACTATACCACATCTCGAACCATGGAAAGCTACCGTGCACCCTCTCCCAAGCACACTCCCAAGTCCCTTTAGTGCTGGGATCTTGTCTCTCTCACAGACCTAGCACAAGTCCTTGAATTCCGTACCCATTTGATTATTTTTACCTTCTGAAAGAAGTCGGAAGTCAGTATTCAGGAGTTAAGTGTGATGGGGAAAATATGAGTAATATAAAAAAATTGAGTTGCAGGAAAATCAGAGAAATTTGTTGATAAAACGCCAGTTAAATGTGTCCTTGAGCATCAATAAAGCTTTCCCATGTGCAAGTTCCTTAGCAACGGTGGAGAGCGTCCTATCGCCCGCCCCAGTCCGTCTCGCTGCTTAACAGCCTAGCCTCACTTCCGGCCTGTGGGACCTAAGGGCTTCCTCTCTTCTGCCCCCACTTGTACTTCCTGACTAAAAATATGAGATCACACAGCTGAAATTAAAAAAAACTATCATCTTAATGAAAATCACACTTTGGCTCTAAAGGCATAAATACAAAAGCCTTGTGGATGTGTAAGTTTAAGGGTCTTATTCCCGTGACATCTGAGCCCGATTTTCAGGCAATATTTTGGACAGCAGCGCCGCAGGTCCCCGGCTTGCCGAGGTGGACGTGGAGCTGGATGGGCGGGGCCAGCGCTTCCTTACTGCCGCGGAAGTGGGGAGACTGCAGGCTTTGCGTGGCTAGTGACCCGGGCCGCGACCACCATGTAAGTATTTGCTTGCCAGCTGTCCCGTCCCTGGACTCGCCGTCCAGTCCTAACTCTCCCACTGTGCTTCCAGGTCGAAGGTTTCCTTTAAGATCACTCTCACGTCGGACCCGCGGCTGCCCTACAAAGTGTGAGTAACGCCTCGCATTTTTGCTGCCTGCTCATTTTCCCTCGGAATTCCTTTGCTGGCCTGGGGAGCTGGAAGAACCTCCCCAAGGTTTTGGTAGTTTGCTGGTCATAAGCGATCCTGGCTCCTGGTGATTAGAAAGGCCGTTCAGTGTTTTGACCGGCTGTTGATGGAAGCTAGGCAAGACTTGAGTGCACATTCTGAAATTATATGATCACGCGCACTCTCAGGTCTTTTATTTTGTTGTGTATACGACTCGACAGAGAGTGTCACAAGAAAAAATGAGACCGCAATGACAAATTTGCTAGGTTAGGATTTAATTAAAAGCATTTAGTAGAGCATGTAGTTGACGGGTGAAAGAAGGTCGTTAATCCATATGGAGATTTTATTTTTCAGTAGTTGATAGATGGATTATTACAGGTCTAAACACATGCTCAGCTAGACCTTAGTATGAATTTACGTCACCGTTTGAGGTTAGTGTAAGTGGAATGCTCATGATATGTGGCAAAGAGAAAGACTTAGAAAAAATTTTGTTCTTAGTCATCGCAGTAGCATAGCCTGTCTAATTGAACTGGTCACAGCTGTCATCACTTTCAATGACTTTCTGTCCACCCTTGCAGCCTCTCCAGGTGTTTGCTTCCCTGACTTTAATCGCCTCAATATGCTTTTTACACCGATCCCAGGTATTCATGGTCGCAGCCTAGAACCATAGGAACTCCACTAATTGCTCCATCTCTAAAGTTCATTTTCAGGCACTGTCTCAAGGGTAACTACATTGTTCCTTTGCTGTCCATTAATATCTCTTATATAGTGGGCACTGGAATCTGCTGATCTTTACTTTTTAATACCTCCCTGATGCCATATTGGATCTTTTCAGCTTAGAGTTCATCTCTAAGTCATTATCTTGGAAATATTCTCAATTCTGGTGTACCCCTCTCTCTTGCTAGTGTATTTTTCTTTAATAAAATACTAACTCTCGATCTAGGCACTTGTGATCTATGTATGTAACTCAGTATTCCTGTAGAAAATTACACAATTAAGCTGATTGATTTTACATAAAATTCTTTACTAGCACTCTACTGTTTCCCCAGGTTTGTTCATTTTCTTCCTTGTTTTCAGAAAGCTTTTTTTTTAAATTTCAGACTTTCCTTAACTCTTTCTCTCTTACTCAGACCATCAGAGCGGAATTCTCTTTTGTTATACCCAGATCTGTAAATAGCTTGATATTTATGTATTTTGTTTTTAATTTTGTTTCTCCATCGGAAAACATGTCTCTCTTTGAACAGTTAGATGTTGCACTTGGGCTCTATCTTCCATTTATTTCAGTCTTCTCAAGACTACAGTAGATAAGCCAAGCATCCTCTTTTTGCATTGGTTTCTTCATACTGAATTATTCTCATCAATGTCTAAAGTTGTTCTAGTAGGAAAAATTGAAGAAGGAGGAGGGAGAAAGAGGACAGTAAGTCAGTATTAATATCTATGAGTGCCTGACTCTATCATATCAGTGAAAAAATAATGGCCAAGTGAATTTTGTAGACATTCCTGTTTTTTAGTGTGTACGTAATTGTGTGTATGTGTTTATAAGATGTAGATACACTGTACAAATTCTTGCAAAGTACTCTTGTGTACTCTGTAAGATATTGTATTTTAAAAATAAGTGACTATCTTTAGAATTATATTTTCATTTCTTGTCTTCCCCAAAGCAAGTAAGAAAAAAAAAAAAACACTATACCCATTTTCATCTTGTAGCAGTAATTTGGAGGAGGGAAATGGTGGCAGCCAAGAAATCTGTTCACACTTCACTTTCTGAAATTCTTTAGAATGTGATCTGGCTGATAGAATGATCATTATATTTGGAGATTATAAACTAAAGACAGCCCTAGGCATATACTTGAAAATGTTATGTAGTGGTAGTCAAGAAATTGAAATCTGACATCATCATGGCAAATAGAAATGCCTTTGTTTCCTACTCCAAAGATTTAATCAGTTTATTTATTTATTGAGAGCCAAGATCTGGCTTTGTAGCCCAGGGTGGCCTCAAACTCAGAACAGTTTCTTGCCTCAGCCTTCTGAGTGCTGGGATTCCTGGCCTGCACCACCATGCATGCCTTTCTATTTTTAATTATTGTAATTTATTTTACTTCAGGAGTCTTTTTCATTTTTTAAGATCTTTTACCCTATTTTTTAGAGTAATTTCTTTTTTAGTTTTTAAAGGTGTACCATATGACTAAATTATTTTTTAAAATTTATCACTGTTTAATCACATTGACAAGTAAGTTAACAAAATTATACAACTCTCTACAGATTTATTTCACATTCTGCTCGGGTGAAGAGATACTTCATATTATACTTTTTCTTAATAACATTTATTTTCATTGTTTTGGTTCACTCTTTTTGAGACAGGGTCTCGCTCTGTAGTCCAGGCTGGTCCTGAACTTGGTTCACTCTTGAGGACTGATTATTAAGCCCACACATGATAGTGTATCCAAAATGTAATGATGTAATGGTGCTACTCAGATAGCTTCTACTTGTAATGAAAATGACATTACTGCATTGGGTATAAATGTATTTAGGTGAGAGAAGATAAAGTGGATGGAAGACAAAGGAGAAATTCAACTGGTTGATATCCATATCTAGACACAAACATCAGCACATATGCTAGACTTATTTGTGTCAAAATGGTAAAAATATATATAAATCTGTATCTGTAAGGGTTTTTGTGCAGAACTTTAAACACTTGTTCTACACAATTTCCTTTATTATTTATTAGAATTAAGACTATAGTAGTGTAATTTAAACAGCCAGCATTGAATCTTAAGAGGCAGACTTGTTCAGTTCAGTTAGAATGGAAGAAATAAGGAGAAAGGAGTTTATTTTTTTAAATAAACTTTTAGAATGTCATTTCAATTCTTCTTACAGGCTCAGTGTTCCTGAAAGTACACCTTTCACAGCAGTATTAAAGTTTGCAGCAGAAGAAGTAAGTATGAAAATTGGACCAACCTTTGTGGAATTCATTTTGGCAATGTGTTTCAAAAATTTATAAATTTGCCAGTACTCTGACCTCCCTTTCCCTGTGGGCTTATTACTGGGTTTGTCAAAATTATAAACACAATGAAAGTTACAGCTTCAGTTGAAACACAGAAACAGTGCAGAAAACAAATTGACATCTGTTTTATACAGCTATGGAAAATTACAAGGTAAATTTTTATTGAAATTAAAGGTACTACACATATGCAACCTTAATTTTTTTTTTTTTTTTTTTTTTAGATAGGGTCTCATACCGTAGCCCAGCAGGTCGATCCTGACTACCTGTATAGCCTGGGCTGACCTCAAGCACACGGCAGTCCTCCTGCCGCAGCTTCATTTTTACTAGTTTTGATTCTGGAAATACATTTTTTAAAAATCTCATATTTTTCAAATTTTCTGTGTGGCCATGCAGAAAGTTAGTAAATTGTGCTGTTTTTAAAGTGCCTAATTTTTAAAAGCATAGTAGGATTTCAAGAAATGAAAATTTCTATTCCAGATTTTTGAGACGTGACTTGGACGAGTAGCTGAACTTTATAGAAATGGCAATCAAAATGTGCCTTAGGAGACTTCAGATTTCTATCTTAGTGTGTCAGATTAACTGAAATCCATTGGCTTTGTTGCAAAATCTTTAGAAAAATTTGTAGTTATAGAAAAATAAATGAATAAGAAACTGGCTCAACTCCTCTAACAGGGCTTTGTAGTTGCTACTTACAGGAAGCCAGCTACCCAGGAGTGTTCCTAATGCTCTTTACAGACCATGCTCGGGGACTGCTAACATCATTCAGAACTAAATTGCAAAGTGGTGATATTCTGTTTATACCTAATTCTGATCTATCATTCACACCGAAGTAATAAGTGAAAAGAGACAGATCTGAGTACAGTACTAATTTTTTACTTCATGGATTGATTGCAAAAATTCCTTGTCTGGGACATAGCAGATTCCAAATTTAAGAAATAGATATGTATATGCAGTACTTATTAAGTACTCTATTTTATGGTGTCCTGGAATGCAAATACATTGTTATGATCTTAGTCTTCTCTTGAAAGTAGAATAAAATCATAAGAGATGTAGAAAAATAAACTACACGAGACTGTGTAGTTTAAAGTTTTTGTGTAGCTTATAGTTATAGATTATGGGAGTTACACATTATGAAAGGAAATAACTCTTAAGGCAGTGGTTAGAGGGACTCTGACAAGGTGAAATTGTGAGATATTTCAGTAAGAACAAGTTTCCTTGAAAACAGTATTTAAGTATCTGATAAAATTCTTCTAATAAACAGTAATAAAGTTCAGTATGTGACTGAGAGTTGATTTCACTGAGTTGTCAAAGCCTAAAAAGAGCCTTTTCATACCATAAGTTATATTCACTACAGTACATACCTTGTTTCATGGACTTTATAACACTTCTGATTAGATAAGGGGGTGTTAGTGTCTTTGTTGACCTTGTGGCAGTCATATAGTTGTCTGGTGGACATCACCTGTTACCTAACTGTACTTCGTTGTTATTTTCTACTGACCTAATTGGAATATTATAGTCCCTTAAGATATTAAAACAGAAAATCACTTAAGAAGAATTTTAGTATAGGAAAGATTGTTAATCCTGGAATCTCCAGTTAAAAATGAGTATATATCAATTTGGAATTTGCAATTTCTCTAAAGAAATTTTAGCAATATTTTCATTAATTCATTTTGCTTATGTCTTTTTTCTTAACTATAACATATGTGATAGAAGTAACATGTGCAAGTCTGAATGAGTATCGTGACTTGGATGTAGAGTGACAGTGTTTTTTCATTTTTATGCTATATAAAACAACAGGTATTTTATAATCGCTGGTGCCTAAATACACTCAAGTGCATTATTTATAGTACAAAATTGCTACTCAAGACAAAGCAAATTGTGCTTTTTTATATTGTCATTTACTCTTAAAAGATGAGTTACATTTTGGAATAATAGAATTGATAATAATGTACATCATCAATTATAGTTAGATATTCAGAGAGCTCTGTTTTTCTTCCTTTCAGTTTAAGGTTCCTGCAGCAACAAGTGCAATTATTACAAATGGTAAGAGTGCTTTTGAATCTATTTGTTACCCCTTTGTTGCCTCTAAGTTACAGACATTAAAAATAATCATTAACTAAACCTGAATTAAATTTAAAATAGTTAAGTATGTATCAACATAAATGATCCACATAATTGTAAACTCAAGTCAAGGTAATTGTCCGTACTTAGCTCTGTTCAGCTTTTTTGTACTTTTGGGATAGATAAGAATTTATACCTATTGTTATGTCTTCATTCCATATTGTAGATTATTACTGAAAGCAGCCAAAATAGCTTTCTTCTTTTATTTAGTTATTTTTTATGTAAGTAAAGTTGTATCAGAAATGCTTTCAAATACAGAAAGTAAGCAGGATTGCACCTTAATATCCCTTGCTATTCTCTTTTTGATAGAAAACTTTCTTACACTTTGCAGTATTTTGTTCAGTTAGGTAGACAAGTAAAAAATCTGAATATTCTAGTGTAATAATAGTTAAGTATGATGAGACAAGTCTTATGATGAAATTAGGAAATAATAAGATGAGGTGTAATTTGGGCCCAATAGAGCAGTTCTGTATTTTCAGCAGTCTGGGAAACTAAGGAGGAGGATTATAAGATCAAGGTTGAGCCCAACCTGAGCTTAGCAACTTGGTGAGACCCTGTCTCAAAAATAAAATAAAATAACATGAAATATTAAAAGATTGAAGAGGTAACTCAGTGTGGTAGCCTTGAACTCAATCCTTTCTATCAAAAACAGATAAACAAATAAGCAAACCCTGGGCTCAATCCTCTGATAATCACAGATAATCAATCACAGATAAATAAAATAAATGTTACAGGGAAGACTTGATTGTCAGGTCTACAAATTTATGTAAATGAGTGCTAGTGGGTGCCCAAGAGGACTTAAGGTCCAGCAGCATGATACATGGCAGAGTTGCTCACTCTGAAGTATTCTGCATGCTTTCACTTGGAGGTCTAGTTCCATGTGTTTTCACATGAAGGTGTTTCTGGTTCAGAAAAAGGTGGCCTACTTTCTGGAAAGCTTCAGGTTCACCGATGATAGCTCTTAGAAATATTTTGAAGCAGTCAGACTATAGAATTTGAGCTTAATGACAGGTTGTCCTGTCCTGAAGATTTGGCACCTCAGAGGAATATGGAAATGATTAACAGCGTAACAGGGTACCTTTAACTACTTTGAAGAAATGTCATTGTATATAGCAAAATGGGATTTAAGACTATCTTTGATAGAAGTTATTTGCTTCATTGCATTGACAAATATTCTTACCTAATCCAGCAGTGTGTGTGTGTGTGTGTGTGTGTGTGTGTGTGTGTGTGTGTGTGTGTTGTACATACAGCAGCACTGTTTTGGCAAATCACTTTTTGTTAGTACTAAAGCATATTAGCTTTATAGATACCTAACGTAATTTTACACCTTATTTTGTAGATGGAATAGGCATAAATCCTGCACAGACTGCTGGTGAGTATTTGTCCTAGTCACTTTCTTGTCCCTGGGATGCAATACTTGGTATTCACAAGTCTTAAAAGAGGAGAGGTTTATTTTGACTCAACTTTCAGAAGCCTCAGTCCATGTGGGCTGGGCTGACAATGGCAGTCAGGTCTGGTGCGGAGGGAAGTGTCTCAGTCCTCCTAGTCTAAAGGAAGCAGGGAGAGAGAGGAGGAGCCAGGAGCAAAAATATGACCTTCAAGTTCACATTCCTGGGATTCATTCCTCAAACCAGGTCCTGTCTCCTAACTGCATGTGAAGTCACGAGTGGATTGAGTATAGTGCCCCATGATTTAATCACCTGTCAAACACAGGACTTCATGGGGGATGTTTCAGATTTAAATCACAACGGGTATTTGAAAAGTCATGAAGTATGAATGAGGCTATATATGTTGATAGATACCAAATATTTTAGTTAATTCCAGTCAGATTTAGGAATTTCAAAAGGATATTGCTGTTTCTTAAGGAGTATACATCAGCCTTTACCTATGTGTCTGAATAATAATTTTTTTCATTATGTGTCAGTATGCATTAGTGGTCTAAGTATTAATGGTGTTTAGTATGCATAATAAAAGCCTGAGGGTAAGATTGTGCTTTCATGTGTATAATGCGGTACTGTTAGCATTCAGTAAGTGCTACTATTATTATTATAATTACAGAAGTACAGTCATTTACATTTCAGGAGACTGGGTCCACACTTAGAGCTTCAAACTGCTAATTTAATTGAGTGATACATTGATATTCCAACCAGCAAGCAGGGTAAAAGTAGTCTTACACTTTACTAGGAAGTAGCCCATTACTTCTCTCATTTTTAATTGTGTCCACTTGAACCAGAAGTCTAAATATAATATTTTGAATCTACACAATATAATATAACCTTATTCTTGAGAAATTAGAATATTGTATTTTAAATTACTCTTGTATTGTAACAAAATTTCATTATCTACATAGGCCATTGGTGAAATACATCAGACTTACCTAAATTTTTGTAGTTTGTGATAATTAATTTGTTTTACTCCTGTAGGTGTTTTATTGTGTACTAAATCCAGTAGAGATGATTAAGCTAATTTGTGTTACAATTTGCTGACTGTATTTGGTAGTGTTTTCATGGCTGGTATTTATATTTAAAATGGGTAAGCATTCATTGGTGATGTGGAAGAAATAAGAACCAAAATCGAAAAGCATGGAATCAGGTTCTAATGACACCTGAACTTTTGTACCTAGAATACATTTTGCTACATTGTGTATAGTATACAATGATTGTTAGGATAAAGATTAACTTGGCTTTTTTTTAGATATCTAACTCTGTATGTTTTGTCTATTTGTATAGGAAACGTTTTTCTAAAACATGGTTCAGAACTGCGGATTATTCCTAGAGATCGTGTTGGAAGTTGTTAAAATCTGCTACTTGGAATATATGATAACCTTTTAGAATAAATATTGCTAATTATTAATGTAAAAATGATATCAACAGTTTACCATACAACGAAAACACCAAGAATCAATGAAACCATGAAAAATGATGACTGTTTCTTAAGGTTGTTCACATTTTTTATGTGAATGGAGATGGTTATAAATGAACAGTACCACAGGGATCAGAGCAGGGGGTGTTTGACTGCTACCTCACAGAAAAAGTAGAAAGTTCATATGTGGCAATTGGTTTATCCAACTGTGTTTTTTATTTGGAAGATGATTCTTAAAATTATTTCTGAGAGTTTTGGAAAATTGAAATTTGCTAAATCTCATATAATTGACTTGGAGTAGAATATGTAGAAGGATTGTAGATCATAGATGGCAGTTTGCTCTATAGCATCTGACTTTTGCACTTTGGTACCAATGTGATTTCCTTTTTAATTATATTGTTTATGATGGCAGCGGGAGTCTACCAGTGAATATCTTTATCATTCAGCTTTTTTAAGCTTCTAAATTTAATGTATCATGTAAGTTTTAAGTCAGTGTCAAAGAATTAAAATCTTATTTCTTGATCTCACCATTATGTGCATAAATTAAAATCCTACACCAAATAGTTTTAGCAATGAATTGGCAGAATTCAGTATTTGTAATAGCAGGAAGTGACAGTATAGTAGATGCTTCCTTGGCTGAGTTGTTCATTTATCAATCTCTTGATACTAGCTTTTACAAAGAGCCCTCAGGGAACAGTTGCCTTCTTGAGGACAGTCTGAATGGCATTCTCAAAGAGCACTGCTGCAGGCTGAATCTGAGGTTCACAACAGATGTAAAGAGGTACTGATGAGCAGTGCCGGTAAGTTACACACCCACTGAAGACCTAGCTTGTGAGGAGGCTCTGACCTTCGTCACCAAGTGAATAAGAAGTGAGGAAAGGAAAATCGAGAAAGCCCCATGACTAGTTGCCGTCACGAAGGAACAGGTGGCAGGGATAGCAGTGGAGAGTCACAGGAAACTTACCACAAGGTGCTAGGAAAATGCTGATTGGACAGAGCTTCAGAGGGTATATTGGCCAAACTGAAGGGGCAAACAAAATCCTTGACATGACTTAAGCAGCATAAGGAAAGCAGTTGGCGTACTGATTTTGAAGTACCCCTTATGAGAGTTCAAATAATGGTGTACATAATGATGTAAGATTTTATTTGATGTAGAGAGGAAATCAGTATCTGTACACAGCTTGAAAGATGAAGGTTCCTAGTGGTTCAGAATCAGTGCTTGACCTGCTGCATTTTAAATGGTGAGCTCTCTACAGCATTATTGCCTGGTCCTTTCTACATCTCAAAATACAGTAAGTAGGCTTTCAATAAATCATTAATCTACTTAAAAATAAAGACCTCTATAAGATCAAAGTTTAGGTAGCGTGTCAGTGTCTTCTCTATTGTAGGCATTGGACTTGTTGGGGGAAAGTATTGTAAGTGCAGCAATGTCACCACCTGAAGGATAATATAAATGCTTTAAGAAATTATCAGATATTGTTCACAAATTTGATAAAAGAATCACAGGATTTTGATTTATCAAAGGAAAAAGATTTTCTAAACTTGCAGATGTATAACAATGTTTGCAATGTTTCTATTTTTATAAAAAATTCAAAACTGATGCTCAAAGACCCCTATTATGGCTCAGTTAACTAGATACTTCTAAACACTCATTCCCTGGGTTCTTGGCTTAATTTAATATGTTCTTTATTCTGCTTTTATTGCAAAAATGCTTTTTATTTGCATAGATAAGTTTATGAAGTCTTGTGCCATAAGGTGATTTATTTAATATTGTTGTTCTTTAGTTTTGGAATTAGATGCTACTTAGTTACTAAAAATACTGTGTAAACCAACTAAACTGTTATTAAATGTGATCTGTAATTTCTTCATGCAGGATGCTTTGAAATGCTTTATTTAGTTTAAATGTGTTACTGGTTCATAATTAATTTTGAAAATACATTTTGTTATACTCTAGTCATATTGTCTCCTTTCATTATGTGGATAATCTGTACTCCAACTGAGCCAGTTTATTAAAAATGTCATGAAAAAAGATGATTAATGGCCATAAGTCTTGGAAATGCATGTATGCTCCCTTATGTCAATCTGTATTACAGAAGGCAAAAAGAAAGTTCAGGAGAGATTTTAGTAATTAACTGGGCTAGGAGCTCCCACACCTGGGTAGTCATCAGTAATGGAGGGAAATAAAAATGCAGATTTCTGAAAACCATCCTGAAATTCTAACTCTTGTAAAATTGCCTTTGGAAAAGGAAGTCTTGGTGATACCTGCCATGCTCTTGTCTTGAGAATTAGCGGGAGGCCAAATACTCACTTTGAACAAAATGAGGTCGTAGAAGATAAAGTATCTAGAATGTGTTCAGAATCTTGGACAGTTTATTTTCCACTGCCTTAGAGTCTGTGTTACATTGAGTAACTGCAACATTAACAAAAGTCTCACCAGTCCTTTAAAAAATTTCAAGGCAATAATTTTTTAGATTTTTATTTTTTAGTTATTTGAAAGAAAAGGGGAGAAACTCAGTTCTCTTTAATCTTCTGTATCCCCAAATTAAGATACCAAGTATTTTAACCAAAGACCTTGTTTATGTAAATTGGAAGTATGAATACACTGTAATGGAGTGATTCTGAAATTAACTGATACCAGTTTTCCCAAGGCCATTTATGGAACAACAGTAAACTTGTATAAATAATTCATTAACAAAATCTGTTGAATATCTCTTAGTCAAATCATGAAGGATAATTTCGTTTATAGACAATTCTGCTTATTTACGAAATCTAAGTTATACAAAAATCTAAGTTATCCCAATTTTATAGGAAAAATGATTTTTAAAATTTGAATTTGTCTTTTGACTGAGGAACTCTACATATCATATAGGAGAATATTTCAGTAACTTTTTTTCCAATATACCAGATCTGTATTGAATTCCAAATTGGAAATTTTTAGTTAGCTTTAAAAAAATTATTTTTTCAGAGTAGTATATGTTAATGAAAATAAATGTCCTCACTTTTTAATACATATAAATGTAATGATATAAATATGATTCTAAGACACTAGATAGAAACTAGTCAAAAACAGTTATACTAATACTACTGTATAATGGAAATGGCTTAGTAGGAATAGTAATTCTTTCCTCCTCAATTCATCATCCTTGTGATCTAATAACCTTTTCCAACCAGATCATGGTTCATAATTTCCTGTAGTTTAGAAATTCTGCAACTTCATTCTGTTGGTTAGTGCTAGAGTTGGAAAAAAAAAATCATTAAACCATTGATTGAAATAAAATTGAAAATACAGTTTTGTATGTCAATATCATCCACATCCTCAAAACTTCCTAAGACAGACTGTTACTCATTCATTTCCCTTCTGTCTTCATAGCAAACCACGGGATTCTGTTGATTCTTACAACCATGCCCTATATATTTGAGACCATCATCTTTCTGTTTGTGCTATCTGAGTATCTGGAACCTGATTGGCTGTGTTCTTATTTGATCTGTTTATGTTCCTCAGTAGTGTGCTGGAAAATCCAGGGTTCATTCTTCAAGTATAAGAAGCACATAACCTCTTCTAGCAGAATTAGAAATTTTGCTGTGTGGACACCATTACATTTTGTACTTTCCATTATTTTTAGCAATTACTACAAGTATAATTATCACCTAAAGATTTATTTTACAAATTTTATGAAATTCTAAGGTTGTGACTGAAACTGGGACTCAAGATTGCCTTGGACATAGTAAATATTTTATAACTTAAAAATACATAAAAGAAAAAAGAAAAAAGGGATCCCTTCGAAATTGAAACTATTTGTGTTTCATCCATGATAACTTACTTAGCCAGAATATTTGATTATCCAATATCCCATATCCCTCACTGTTGCTTCTAGCAGGCATTTGTCTCAGAAGTGAACTAATGGCTTTTTAAAAATTATCCTCCCATTTTTAACAAACATTATTACCTATATGCTGAATATTTGGGGGGAGGGGAATGTGATTAAGATGTGTCCAATTTCTTGAGCTTCCCGAAGTGTATGCATCTCAAAAACAGAACTACCCAGTGGAGTAGCTATGGGTGTAAAGATGTGTAACACACCCTTTTTTATGTGCTGTGTGCAGTTCAAGGCACTTCACAGACATCATCCCGTGTGATTTCACAAAATGCTGCCATCTCTTCACTATTAAGGAAGCTTAGGCTAACGGGTCCAAGATTACAATGACTTTGGCTGCAAGGTCTGTGGTGGTAAGTCCACAAGGTGGGTGACAGTTGCCATCGTTTTCCCACAACCATATTAAAATATTTTCAAAATGAAAATGAGAATGTGTGGAAGGGGCTTCACAGTTTGCCCTTGAACATTTCTATGATCTCGCTTTGCTTGGGAAATCTAATGGTGATCTTCATACGTGTATGCTTGCAGACGCCCTTTTAATAAGCAAAATTATTGATGGAGCAGAGGGAATTGTGAACATTTGGAAAGTAGGTGTGTTGTCTGCTTCCTGTATAGAGAATATTATAATTTTGTCTTTGGATGGAAAACACCGCCCTAGGTTGGCAGACAAATGCAGAGCCAGTTTTTGGCATAAATCTGATTTTCTGGCAAAATTTGTTAGCAATGTAAAAGCTGTTAGTGAGAGCACGTTGTGATGATGCTTCATGTCAATATTTGTTTGGCTGAGTACCACTTGGATTTAATAAATCTTAAAAGGCACAATTTACAACTGATGTGCTGTTTGAAAATTAAATTTATGTAAGTTTTTAAAAATCAGTTCAACAAACATTGTGACAAGTTTCTAGTAGAGGTGCAAACTTCTCTTTTCAGATAAATGTATGCGTGGATTAAGAATTTTAATTTTTCTTTGGATATTCACATTATGGGTGAGTGAAACATGAAGGAACAATGAATGGATAAGTGAGTGAGCCACACAGGAAAATTACCAAAATAATTGTAGAGAAGGTCACATAGGTTTATTGGGAACCACATCCACATAGAAAGATTTTGTTTCTCCAAGCAAAAGGGAACATTTTGGTAGGCTCTAGGCACCAAGACAGGTCCAGTTATTGGCAGTAAATGTCATATACCTGTTTAATTTAATTTTGATTTTTGGTAATCCTGCTATTTGATTGGGAGTAGAAAGCAAAAGAACAGGATACCTCTCATCAAAGATTACTGGGTACTTAATTATGCTTACTTCCCAGTATGAAAATAATTACCTTATACATATCTTGATTTCTTTTCTAAATTAAACTAGTGACTATAACTTGTGAGATGATCATATCTGTATGTCATGAACATTTGAGGAGAGATTCTCTAAAACATAATCTGTCTCCTTACTAATTCCTAGTGAGATTGTATTATTGAAATTTTTATTTTAAAAATAAGTTATATTCCAAGGATGCCATCCTCTTGATATAAACAAATATAAAAGTCCAATGTAATGTCTCGTCTACTTCCCATCCCTACACACACTTGCCTGTTAGGACATGCATTGTGTTGTTGAACATTAGAAGTTTTCTGAGGATTTTCCCCAAAGCCACTTATTTGCTCCATTTGGAAGCTGTCTCAGGCAGTAGATTTTCTTGCATCGTCTATCTTAGTTGGCTGTAAGTCCTGTCTAGTGTATTGAAATTGATCCTGACAGTCGTAGCGATTGAAGAGCTTCTTAGAATAGAATTTTCTCTATATTGTGAGATGCAGCTAGACTTAAAACTGATTAGTAGATTCCTCTAGATGGATTTATAGATATGAAACTGTTGACAGAATTTCATGTGTCAAATATATAGACCTATCTTCCTAGAGTAATTAATGACATCATTTTCAGAAACCTGGTACCCTAAATTACAATGATAATTAGCATTTGGGGATTGTGTAGTTAGTGCCCAATGAATGTGTCAAATAATGAGTGTCACAGAAGTTCAAAGGATTGTTAGAGCTCTGCTATTAAAGGAGAATTTACGGCAGGGGATTGAAGAGAATGCCTGTAGGGTGGCATTGGTGAATTTAGGAAGAAAGCATATGTTGAGTACTTACTAAATGGTAAACATTATCTGCTCCTCAGTTACAGAGTAGCAGGATGAAAGTGTCCTGGCTTGATGGAGCTTACAGAATAGTGAAAGAGAAGCTTAAATGTAGTGCTACAATTTTTTTTAAAGTCTAAGTATAGCATATTAGTTAAAATAATAAGAATAAATGCAACTTTAGATAAAATTATGGCAAGTGACCTTATGCAAATATATAGGAGTATGGTAATCCGGAGAAGAAAAGGAAAAAAAAATCCCTTATAGAAAACTCCAGCAGATGTGTGTGTGTGTGTGTGTGTGGGTGGGTGTGTATAATATTATGATCTAAGTGAACCTTGCCTTAGCTTCTCTAGTGCTATACTGCACAAGTGTACACAGCAGTACTGAGAAAGTCAGTTGAAGAATTTGAAAAGGACCAGTGAGACGGGAATAAAATAACGAGGTAAATGAGCTAGAAGCAGAAGAGGACCAGATCTGAAGAAACAAAGCTAGATTGCAGGAGTACAGGAAAAGACTTACATAAGCAAGAGATGCTGAGAAATGTGTCAGAGGACTGAGGGTGGTAAGAGGTTTAGTCAGCCCTCCGTGTCCTTTAACCAAACATCTTTTTTAACTGAAAAGAAAAACCCTCTGATCTATACTATGTACGTTGTTTGTCTCCTTATTATTGTCTAAACTATGAAGTATATGACAACTATTTACATAGCATTTCCATCATAGTAGGGACGATGATCTAAAGATGATTTAAAGTATATGCAGGGGATACACATGGATTATAGGCAAATACATTGCTTTGTGTAGGGACTTGAGCATCCATGGATGTTGAAATCCACAGGGTTGCCGGAACCACTCTCCCTGGATATTGTTGATGACAAATTGATTGCATCTCCAGGTGAGTATGGTAGTACATGCTTGTGATCCCAGCACCCTGGCAGGGTGAGGAGGGATGATTGTGAATTACAGCACAGCCTGGGAAAATTAATGACTTCATGAAATTCTGTCTCAAATATAAAAGTACCAGTAGTGCTGGGGACTAAATTCAGTGTGGATGCTCTGGGTTCTGTCTTCAGTAGTGAGAAAAGGTAACATTTATTTCCATTCAATGTAATATTTTAGTTACTCTTCTTGAAGTCGTGACAATTTCTATTAAAATTTCTTGAGTGAAGCTCCACTGCTTTTTATTTTTAGCTCTAAGTTACTGAGCATATTAAAGTCACACATTTTGAAGTTAAGCGAGGCCTTGCCTACAGTTCTGCTTCATTTGAATATAAAACTATGTGCATAATGTAAATCCAACTTGTTTTACAAGATACATTCAGGAACAGAGAAGGTTTTGGTAGAGATGTGCAAAGACATCTTATGATTTGGATACTTTTGCTTTTCGGAAAGAGCATTATCACAGGCAGGGCTCTTATTAGCTTGAATAAAATTATATTATTTTTAGATCAAAACTTGAATATTGGCAATTTTAGATGGCTTAATCTAATAAAAGACAACCTAGTTTTGAAACATAATAACAGGTTATTTTATGCCTGAGTTATCGGAGAGTGGAGCCACGAGAGCTTAGCTACAAAACATTTGGCTGGCAAGGGAGAGTTCACAGGGCACCTCCATACATAAATGATAGAGAAATTTAAAATGTACTTCCTGTGTACTCAGTTTCTAATGTGATCAGCTGCAAGGGTCGAAGCTGAATCTGAGGACTCCATGCAAGAAAAGAAAAATAGCTTCCTTACAGAAACAAAACAAAACCAATCAATTCATTCTAGCTCTTTTTATCACTTGTTTGAAAATAGAAATCCTACCTCTTAAAAGTTCTGATACTAAAACCAAAAAAGAAAAGAAAACTGAAACCCAATATTACAGTATTTATTAACTTAGATGCAAACAACTTGAGCAACATCAACAAAACATTTATAGTAATGTCTGAAAAGTATTGTATATTGTGATCAAAGATGATTTATTACCTCAGTCCAAGAGAGTTTAACATTTGAAAACCATTTTCTTAGTAATTTGTCATAGGAGACTAAAAAGAAGAAAACTCATGTCATATCAAGTGGCACTTAAGATGTGTTTGTAAAAGTCTAATGAAAATTCTCAGGAAACTTGAAAATGAGGGTGAACTTCCTCAACTTAATGTAAAGTAGCTACAAACTTTACAGCTGACATTACACCTAATAGTGAGAAAGCGTAGGGTTTATGCCTAACACTAGGAAGGGTCTTGTTCTCTACATTCATCTTTAATATGTTACTAGAAATCCTAGCTAGTGCAACAAGGCAAGAAAAACAAATAGCAAGCGCTTGGACTGGAAAAGATGAAGTTGCATTTCAACCATAACCCACCTATGGGAAAATGAAGAAGTTAGCAAGGAAAAGAGTCAAAATGGAAAAACACACTCTATTGTAATTACCTTAGACTTTTGTAGTATTTTTTAATGAATCTCTATACTGCTAGACTGTTTCAATCATCATCGTCAATTTTGGGCTCATGCTGCAAGGTGCCTAAAAACTATTTGCTAGTTTTTGGCATAGTGACCAAGCCTGCAGACACCACCGCAGGGGTGGCCGCTGTTGTCTGGCTTCTCATCACTTCCTTTTGCAAACAATAAATCCCATCCGTTATGGGAAAAAATGAGGCTGAATTACTAAATCCTTTTTATTGTTTTCTTAGTATGGAAAGATATTCCTGATATTTTGAGATGTAAAAACAAAGTCTTATAAAAAATAGTCACTATTAACGTTTCTTCTTGAAAAAATGGATTACAATTGAACAGTTAATATGTACAGAGTTTTGGGTATCCAGCATAATGTTATATTTTGCATGATATTTAATACTGTCTATGATTTCAAAAAAATTTTATCATTGCGTTTTAGATTAAGGAACTGGAGTAATGAAAGGGACTTAATACTTTTTCAGAAGTTTTACTGATAATAAGTAGCAAAATTGTAGCTGAAATCTCTCCTAAAGGTGCTGGTGCACGCTTTTGGCTGGTACACTGCACAGCCTTTGCCATAGAGGTCCCTGGTAAGTAAGTTTCATTTAAAATCCAGAAAGCTGCTGCATCCCGCTGTGTCATCTTTTTCTTCAGTTCCTCTTCCACTGTATTCACCTTGAGCTCTCTAATCCTTTAGATTTTAAAGCCAATTTTAAAAAGTTGGACCACAGACTTTCCATTTGCATATATGTATCCTCATGATAGATCATACTCACCTGTTTGTAACTTCCATTATTTTATTCAGGCCTTTATTTACTGACTGTTAGGAGTTTCAAAATCTGTGTCCTGAGACTTGGGAGCAGTGCAGTTGACACAGGTGTCTACTTGCTTCAGACATTTTTCTCTAGCTTCAAGAGATGTTTTCATTTCTTTCAGATCCTCTTCACTGATTCTATTCACCATTGGCTAACTCAAGTGGTGTCTAGTAAGCAATTTAAAATCCGGGGCTGTAAGGAGTAGAATAGGGCTCAGAGGATGATGGGCCAAGGTCATTGAATCCAGAGACAGGGTAAATAACTAGAAATATCACCAAAAATGAGGTTAGAGAGCAACATGGTAACCATACAAAGGAAAAAAAAATTAGAAAAAGCTTTGAATTCAGAGATTAGAAGATGAAGCAAATGTGGTGGCACTGGCCTATAATCCCAGCACTCTGGGATCCCGAGGCAGGAAGATCACAAGTTCAAGCCCAGCCTGTGCAATTCAGTGACTTAGTGAGACTGTCTCAAAATAAACATTAAAACAGAAATATGGATTAGAGATGTGACTCAGGGAAGGACTCTAGGTTCAATTTTTAGTGCTGAAAATGAAAATTAAATTATGAAACTAATCTTTCTAAGCTGGGAGATAGATGAGGAATCAGGAAGTCCGTGAGTGATAGAAAGGTCAAAGTATGATGGGTACTTTGGGGTGGGCACTCTGCGGGGACCACTCAGAAATCAGTCACTTAGGGTGCACAGCTTAGTGCCTCTTCCAAGAAGCTGAAGAAAGTTAATGAGGAGCCTGTGCGTCCTGCTGGGAAATGAAGAACCACATGAAGGGGATAGGTGCTTGGACAGATTGGGCCTAGTGTGGTATTACATTGGCAAGGACACATGCAGATGCCGACACCATAATTATCCTTTGTAAATGCTTCCCTGAAAATAAGCTACAAGTACAATAATAGTGCCTTTGAATTAACTTATGAACTGAAAATACCATTGTAATAACTATTTTCAGTGACAAAGTTACCATCAATACAATAATATAGTGTCTAAGTAATGAAATACTAATTTTAAAGCATATGCCTATGTGTTAGTTTCCTCCAGTTGCTGTGACAAAGTGCCTGGCACTGGGGTGGGACGTGAACTAAATAACAGCAACGTACTCTCACATGGTTCTTAAAGTCCAAAACCCAAATGTGGACAGCATTGGTTCTTTCTGAGCCTGTGCGGGAAGAGCTGTTGTGGCTCTCTCCTTGGCTTGTGCATGGTCACTTCTGTGTCGCCTCATCTTACATCTGTGTTTGTCTGTGGCCAAGTTATCCTTGTTTGTAAGGGCATAAGTCATATTGATTAGGGCCCTCTCTGGTGACCTTATTAACCTAATTACTCTGTAAAAATCTTATCTCTAAATCAGATTACCTTCTGAGGTACTGAAGGTTAGTACTCCAACCTACCTTGTTTTGGAGATGAGGGATAATTCAGCTGGTAACAGCCTACATTGTGCTGTTTGTTGGTGGCATATTTTTAGACAAGTCTTTGATTTAAATACATGAATTATAGAAATCTCAATTTTTCACGTATATAATTTCAATTCATAGAAAAATTCAGAATTAATGCTTCCAAATATTAGTCACTTGAAAGAATTGGCATAAATGCATTATTTATCTCCAAATTTTATTTTATCTTCAAAACCAGCCAAGTGCTGGTAAGCAGAAAATGGTTACTTCGGGTTCCAACCCTCTTTACATTCTCCCTTAGAATCTGAGGGATTGAGCAATGCCCTAAAGGTAGCTGAAAAAAGTCTGGGCTACTATTCATAGACCTTGGTGATTAGTTCCGAGCCATCAGCTCAATTTCCTACAGTGGTTAAAAGTTAGTATGAGATTTCTTAACTTTCTCTGTACTAAGGTACGTAAACCTGTAATTCAAATAAATGAAAAAGTTGTTAGTTGGTTTCCAGTCACCACGCTGCTTTCCATTGCCTATCATACCAAAGATACAAAGAACTCTACCCAGCATTCAGTGATTCCTTTGATACAAAAAAAGTATGAGTACCTAAAATATCCTTTAAAGAAGAGTCTGTAAGCAGGAATAAACCATTGACATAGAGGTATCGTATTAAGTAAGAAATTGAAGCAGCAAAGCCAACTATAGGAACATTTCTATCATCTCCAAAGGCTTACTTTTTAAGTAAATTGCAATAAAAAATTGTTCCAGGCCATATGATCAGCCAGCGTGCTTATCAAAGCAATCACTTTCTTCCTTTTTCTAGATCCAAGGCACAAAATAATTGCCTCTCTGTGATGCTTTATTATCAGTGTTCTAAATAAACCACTCTCAGGTGGCCCCCAAAAGAGCAGCCCCCCCAGGAATTCTTCACTGAGCCTCAAAACTATAATTTATTTCCGACACTCTGAGCTAAATACATTCTTTCTCAATCTCTAAACTTGGTAATTAGATGTGTTTAGAGTTAAAAATAAAATGCAATAGAATGCTATCCAGGTGCAAGTTATTAATCTGAAGGGCTAGCAGAACAGAGCGGTACTTCAAACAGCAAACTCGCATTTTTTGTGCAAGTCTTATGTTTTGAATACTTTGCTAAGTGCTTTCTCAAATATAACTCTTTGTTCTTCCAAATGACCTATTAATATACCATTTTGTGGCTACTGAGAAACATGAAATGAGTTATGTAGCAAATAGTAAAAGTAGACTTTAAATCTGTGTTGGTTTGACTCCAATGCTTACCATCCTTCCACTCACTTTCAGAAAAAGAGGCATAAGAGAGGTTATAATGTGTAAAGTGTGCTGAACTAACTTAACTCATGATATACTAGAGACTAGGTAGTTTCAAATATAGATATTTCTCAATTCTGGAGGCTGGGAAGTCTATGAGCAACATACCAGTAGACTGGTTTCTGGTAAGGATCCACCTCCTGGCTTACATGTGGTTGAATTCTTGCTGTATATCCTCACATGGCATAGCAGAAAGACTAGGGCCAGCTATTGTGTCTTCTCTACTAATGGCACTCATTCCCTTTCAAGGACTCTAGTCTTGTTTTTATTGTCTCCAAGAAGTCCTCCAGCCTAACTGTCACATTGAGTGGTAGGATTTCAACGCAAGAGTTTTGTGGAGACACAGACATTCAGTGGATAAAGTCTAGGTCTTCACACTTTGGTCCCTGATGTCATTATCAGAACTGTTTCTGTGCAATAAATTTCTGTTCATAAATTTTTGGGGGCATGCATTCATGTTTCTGATTTTGGCATTCTTTCTGCCCAGAAAGGTTATATCTATTCTTCCCTCATTACAAATAATTGTTACCCAAATAAAATGCCATTTTTCTAGAGGATGTTTGAAAATTTGTCTGGTATTTGTGGTTTCACGATGGGGTGCTATAACAGACAGTATGATTGTCCCAATCAGCAGTGCCAGGTTGTACAGACAGTGCCGCACACTGCGCCAAATACTCATAGAGTACCTTCTGGGAACACTGACGTACCTCTCTTAGGCTACTTCTCTCTCCAAAGTTTTTATTTTCCCCTAATATGGGCCTAAGATAGTCTACTCCTCGGTAGAAAGAAACAAGTCCATTCAGAAATCCACTATTCTGTTAGTCTATTTGTGTGTGTGTGTGTGTTATTGTGTTCTCAATTCAGATATTAGCTCATTTTTTCCTTCTTGCAAAACAAGTTTCTTCCTAAGTGTTCTTTTTATGCTCGTGAGGATTCGTATTTGCTTAATCTTCTTCAGCCACAGTTGTATTGGCAAATAATCAGATAGTGTATACGGGCCAGCCATTGTTGTAGTCCTTTGTGTAAATATTAACTTATTTTAGCTCCTCCATAACTCTTTGCATTATTGTTATTCCCATTTTAAGAATGGGAAAACCAAGAAACAGACAAGTTGGAGAACTTCCACAAGTGTCAGAACAGTGATTCAAACACAGCCTGACTTCAGAGTCTGCTAGATGCTTTTAACCATTAAATTTAATAATCTCTCCTAATAAGCATGCCCTAAGTGAATATTATGATACATAAAATATAAGATTTTGATTCTTCAGAAAGCACTAATAAAATTTGTTAGTTATAGTTATGGAGTAACACTTGCAAAGGTCCAAAGCTGAGATGGAACCTAATAGAGGGGAAAAGGGAACTTTGGGAAGGATGGACAGAACCTGGAGCATGGAATATGACATAACAGGTGATGACAAATGTAGCCCACGACATTCCACAGAGCAGTGGTGTCACAGAGCTTAAATTTCATTTTGCATAGAGTGGGCTGTGTTGCTTTTCTATCACTTTGATAACAGATACGAGATCATCTAATTTTTAGGAAGAAAGGTATATTTTGCCTTCTAGCTTCATTGGTCTCAGCCTCTGGTCAGCTGTCCCATTGCTTTGGGGCCTAAGGTGAGGCAGTATCTCTTGACAGGAATGCTGTTTATTACTTTATACCAGATAGAAAACAAAGAGGGGGAGGAGGAAGGGCTACAGACCCAATAGTCCCTTCAACAACATGCCTCCAACGGTCTTAAACCTTGCAGTAGGCCCTGCCTTCTATAGCTTCCACTACTTCCAGATAGCAAATCAGATTGGCTGCCAACACACAGGCCTTTGGGGGACACTGAAGATCCAAACTAGAACAAAGAAGGCTTTGGAGCCTGAGCAAGGATGATCTGGGCACAGGCTGACAACTGTGAAAACTGTAGGAGACCTTGATAATGCAGAACCCGGGACGTTTGTGAGGACAATAGTTGCTATCTTAGAATGTGCGGCTGTAAGAAAATACCACAGATTGAGTGATTCATAGAGAACAGAAATTTATTTCTCAAAATTCTTGCGACTGGAGTGTTGAAAATTCAGCCACTGGCCCTGGTGTCTGTTGGGCATCTCTTGCTTCCAAGTGACACCTCATTTTTCTGTCTCCACATGGTGGAAAGCAGAAAAGCAAGAGAGTGAATGCTGTATGAAGGCTTTTCTCTTTTTTATTTTTTCCCAATTTTACTGATATGTATAAGCACAAAACTTAATGTTTACAATGAAGTTGAGCATTTTGTGCACATACATATCTTGCCAAGGTGACGAGGACTTTCCCATGCTCCTTTTGTCCCTCCCCCTATCCATCCCTACCCCCCTGGTTCACTTTGTTTTTTAAGTTCCATACGAGTTGTGATCTGGGTCTCTCGTATCAGAGAGACCATTCGATGTTTCACCTTCTGCTTCTGACTCACTTCGCTGAGCATGATGTTCTCAAGCTTCTTCCATTTGCCGGCAAAGGCCTCCACGCTGTTGGACTTTATAGATGCATAGTATTTTATTGTGTATAAATACCACAGTTTGTGTATCCACTGGTCTGTTGATGGGTATTTTGGTGACTTCCACATTTTAGCTATTGTTAGTTGTGCTGCTATGAACATGGGTATACATGTATCTCTGTTATGTGTTGTTTTGACCTCTTTTGGATATGTTCCCAGGAGGGGTGTCACTGGATCGGAGGGGATATTTATTTCCATTCTTTCAAGATATCTCCATAGTGCTTTCCAGAATGGTTGCACGAATTTATAAATCCTTAATTTCATCCCCTAGTTTCATGATTAATCACCCCACAAGGCCTATTACTACTGTTCTTACTATCAAAGTGGTAACTAAATTTCAGTGTATGATTTGAAAGGTGACATAAGCATTCCAACCACAGCAGTGATAATAGTAACACTGTGGGCAAACCGTGTTAGTACCAGGAAAGAGATGATCAGTGTCTCTTCCAGGGCCTGCTGTGGAATGTCCTCTCTCGGCCACTGTTCATTTACCCTCTAGTCCCTACTGCTGTCTTCTGTGGGCTACATGTAGCCCTTGCACTTTGTATTGGATGAGGGGACTGCAAATCAAGCCTGTATTTCTCATACTCAATTTGGATGGCATCATTTTATGCTGAGATGAATCTGGGCTAGGGATCTTGATACCTGCTTGAGTCCTGATGTTGTTTTTAATTAGTTGTGCTACTTAACCTCTATTAATATATTTCTTTATTTGTATGACTATGAGAAATGAAAGCCAGAAAATGTCAGAAATCAAAAGCATCCATACCTTCTCCTGGAATTGCAGTTGCTTCTTTTCTGACTGCCAAATGATAATATTATTACAAGCCTAGAAAATAATATTTAAATGTTTTTCTTGTTGTGACAAAGAGACCTCTATGTTCTCATTTTGCCTAAAACAAGCTTTATTTTTATTATTTTTTAATCTGCAAGCTAACACACTGTCCTTGGTTCACTTTCTTGGATGCGGCGTGGAAGTCAGTGGGATGTGGAATGATTAACCAACAGCTGAGCCTGGCTGTGTTCCTCTGTGATCGGCGTGGTAGAAGGCCAGGCAGAGCATAGTGCTGCATCTGCCTGAACGTTATCTTCCAAGCAGGAATTGCAAAGGGGCTGCTTGGGAACAGGGTGCTGCTAGCAGATCTTCCTGGTCATTTTAATAGGTTCCTGACAGGCAGCCTGTTTTGTACACAGTTGGGAGAAAGACATCCATGAAAAGGTTCTATGAGGTAGGTGCATGTGTGCATTTGTGTGCTCTGTGATGTGTATGGATTGTGTGGTGTGTGTGCATGTTTGTGTATCTCCATGCCCAGGGTGAAATGAGAATTTGTAGTGAACTTTGTAAAACATGGGCTTTCTTCACTGTCCCCTAAAAGAAGCCACCCAGCAGGTAAGTGTCTCAGACTCAGCACGATTCTTCTGGTTAGCTGCCCGTGAGCCTGGGAGCCGGTGTACCTGTAGTGACTGAGCGCACAGTGTGTACATCTCACCTGAGGCCCAGTGCGGGTGCTGGACAGTAGGAGGAGTTAGTTGGATCCTGTGTGATCAAATCAATATTTATTTTTACAATTGATTTGGAGCTATTGTTTCTATCTTACTTTGCTGCTTCAGAAATTTCTCTCCAATAAGCAAGGTTGTTTTTAATATCTATGGTAGATTCAATGTTAATATATGTGTATCTTTGCAATTAGATAAGAAAAGAAAAACATTTATTGATGACTAGCAATTCATATAATAAGGTTATAAAAACTTACTAAAACATCAACTGGGAAAACTAAGAATTTGATGTGAATTTGAAATACAAAATAATAGGATTAAATATTATTTCATCTGTAATAGTTTGAGTGCTTCTTAAAAACTCCCATATTGAGGGCTTGAACTTCGGAGGCCTTGATGTTTATCAGTCAGTGCTGAGTTCTTAGCTGCATGGGCTGTTAGGGGACGAGAAAGGAAGTAATCCGCTAAGGAGTGACTGCCAGGTGTAGCTTGCCCGCAGCCCTGTTTTCTCTGGCTTTCTCTCTTCTTCCTTGCAGCCATGAGCTATCTCAGATACACCACTCACTTCCCATGAAGTTCCTCCTCACCACAAGCCCACAGCAATGCAACCAGCCAACGACGAACTGGAACCTTTGAAACCGCGAGTGAGAATAAATCTTTCCTCCTTTAAGTTGTGTATGTCAGGCATCTTGTGCCATTGATGCGAAGGTGAACACGACATTATCCATCTACACGCCAAAGATTAAGGAGTAAAAAGAGTAAAATATTTAGAGTTGGCACAAATGTAAGAAGCAGAAACTGTCATAAGGACAGGTGTAAATGTAAGATACACAGGTTTTCAGTAGGACACCTGGGCAATATTATTAAAAGTCTTTATTTCCTTCTACCTAGGATTTTTTTTCAAGGATTTTATTTAATGGAAGTAATCAAAATATTTGTGAAATGATTTGATGATTTGTGTGCAATTGTATCACATTATTTACATAAACAAAAGAAGGAAATAATATAATTACTTAATAAATGAAACTCAATTATGAAAATATAGTGTGCCAAAAGTAAAGCCATTGAAAAAATTAACACTTTAATCTAAATTAAGTTAAAATCGAAGACACTATGATATGCTAAATATTATATATTGTCAAATTTTAATAAGTGTGATGTAATTATTTTTTAATTGTTTTCTGTAAAATGAATGGATTCCATGTGTGTTTGTGTGTGCATATGTTTCACTTTTAGTTATAAAATAATATTGTTACCAAAAATGCAAAACAAAAGAAAAATGGTATTGACATTCCATTAAGATTCTGGAGTTCCTAAATGTTTATTATCTTGGTTATGATGTAACATTATCCTGATATGTTGAATTGATAGAAAAATTCCACTCTAGTTTTTTGTTTGGTTGGTTGGTTGGTTTTTGTTTCTTTGAAATAGTCTCTCTTTGTAGTCCGGGATGAACCTGAACTAACTATGTAGTCCATTCTGGCCTTAAACTCACAGCAATCCTCCTGCCTCAGCCTTCTGAGTGCTGAGATTACTGTCACAAGTTCTTTTTTTTTCCCATTTTCCTGAGGACTTTAATATTTCTGCTGCTTAACAAGTACCAGGTCACCTAAGAGTATTTTCACTATGTTAGAAGCTAGTGCTAGTTGCATTTATTCTCTTTAAGCATTTATTCTCCTTAGCTGAGGATCTTTTTTTGGTATAAACTGGTACATGATCAGAGAGATTCTTTAAAATATTGAAATTTGAAAAACAAAGTAAAATTTATTTTAACCATATTTCTAAGCTGTTCCAAACTTCTTTTCCATTTTTCTCCATAACTCCATAACATTAGTGATCATTTGTTTAGCAAACATTTATTAAACATTTCTATATTCCAAGTTTGGTTTCTGGCACAGGATGGGAAGAACCGGTGAATAAACAAACCTCTAATTATTAAAATTTTCAATTTTAGTAGTGCAAGGCACAAACAAGTCTCTGTCTCTGTCTCTGTTTCTCTCTCTCTCTCTCTCTCTCTCTCTCTCTCTCTCACACACACACACACACACACACACACACACACAATCACAATCACAATCACAGGCTGGCAAGTTCCACAAGCCTTATCTTGAGAAGAGTGTCGTAAGCTACAATAATGATGGCATTAAGGCTTTCAGAGAGGACTTCCTGGAGGCAGAAACCTTTGGGCAGAAACATAACTGAGACTGCGGGACAACCATGTTTGTTCCCACTGAAAGCACAGCGTGCCAAGTGACGTGAAACACAGGTGCGGAGCCTGCGAGGCAGAACCGAAGATGGAGTGCTGAAAGAACAGCCAAAGGACCAGTGTGAAAAACACCAGAACAAGAGTACGGGAAAATGAGGGTGGAGGAATAGCGTGCTGAGTCCTGTGGATTTTCTTCTAGCAGTACAAGGGCTAGCGAATGGGCCCAGGACAGTGACGCGATGTGATTTACATCTCTAAACAATATGCTTGCTGTTATTTGGAGAGTTACCTGTAGATGGGAGCGAGGATGGAAATTAAATAATGCATATTTGGAAGCACTGGTATCATGGGCAAAATAAAGTTGCTTAGACCATGAGCCCATGAAGACAATGAGAAAGTAGTGTGGTGTAATTTAAGATTATACTTTAAATACAGAAAGAGCAGAATCTATAGGCACAAAGAAATGAATCAATGATGACTTCTAAGTTCATGAGTCAAACAGTTACCTAAACAAGGTTTCCATTTATTAGTGGAGTAATTGGATAAAGAAAATATGTTGTGGATATATTGGGCTTTAGATGAATACTAGACATCCAAACTGGGACTTAAAGTAGGCAGAGGGAGGCACAAGGCTGGAGCTCAGAGAGAAGGTATGACCCGAAACTACAAATGGACAAACCACATGCACACAAACAGTGTTTAGAGCCAAGAAATTGAACAAATACACGTAGAGAAAATGTGCGGAGATGAAAAATGCTCCAAAAACTGCAGCCTGTAACAATACAAAATTATGAGTTTGTAAAGGAAAGGAGGAAGTAGAAAATGACACTCAGGAGATAGTGCCAATGCAATCGCAGGAAAAAAGAGAGAGAATGGAAGCCAAGTGGAAAACTGAAGAGATTTTCCACCAAGAAAATGATCAGCTTTGTTCTGTACATCTAAAAGATGCAGAACATGGGCTAAGGATTGAACACCAAAGTAAGAAACAGAATTTGCTTGCAACAATGACAGCTTAGTAAAGCAGTTTCCGTGTTCTTGATGTTGACTACTCTGATATACCTCATATATGTATACGTGCGAACTAACATATACAGTATACAAGTATACATGCAGCTTTATATAGCAATATAGTTTACATACTATTTGTCTTTTTGTGATTGACTAAATTCACTCTGAGTATCCACATTAAAGTCTATTAAAGTTTAGATCTAGAATTTTCATCCTGTTTGGGGCTGGTTTACAACACGGAAGGGCTTATTTTGTCCCTGGCTACTACCTTTTCTCTCTTCTCTCTCAATTTCCTGGCTTCCAAGACAAAGAGCTTTCCTTTGCTGAGCCCCTCCGCTGTGTTTCTACTCTGCCCCTCATTAACCACAAACTGAATCACCTGTTTCATCTCTGCCTTTAAGTTGTGGGTACAAGATAGTCTGCCCCAGTAACAGGACATTGACTAACCCAAAGCCTATGACACAATTTCTTTTTTATGGTTAAATTATATTCTGTGGTATGTGTGTGTCATACTTGCTTCATCTATTAATTAATTGAGGGACACATTTGTTATTTCCCCTTCTTTCCATTACTTCCATACTGTTTTCCATGTCAGTTGCACCATTTTACCTATCGCCAGCAGTGTACAGCAGTGTTAATTCCAACATATACTCAATACACTCGTTATTTTCTATTTTTTGTAAGTATCCATCCTAGTGGATGTGAAAGTATTTCATCGTGGTACCTTACTGTCCTAAAAATTAGTAATGATGAATGTCTTCTCGAGTGCTCCTTAACCTGTATTTGAGAAATGGCTATCAAAGCACTTTGTTCACATTATAATCAGATTGTTCCTTTTAGTTTCATTGATTTACAATTATTTTTATATATTTTGGATAATCCCTTATAGATGTATGATATTTGTTTTACTCCATTTTACCCCAATAGTTTTTCACTGTGTAGATTATATATCGTGATACACAATAGTTTTTAATTTTAATATAGTTATTTTCATTTTTAGGTTTTTTTATGCTTTTGTGTGATATCCAGAAAAATCATTACCAAACCCAATGTTTAATGCTTTCTCTCTCTTTTTATGCTTTTAAATATTTAAGAGGTTTATGATTTTAAGTTTTACATTTAAGACTTTGGTTCATTCTGAGTCGATTTTTGTGAATGCTCTAAGATTCATGACTCATTCTTTTTCATGTGACTATCATTTCCCTATATCAGTGGTTGAAAAGGATGCCCTCTTAAAATCTATTGGTCTTCTAAAATTAAATGGATAAAATAATTTAATGAGCTGGAAGCAATGTAATATTTATTCAACTAAACAAATAGAGAAATGTTTGGATTTTGCACAAACTAGAGGCTACTTTACATTGCATATCTGAGTTTAACGTGCTTTCAACCAAAATGAAAGGGCTGATGTGGTCACCTGTACCAGCGACAGCAGGTGGGAATGCTGGAAATAACAGGGGAGTCTGCATTTAGCATAACCTGTGAATTTTTTAAAACAGTGTAGGCTTGTGAGTTTCCTGAGTGGCATCACTAGTTTTTTAAGGATGTTTCTTTTGACTGGAATAAAAAAACAAAATCTGTCTATATCAGTTGAGTAAGAGAAATGCAAATAAAAATAACATTGAGGTTTCACCTCACTCCAGTGAGAACGGCCTACATCAAAAACTCAAAAAACAACAATTGTTGGCAAGGGTGCAGAAAAAAAAAGAAACTCTACTCCACTGCTGGTGGGAGTCCGAGCTGGTACAACCATTATGAAAAGCGGTCTGGATGTTCCTTAGAAAGCTGAGAATGGAAATTCTATTTGATCTAGCTACTGCCCTACTGGGCATATTCCCAAAAGAAATAAAGTCAACATACCAAAAAGACACATGCATATCCACATTTATAGCACAATTCAATATAGCCAAATTCTGGATGCAACCTACCTGCCCTTCCATGCAGGAATAGTTAAAAATGCGGTACCTATACACAATAGAATACTACACAGCCATAAAGAAAGACAAATATGAAGCATTTGAATGAAAATGATGCCACCTAGAGTCAATAAAGCTCAATGACATGGGCCAAGCACAAAAGATAGACTATAGGTGGGTGTCTTTCTTATGAAATGCACAAAAATAATGACATAAGAAGTCCCAAACGTGAATAGCAGAGTAGAAAGAGAGGCAAAGGTCAGATAGGAATGTAGTGAACCACTGAAAAAGCGATGGACATAGATACTAATTCCCCCAGCCTCATGGTTCTGATGTGTTACAGAATTTGGAATTCATGTATTTACAAAAAAAAAAAAAAAATGCCAAATTTTGTGTCATGTGAATTTTTTACCAAAATAAAAAAAGATGAAGAATAAAGATTTTGAAGGTATTCAGTAATTGCTTTCAGAAGTGGATACTGGTGTCATATAAACTTGAACCAGCAAGAGGAAGCACCCAATCTTGATAGGGTCTCCATTTTTTTTTTTTTTTGCCATTTCCTTATTTGAAGCCATACAGAATCAATTCTTTTTTTTTCAATCTCATTCTCTGTCCCTTTTTTCTAATCAGATTCCTCTGTGTTTTTTGACACTCATATGACCAACAATGACACCACAACCAAGACAGTACATAATCTTTCATTACATATTTATACAGTCATTGAGCTAACAGTGATATCAATAATAAATGGCATCTTTGAATAATAATGTGGCAGCCTATGTTATTTCTATATGCTTCATAAGATTTAAATAGCTTAAATCTCGAAAGCAAAAGTCATAAATGAGAATTGGAGACCTGCAAAACAGGACTGTAACCTCTTTTCTCCTTTCATTAAAGATGCCTGGTCATAAGTCATTGCCAACATTCTGTTTACCTGACCTAGTGATAAACACACTAATGATATTGAAGCGAGGATACAAAAAATGTTATCTGTGAAATGCTTTTAGCAGAGTGAACTTGTCAGTTTAAGTTGTAAATACATTTGAAATTTAAAGATATACTGGGTTTTCTTTACTGAAAACTTCATATAATCCATCATATTAATAGCATCTAAAAATAGAAGTTTTATAATCATAAATTCTCCTCTGTTTAAACTATTTTCTTCTTTAAATTTTCATAGCAGCTTATATATTAAATCTGAGCTGCAAGAATGCTCATCTGGTCTTGCTCTTATCTCTAGCTTATGGAATAATTGTTAGCAGTTAAGATTTGTCATTTGTCTTGAGACAGATTTGTCTCTGCGAGTCCTCAAGTTAACACAATAAGCACGTCTTTATTCCTTGTTTACAAATAAACAAATTAAGGAATAGAAATTTAAACAACTTGCTGAAGTCCTCTCCACAGTCGATGAGTCATAACTTGTTCCAGTGAAATCTGACAATAAAGCCTCTACTCTGTCTTACTCTCCTACATCTGAAATCTTCCACTTCTGGCCCAGAATCCTGAGTGGGCTCATGTTTAGACTCTAGCTGGCAAACCAGTGGTCTGCAGTCCTGCCATATTCATCAGGCAAGATGAGTAAGGCTTACTACTACACATAATCTAATACAAGGGTGGAGACAAACCTAATAATGTCTTTAAAGGCCACCAGAAAAAATGTACATATTGTACTAGCAATTCCGTAGATTCTCTTATAATTATAGCAGTGCCCCTATAGATGGTATCTATTTTACCGTATAATTTCTAGAAATGCACTTTTTTCATAATTGCTCAAACAAAGCCAATAGCAGTTTAAGAAAAGAATCCCCTTTAGTTTTGCCAAACCTATGGTAAGTTTGTTGAGATTATGTGATATTGAAAAGTCTGTGAGCCTAAATAAGTTTTTGATAGTGACAAATGTAGGGGCAAACTGTAGGTCCTTGATCTTTGCAATGGTTTCATGCCGTGAAGAATGTTTGTTTTTTCAGATAGGAGACAGTTTTGATTGCTATTAAGTCTGTGATGAGGATATTTGTGTTTATTGGGGTCTTGAAGGTCTTTGCACAATTTTTAGTATGCATTCTTCTTTGTACAATGACTTCTTGAATTCATCACTTGAAAATATGTATTCTGGGACTAACCAGCTCACAGTTATTTTTAAAAATGACCATTTTGCACAGTGATTTGTAATAAATTCAGAGAACATTAGTTTCCAGCCTCAGCTTTTGAACTAAAGCACATTTTTATTACTCGTGCCTGGAAGAAGTAGTTACTATTTGGCACTACTGTGAATCTTTTCTTCCTTATATTGATTCTATGGGCAGGTTGGATTGGATTTATCTTTTTCCTGAAGGGAAATTAAGACAGCAATTACAAGTTTTTCATGTGTTTGTGAATTTCTCTAAGACCTTGACTTTTTATTATTTGCACATGTATTTTTATGTATACATGAAACTAATTTCTTTTATAAAGATTGGTCTTCAGTTTCAGACATGAATTTCTCCTTTATAGTTTTGTTTAGTACAATTGATCTACGCCATCTATATTTGATCGTATCCTTGATATTTGGGCAATTATGACACAGTTGCTTCCATAATTCTAAAAACGATCATTTTTATCACTGTACCCTTTCACACTGAAAATGCCATCTTAGGATCTTAGGCCCTTTTATAGAAGGGAAATATTGAATGATTGAAGTACAGATTATTTTGGGGTTTATTTTGTAGTAAAATGAGAAAACTTTCTAAAATGACACCAAGCTCAAAACAATATGCAAGGAAGTACCTAGAAACATATTCAGTGAAAGCCAGCTTCTTTGTCATTGACCTCATGTTGTTGCCTCTGGCTCTACTTTGCCTTCCTCCAAATGACAAAGAACTATATTTTTATTATTTTTGCAAACAATAAAATCTGGGCACTCACATTCCCTTTTGAAGACATGTGAACCTTTTCTATTCCCTCACCATCTGTATTCCATGAAACCTTTGAACCACACATTAACTTTTCATACTGTATTTCATTTCCCTGATTAAGCAAATATTTGTTTTATTCCACTTTAATTCTCTTATCTGGAGTTTCAAAACATGCTACAGACTATTTTAACAGTCCTAGAAAAGACATAGTACCATGTATTGTGGGCATATGATTGGCTGCCAAATAGTCATCCGCAGGAAAACTAGGGTACATTGGAATGAAGGCTTACTCACAATTCTCTTTCCTTTGGAAGATTCTTACTAATTGTCACAGGCACTATCCCTAAATGGTAGCATTTCTGACTATTCATCCACCCGTCAGCTCTTCATCTTGGTACACAGTAGGTTACACGCTAGCTTGTTAAGACATTGCATGTGATTTATTTAATGGAATGTGGAGGGAGTGCTACGTGTTACTGTCAATTCCAAGCTTTCTCTGGAGGAATCTGTGTTAGTTGAAGAAGTAGCAAGCTGTACGCAGCGTAGGTTTTTAGGGCACCTCATGGGGAATGATGCTTTTGAGTCATTGAATGAACAGAAGGCTCTTCAGGAAAAGAATAAGGTTTACCTTGGGTTAATTCTTCATAGGTTCATAGGTTAGGGATCTGTCCTCTTATTTCTAATAAGAGAGAATTAAATCTAAATTCTAATTAAATTTAAATTTAAAATCTAAATTTAGAAATAAATCTAAAGTCATCCAAGAAGGCCAATTTGAATAATCAAATTGTCATTTTATATCTAAAAACATTTAAATAATATTTGACATAAAACATATTTGAAAAGAGAAAAGTTTTTCCACTGCAATTGATTTAATACTATGTTTCCTTATGTATTCTTGGTTAAAAATAAACAGTGTTTTCAAAACTTGTATTGCCAAACAAAATACACAATTATGAAATAAAGCTTCCCATCATTAAAAAAAGAAAAACCAGTGTATCGTAACTCAGTGACAACCTTCTTCCTTCCCCCGTACAAGTGCACTGAGTTCTTGTGACCTGATGGAATGTAGCAATGCAAACCACAAGGCATAAATGTTGGGTCTTTGTCTAAGTTCCTTGCAGTCAATGAATAGTAATAATGTTTTTGAGTTCGATTGTAATCAAATCAGACTTGAGTCATCTGATCATATTGATAATTTACATATAGAACTCAAACAGGAAAGGTGTATGGCTTCCCATTTCAGAGGTTTCAGTCCACAGTCAGCCAGTCCAATGCAGAAATATTATGGTAGAAAGAAGTGGCAGAAAAGAAACCACTTGTGTCATCACACCCAAGAAGCAGAGAGCAGAGCAAGAGTGAGAGAAGAAAAAGCTAAGAGCCAGACACAGTCCCCAACGCCATGCCCCATAACCAGTCCAGAAACACCTAAAAGTGTGCTGTGCTAGTCTCCTGGGCGTCTTTAAGCCAATTAAATTGACACTCAGGGACAATGATTATGCCGATGAAGACCACAAGTACTTAATGAGATGTGATACTGAATACTGAGACTGGGATCTTCATATTATTCATTAGCTGATGTTTAGATCTTAAATTTCTGTTTAATAAAAGCTGTAGTCCAGCTGTGGTTTTATCTTGGTAGCAGTGAAGAACATTTGAGGGCCTCTGATTCACTTTGTTGTTTTTCTGGCAGTTGAACCTTAATTTTTCTCAATTATTTAGGACAATGTTTACTCAAAACCACAAAGTTCTGAAAGATAGCATGAAACATTCTTGCTCCAAAACATTGAGGGCATTTGACATTCTTTATATGATATTTTTATCTTAATATGAAGAGTAGCAACAGATCCACTAAAGATAACTTTAATTGCATTCTGAAATGTCCCTTGGATAAGTCACCTGAAGCATGGACTTCATACAGTCTTCATAACCTACTTTTAGGTGATGATTAATGAAAACTGTCTATTGATATTGCAAAAAATCCCAATTACTTGCAAAGATTATGATTTTATGTTGTTCATGTTAAGCTATTCTAACTGATAATTGATCAAGAATATTCTTAACATATCCTTAACTGTGCTTGTACTTAGAAAAACATATATGTATATTTATATAATACATCCTGACTTTTGTAGTCAAATTGTTATAAATATTGTGTAACTTATATTGGAAATTTATTTGTATATTGCTTTGGAGTAATTCATACATATTAGTAAATATCAATAATTGCCTTGTGTGTAATACATTGAGATTTAACAAGATTGAAAAGTCATGAATCTCAAAACATTTAATTACCATTTCTACTTTGTTGAGAATATGGTTGACTGAAAGAAAAACCCTAAATCCTTTGATCTAAACATGATAGAAATTCTTTGTTTCTTAAATCCTAATAGTTATTTATTTCTCACCTTCAAAGCTACCATGCTATTTTGCTAGTCTGAGGTCAGAGATCCAACCTCCATCTCTCTTATTCCCCGGCAGTATAAGGCTTTCATTCTCAAGGTTACCTGTTGGTCAGAGCAGGCTGCTGTAGTCGCAGCAATTATGATCACATTGCAGTGGGGCTTAGAGACTGAAAAGGAAGAGGGGAATTGTTCTGTCATTTTCCTAACAAGATCGTTTAGTTATGTGACCACAGCTTGCTGGAAAAGGGTCTTATGAATATTTTTGTTTTAGGTATCTATGTATATAGCTAAAAATGGGGGAATTTTATTACTGTAAAAAATAGGAATGAATCCACAGAGTGGATCAACTTCTACTTTGCTAACAGTATTTTGTTCCTAGTTAGTGATGAAACTGGATCTGGAACCCAGGCTTTCTGACCTCTTGTCTTGAGGTGTTGTTGCAGTACGCTACCATATAAGTACAATAGAAAATAACTAAGTTTGTACATAGCCATGCCATTCCCCATTTAGAGTTGTTACATTATGTGCCAAGGGACTGTTCTGCCTGCTGTCATTTGTTAGAATTGTTTAGATATAATCTTTGAAGAAATACTACTCACAGTTCTACTATCATGAAAGATTGGTTTGTATAAAAAATTCTCTTCATGCTGTTAAATTCTAAATTTTTTTCTCAAAATCTCTATAGTGTCCTATAGTGTTCTTGACTGTTTTCTTCTTAAGAGCTGAGAGTATCTGAAATCAGTTATAAAACAATGAATCTTCTTGTATCTCATGAAAGATTTTAGAACAAGAATCTTATGTACTTTCAACAAAGGAGGAAATAGCATTTGGAGGAACCACCAGGGATGCATAATTCTAAAGAAATGGAAGAGTTTACATTTTATAGCTGGTGTGGCATTCCTTTGAGACAAGCCTTAGGAATCATGAATAATGTAATCAGTATGGGGCTCATAATTCAGCATTAGGACCCTCACCTTCCTCTAGGAGAGAGACAATTTCCTGAATGTCTTTATATTAAGATAGATAAAATGTTGATTTCCAGACTATTACAAAAGTTTCCTACCCAGAAGTCTGAAAATAGAAGTGTATTTGACAGAATTTCACCACTTCTACATAAAAGTGACCAGCATTTGCAGTTCTGCTTTCAGGCCAAGATGTCCCAAATGTCCAAAAGATGTGGGAACAAAAAACAAAGACCTTATTGGAAATAAAAAACTTGATTTAAAAGGAAAAATGCTTTATTACATTTGTGTTAGCAGAGCATAGAGGTTTGAAAAGAGTAAAAAACTTACATGCCTGCTATCTAGAGACACAAGAGAGAAAACAAAACAAATAAATTCCCTTCACCCAGGAATTCTATGTGCCACTAATCTGAAGTTGGAAAGCAACTTTTTCAGCTTAGGCTTTTTTATTACAGTAGTAGTCCTCATAGTTTAGGGAACACCAGACCCATCTAGAGGGCTTGCTGAGACACAGAAGAATGGCTTCCTACTCCAGAGTTCCTGATGCAGTAGATACGGAATGAGACTTGAGGTCATTTCTCAGAAATTTCCCAGTGACGTTGATGGTACTGGTCTGGGACTGCACTTTAAGACCATTTAAAGGAAAAATTCATTCCATTGAAATAGTGCCGTGATTGTTCACCATCTGGTAGAGAGAGGTGGCATTTGTAGCACTTCCACTTCTCTGACATGACACCAAATTACATGTGTGGAAAGACAACTTGCATGTTTTAATTAGATGTGTAATTCTTAACTCTACATGGAGATTAACATCCAGAAGGTTCAGAGTTTAAAGTAAATTAAATAATTGGATATTTGATTGACACTGTATATTTGGGGTCATACAGACTTAACCTTGCCTTCGTACATCTTTTTCAGATCGCAAAGACAGCTGGCCTCATGGTTCTACCTAGTGGTTTGATTTTCCGGCACGCAGCAGCTATGCCCTGTTGATCCCTGTGGAATTTGTGTGTAGGTCATCTACTAGTTATTTCATTTAGCATCCCGGTACTCTTCAGACGTTTTCATTTTCTCAACAAGAAATTCATACCAAGCCTTCACATTTTACCTGAAGAGATTTCATTATCATTACAAGTCTCTACAAAGGTAAACTCATCAACATATATTATATGTTGAGCAGGTGGCCATACTGTTTGGAAATAACCATAGCATGTTCAGTATATCTAGTTTACCATCATTTCCTTAAGAAATACTACTTTAGACAGTATTTTCAGTACTCAGTCATAATTAAAATCATAATAAAAATAAGAAAATGAAATATATTAAATAAATATATATGTGTACTTAGGTCAATATTATATGCTTCTATCTAAACACTGTATAGCCTCTTATTTAAAAGAAAAGGAAATGCAAAAATTCTATTCTTGGTGAGTGACATGTGCCTTCCAAGTAGCATTAGAAACAGAAGAACTTATTAAATTATTTACCACCTTTTGTAAAATTGAAAATTTTTGAAATTTGAACTTGATGTATTAGAGTCACGTCAAGACACATACACATAAGGTATCTATAGACATTCCTTTTCATACTGTATACGTTTTTTGCACTAGATATGTTGGATCAAATAATGTGGGAATTTAACTTTTTTGTCATTTAGAAGGCTGCAAATGTGCTATTTCAAGACAAATAATGTGTTAGGCGGTGCCACAAACAGATCGAGCTATTAGTCTTAGAAGCATCTTTGCGATAAAAGCATCAGGCTGGATTATGCACAATGGTGATGAAAATGAAATTTTCAAAGGAAATAGGGTTAAAATTCTTGACTCTAACATCAAATTTAGTTCACATTAAGACCACTCCATAGAAAAAGAAGAAAATAGGCCGGTTTTTCTGTGCCAGGTACCAAGCTCTATAGTAATGTTTTGAAATAAACACTGAGTTGTAAGAATGCGTAATTAAAAACGTGATAGTTAGAATTGAAGGTAACTAAAATATACTGTAAATCTATAGCAGTGTAATTTGTTTTCTCTTACAAGGTCTGGCTCTGCAGTAAAGCTGGTCCTCAACTCACAATGTAGCCCAGGCTGAGCTCAAACCTCTGACCATCCTCCTGCCTCGGCATACCAAGTGATGAGATTGCAGGTGTGCTTTACCATGTCCTCTTTATGTGGTGTTAGAAAATCGAACCCAAGTCCTGGTGCTTACTAGGCAAGTGCTCTAACTGCTGAGATATGCTCCCACCTCCAACAATGTAAGCATTTAAGGGACCATCAGATCATAAATACAGCAGTGGTTGTACTCAGTATTATTAACTCACCAAATTTCAATTTACCAAAAACTCATTTCTTTAACTGGTGGGAAATTACATCATTTTCAGAAAATACCAAAATTACTGATTGCGTGTGAAATCTACTCCTGTTCACAAATATCAGTTGGCAGCTCATCTTGGGCGTGCAAACAGTCTGAGGAGTGAGACAGAGCACATTGGCCAGTGTGGTTGACTCAGAATAAGCAACAGAGACAGAGTCCCAGATGAGACGAAGAGGTCAGGCAGTGAGCTGGTTCAGCTCATCAGTTAGTGTTGGACAATGCATAGCTGAATCTTGCTTTCTGATAGGATTCTCATCCTTTGTCATGACATCTCTATTTGCCATGCAAATCAGACAATAAAATGGCATGTTTGGTTTAAGGTTTTGTTATTATTAGGAGACACTTAGAACCTGCTTTTTAGAAATAAGAATCAAAAGCAACTCTACCAAGAGTTCTACATGCACAACTTCTCTAAGACAAGTCCCACTAACTCTAGAATAGTGGTTCCCAACTTTTCTGATACCAGAGACTGATTCAGCTGAGGGCAATTCTCTGGAAGGCGAGGAGTGGGAGGGTACTTGAGGATAAGTTGCAGGATAGTAGGTCCTGCAGTAGGTTGAAATGGCAAGCAGCAGGGGGAGGGGAGCAGGGCGCAAAGCTCCTCCCGTCAAATCAGCAGTGGCATTAGGAGCACGCTGGCAGGGGGTGGAGCCTTGCTTGTAGCTCACCTCAGAATCCTCTTCCTCTGTTCAAATGGTCCAATCCACCTCCCAGGGGTTAGGGACTCGTGCTCTACAGGACGCCATTAGAGTTCTCACCCTACTTCTCTTAATATATTTTAAAATTTCTTATATTATAGTTCAGAACAGTTTTAGATTCACATAAAACTTGACAAGATTGTTTCCACTGCGGTATATATATGCCAATTAATGAACAAATATTGATATATCACTATTAACTGAAGTACACAAATAACTTAGGTTTTCCTACTTTTTCTCTGATGGGCTTTTACTTTTCTAGGATTCCATGAAGTATCTCATGTCTTATTTATTCTTCATGTCTTCTTAGGTTTCTCCTGGTTGTGATAGTTTGACAGATTTTCCTGTTCTTGATGTCCTTGACAATATTAAAGAGTATCAGTCAGATGATTTATATAATATCCCCCAGTTAATGTTTTATCAAAGTTAAAATAGGTGTTTATGTTTTGTTGGGGAAGGTCCCAGTGGTCATGTGCCATTTTAATCATATAGTCAGCATGCCTTATCACTATATTAACTTTGACCATCAGACTGAGACATAATCTGGCATGGTTTCCACTGTACTGTGCTTGAATTGTTCACATCTCTTCATGTATTGTTTGGTAAAATACTAGTGGGAAACCCATAGTTAAATGTAGAGCAAATTTAGTTATTTCCGAATTTCTTAACTTTCATAACCTATTTACTCATATTTTAATGATTACTAACATTCTGCTAGATTTGGTTTATAATTTTATCTGTCTATCCATCCATATATTCGTGCATTAGTATTCTTAAGAGATTTTATATCAATTCCCCATGTTGCATTATTAATTAGTAATTATTCTATTTTGCACACTACTATACTATTACTAATAATAATGTTGTGGGGAGATTTCACAGAACTGGCACTGTTTTATAAGTATATCTATCAGATGATTTGGTAAAAACCCTAATAAAAAGATTGGTTGGAATCAGAGAAGAGGCATCAAGATTTAACTACTGCGACCCATTAGAGGAATAGGAAGCCGAGTTAGAGTGGTGACTTAAGTGATATGATTTAGGTGCAGAAGATTAATATAAGTACTGTATAGTTTCTCCGACTTGGAAAACCCAGAACAGAGACATTCCATTCCACAGAACCACATGAAGTGATAGCCGGAGTTGGGGAGGGGCAGGGAGGGGGTGGGAGGGCCAAAAATGGGAAGGGATTGTAAAGTTGATATGATACATATGTGCATGAAATACCCAAATTCATTGTAAACACTATGTATTACATATGTATCTTAATAAAAATAGTGGGGAAAAAGCATAGCAAAGTATACATGTGAGAGAAAATTCCAAATGCCATTTTAATCTCATGAAACAGGAAAGTAGAATTTGTAATTATTTCTTCACATAATTATCTAAAAGCATAAATGAGGGTCAGTTCATCCTTATATTTATTGAAATTCAAATAAAATGGTCATGAATCTTTTTGATAGTTTGGGCCTTACATACGCCTGGAGGCTGATGTGTTGAATTTTTAGTTCCCTGGGTAGAACTAGTGAAGAGACAGTGAGATACTTGACAGGTGGAGCCTCACGGAAGCACATTAGGTCTTTGGAGGTATGGCCTTGAAGGGAATATTCGGTCCAGCCTGTTCTCTCTCACTCACTTTATTCCAGCTTGTCATTAGATAGGCAGCTCCCTCACCGGGCGTTCCCAACATCATGTGCTGTGCTGTCATAGACCTAAAGTGAGGAGGTCAAGGGACCATAGACTGAAACCTCGGAAACTGGAAACCATCAGAAATGTTTCTTCCCTTTAATTTGATTTTGTTGTCTGTTTTGCTACAGGGACCGAAAGCTAATGCAATTCTCTGCCTCCCTCTCAAACATGACAGAACCTCTGTCGACTCTTGGTGGCATCTATGACTTTCTTAGTGATTCCTATGGTCCTTCTAGTTATCTTTTGATTTCTTGCCTCCTTTGAGTTCACATTTCTGTTCACATTATTCTTCCCTGAGGCTAGTGGATTTTTTTCCAACTACAACACGAAGGTGGAAAATAGTATTGATTTTTTGATGTTCCCAAAACACTAGATGTTTATATATAATAGATTTTTCTTGAAAATTTGTTCTGATACAAATTGTAGATTCTATTACACATGCGGTGCAATAGTGTTTCATTGCTCCCCAGCAGGAGAGAATTTAAGGTTGAATAGTAGGCATACATAATGTTGAGAACACAGAATTATCATTATATTTTATTCACTGAGGATTTGCTGATGGCTTTACTTTCGTGGGTTCTAGATTTCTACCATTTTTTAGAACTTTCTTACCCAAGCAATTCTTTCACAGATTCTTGACTTTCTCACAGCCTACTCCTCTGGATACTGATAAAAATATTTTATTCATTAATATTATTTCTCAGTAATTTAATATTATCTCATGTTAGCCTACCCTACTGTATGTCAAGATCTATGCTTTCATATGCAGAAGTTTTACCAAATGTTTTGTTATGCAAAGAAAAAGCTTCCTATACTGAAGAATTCTGTCACTGGTTCTTTGACTCAACTTCCCCTCTGCCATAGGACCTCTTTCTCTGTCAGTAGTCTAATTATCTCTTATAGCTAAAAAATGTAAATAACAATTATATTTTTAGTCAAGGAGACAGGGTTTGCTTCAGATATCCCAAGGGATTCATTCTGACAAATTGTTACAAAGATCATGTATTAGTTTAAAGATAAGTGAAGGGTAAGGGATGAGACAAAGGAGCCAGAAAGACAGAAGTAGAAAAGTGAACGTGCAAAAGGAAGGAAGTGTTAACCATCTGAAGTTAAAGCTCTTGGGTGCCCTTGGCCACTTCAGTGCCCTTGACAACTCTCAGTTGCCTGCCATTTCTCCTCTTGAAACAGAGTAACATCTTATTTCCTCCATATTTTAAGTCCTGAGGTATCACTCCTGTTGGTGGAAGCTAACTATATTCCAGATGTTTAGGGAGTCTTTGAATTGTTTTCAGACTTTCAGATCCTTGAAATACAAAAGCACAATGAAAGTGGAGCTGAGTAGGCAGAGACTGTGTGGAAAAGTCTTCCCTTTTCAACTCAGAACCCACAAACACATGCTGAGCCCCTATTTAACTTCCAACAGCAATAATGTCAATGACAACAGGATGCAACCAGTTCTGATAAAATTAAAGAAAAATTCTTTCCTTCTCATATAAAGGATGACAGAAAGCTCAACCAGTCACAATACCCTTATCTAAGCAAGACTTTCTTTTTGAGTTCTACTAATTGCTTTGAAATTCTATGACTTAAAGATTAAATTATAATATTAATTACCACCAATGCATCTTAAAGCAGTAGGAGATAAGGAGGGAAATTTTAGTTAACATGTGCAGAATATAGGCACAATAAGTGAGAACATATGCTAAATCTTTGCTTTTCTAACAGGCTGCAAGTTGTGATCAATATTAATATCTTTTTCTTTTTCCATTTGCCTCCTGCCCCAAGCATCTCTCCAGCTGATCAGAATTATTTACTTGTTGATTTGCACTAGGGCTTCATTCTTGAGGTCCCCAAGTCATGAAAGGTGGCATCTTTGTAGGTGTGCTATAATCTCCTGTTAATTTTACCCCCGGACACTGAATTACTATGACATAACCTTCACATAACTTCTTCCATCCTGTAACAGCATCTCTATTTTCTCTTAATATTTGAAATCAGTTATGGCACCCTATATTCCAGGGATGTGAAGATTCTAAATTACCCAATTATGTGTTTCTCTGAAGTTATCAATTTTTCTTCAGGAGAAAGCATTTCTCTTTTGAAAATTAAGTTCTTTATGCTAGCCAAGCTTAAAATTAGGTGGTGAAGATTCAATTTGCTAATTGAGGTATCAGTGTAAATCATGAGAGGAGTCACTGCACTTCACGCTTTGATTGCCACATCCCTTCATTCACGTGCGTGATAGAAATAGAACCATGTTTTGGTAGCTGGTGTAGAGCCCAGAGACAGTGCGGAACACATCGTCAGCTGCACAAGTAGAGAGTGCAGTAAGCTTCCCACCATTTTGTCAAATAGATCTCTTCAGGGGATGGACATGTAGCAAAGATGAATGAATCTCTTGGAAGTGAGCCTATTTCACTCTTTTGTCATAAAATGAGTTTTTTTATTGAAAGCAATATTATGCAAGACAACATGAAAGTGAGTAAGCAATTCAGCTAAGATACAAGTAAGAGGGCTAGTGACGTAATTTGGGATGGAATCTCAGGTGTTTGTTTTGGGAAGGTCGAATTACCACCCATTCTAAGAAGAGTTTTACTATACTCAACACCGGCAGGAATCGAACCCAGGTAGTTGTGTCATATTGAAGTGTAGTGGTATGTCTGAATAGACATCTGACAGGTACAACAGACAAAGCAATCTTGGTTAGAGGAAGACATTTGGTGACATCTTGGATCTACTTTGTCATGATGTCCAAGTGACAGGATAATTTGCCTTTGATCTTAACCTTCTTCCAAATCCTTGCCTTATTTTGTCACCTGCTCAGGAGTGGCAGCCTTCCAGTGAGTAAATAAACCAGATTCTTGTTTCCAGAATCTAAAAAGCCTCATCGAGCATCGTGCTGCTTCATGATGGCAGATGGTAGAAGGAATTGTTACTTGACTTTCATTTGAAGGAACTACTGAATATGTGTGCTTCAGACCGTATACACTGAGTTGCCACAGAGGAGGGCTACCAGGCCAATAGGACCTTTTCAAAATATCAGTGAAGTGACACAGCAGATTTTTATGGCAACCCAAATCCGTAATTTTGATATGTCCATGTCTTACTATCAGGATATTTGCTACAATCATTTTATCAAGTGTAGCCAGCAGAATGACTTCAGTGATAGCAGCCACTATGTTGTTCTAGCCGATGATAAAATAATGATTCCTGTGTGCTGCATAGGAAAGGGATGAGTTGATATGCCTCAGATCAAAGCACCGGAAACATACCCAGGTCAGATGACAACAACCAACTTCTGGTGAGCTTTTTAAAAATGAGTATAGAAAAGTTATAATTTGTTGGAATATTATAGTTACACAACAGATACTGGTAACAGTTTACTCCAGTGAAAAGATTTGATTGGTGTTAGAGTCATCACATGATTAAATTTACAATTATTTTCCATCACAATCTAAAATCAACTTGTCTTTCTTAGGTCAACTAGATTAAGTGAGAATCTGAGAATAACCGTCACACTTGCAGCTTCCGCACTTCATAGCTCACCTGTGGAAGTGTTTCTGATGGACTATTTTTTACACAGAGAGATTGGCAGACCTCTTGGTCATAGTACCTGTTAGAGATTCTGCCGAGTACTAAAAGGGCATATCTCTGTTATATGTTAAAAATATAGAGGACTTAGTTGGCCCGTTGTAAGAAAGATTTAAGCCAAAAATCCAGACTAAATTCTAATGATAAAGTTATCATTCTGACTCATGGACCCCAGGGGCATTTTGAGTCCTTTAGAATTAGTGTCAGCTTAGAGGTAGTGTGAGATGCTCAAATCCATACAGTTTTCTTTCCCTTATACACAATTAAACTGGTAGGTGGTAGACAGTAGATCTGTATACCTGTATATATACTGCATCATCTCAATATTCTTTTACAAGAAGACTCCAACCCATTTTCCCTTCCTTCACAATAAACTGGGTCTGTGCATTGACTCAGTCTGGGCCCGTGGGTAAAGGCTGGAACCTCAGTCATGAGTGTTCAAGTCATGTTAGTTCACTTCACAAAGATGCTTTGTTTCCCTTAATTCCTACTAGCCTACCCATCTATTTGAAGTCTGTGGGATACAAGATCAGTTAACTAACATTAAGATCTTTGTGGGTTGTATTCTTCTGTTACAACTCTGGTCATAATCACGTCCCACTTTCCTGTAATAATGAGTCCAGCTCTCCAGCTGCTGTCACTGTGGAGCTCCACAATTCCTACTGAAGTCAGAGAGCTTATCTCTATAAAAGCCTCTTCTACCACCTTCTCCCTCACATGCAGAACATCTACGACAGAGCCTTCCAGTAGCTAGTGCTTTTTATACCTTTGTATTTCAAAATGTCAAAGTGAATGAAGTCTCCTGTTGACCGTCCCAACTAAAAGACTCTCAACAGTTAATAGCAACATTTCTCTATTGCCAAATCTGAAGGTTTTGTTTTTTCCTCTGCTGGCATCTCAACTTCATGTAACACAGCCCTCAGCTTAGATGGGATTTCAGCCAGTCATTTGATCAAACAATTGATGTCACACTTGGCTCTTTGAACTAACGTGTTAAATTTGGAATCTCTGGTCATTTCATTAATATCAACAAAATTTATCAGATCATACTTGGCCTACAAACATTATGATCACCTTCCCTATAAAATGCCCAGTGATGCCCAGCTCAGAGCGCAAGTACTTCCAGGGAAGCTGCTGCAGGTGCTGTCTCTCTGCAAGAGCCTCCCTACCTGCACTTGCTGGGCTCTGTTACATTGCTGAAAGCTTTGGTCATCTGCAGTCACTAACTTCTTCTATGATTGTATAATATTTAGAAAAGTATGCTTTCTAAAATTGCTTCTTCCTTAAATATACTACAATTTTCCTTGTAGTGAAGTACAAAAGTGGCTTTGAAACTGATTTTTGGGTGCTTGAAAGGAAAATTCAGTCTCCATAGGATACAGGGTTAAAATAGGAGGCTTTAAGAAGTGTATTATTCAAATTCTGTTTGTCTGTTTTTTTTTCCTTTGTTATTACTAATTTCTGTGCCAGGAGCTAAAGTAGCTGCTTTAAATTTTCTAGCAGTGGCTGCTTCCTGTAGCTTCCCTTTCCATTTATGGTGGCTTTCCTCCTGCAACTCAATGCGGCTGTTAAGCTGTCCTGTTGGATAATACATTCCATCAACATAGACAGGCTCCCTCTGCCCCACTTAGCTGTTTCACTGCGATTTTATTTGTTTTGCTTTCCATATTCATGCTGCCTCTTCTGTTTTTTTTTAACTTTATATTTTCCTGTTGTTTTAGTTGTACTATTTCAACACGGTTAAAAAATAAGACATAGTTGAATTTGACTTTTAAATACAACGTAACAACATTAACTTCTACATGGTAAGCCTTTTTGTTTCATTTGCTGTAATAACTAGATTATTTTATGTAGCTGCACTTATTTTACTTAGGTTAAATGATCAAACCATGTAATAGTATATTAACATAATCCAAAAACTTTAAAAAATCACATATGAAATTGAAATAAAAATTCAAATGATTGCAATGCTTGGATAACATTGTAGGAAAAGCAAAAAAAGAAGGAAAATACAATTAAGTCATTAATGATACTAACATAAAAATATAAGGACTGTTAACATTCTGGTATATTTTCTTTCTCTCTACACAATGTTTTCCATCGTTGAGATTAAGCTATTTTCTAGCACTTTGTTTATTGTAGTTATAATTACATCATAAGCATCATTAAACATCTTTGCAAACAATATTAATGGCTATAATTCATTGTCATATAGTCATTAAATTATTTACTAATCATAGCTCCCTTATGAAAATGTGAATTCTTTTTGCTATTTATTATTATTCATGAATTTTGAATGCATTTAAATTAGTTTCTTAAACTTTAGAAATAGAACTGCTCTGTCAAAAAATGTAGGGTTTTTTTCTTAAGAAGGTTGCTTGGCACCTAAGGCATGACTCATCTCAAAATATATGTATGAATTTATAGTCCCAACATTTTGATTTTGAGGTTGAAATTAAGTCTGGTTACTTGTGAACTAAAACTATCAACATTTTGTTCATTATTTTATCTTCGGTGCCTATGGTGTTTTGTACACCAAGCAAACCTCCTGAAAGCTTTTTGAAATGAATAGTGCACTGTTCTTATGGAGGTAATGGTATTAAGACAGAGAAGCTAGAATCTTTAGACTGTGCATTTCATTGAAAAATGGATTAATTTTTTTCCAAATCACTTTGCTATTTTTGATATAACCATAAATAGAAAACAGTTCATTGACTCCAATTAATATCTTTCTGTGACAACTTAAGATATACTATTTTTTCAAATTGACAGTGTCCCTATGTATCAATATTTAAAGTAACAGATAATTTCAGACATAAATATATTGACTTATAAAGTAAAAGCCAAATTTACCACGTTCACTAAATTCAGCATGTACCCCTACACATATACACGCACCAAAAGAATAAATTTACCACAAAATTAAAAGCAAAACTGACAACACGAGTCATCTACCTCTCTATTTTCATATAATAAAATTTTCATAAATTTTCCTTTTATGCCTGCTTTAAACTCGATGCACAAGTAAACTAGAATTCAGGCAGAAACTAGCAGACAGATGACGGAGTTTGGGACTGCCAGATTATTTAAAGATAAGAAAAAATTCTCAGACAGAATGAGCCCTTAGGGGGCACCCTGTCCACATACATAGAAGTACTTACCAAACATTTGGTGAGTTTCATCTGTGCTCATCTGAGTGATCCTTCAAGAAACCTAGTGGAGGGAAAAGGAAATGGCAGAAGACTGAGAGTTCAGCAGAATTTCAGCTGTTGTCTGTTATTCCTTGTAGAAGTACAGTTTAGAACTTAAGTCTTTCCAAGTTAGACTTTTTCATACACACATTGAGACTTCCATTGAAACTCTTAATGAGCTACAGCAGGGAGCTATAAACCAAGTTTAAATCATAACCCTAATCCTAAGCTTAGGATAAGGGCAAAGTAAAACTAGACTCACTTTTACAACTCTAGACAAAATTTCTGCACACACACTTCGTTGAATGCCAGATAGAATAAAAACAAAACACTTTCCAGACAAATTCAACTGGGATCAGTGCAATAAAAACCATTGCCTACGCAAAAAATAATCATGAAGGCATGAATAGTACACGTGGGCAAAACAATGAAAAGAGAGTCACAGATACTTAAGACATTGAAGTTAACAGAAAAAGAGTATAAATTACTATGATATATACTTTTTTAAATTCCCAGGACAGGATAGATATAATGGAGAAAATTTGGGTGATTAAGAAAGTATGAAAAAGATGACAAGGCAAATAATGGGATTGAAAAATGCAGCACTTCTATTATAAATGGTTTTCACGGCAATGGTACCAGTTTAGATAATAAATAAAAAGACTGTAAACTTGAAGACAAATTAGTAAAAAGTCACACAAAATCAAAGAATAGAGAAGATGAATTTAAAAGATAAATATAAGTTTCAGTAATGTGCAGGGCTGCATCAAACAATTCCACATTCTTATAAGTGAAATTCAGAGAAAAAAGAAGGGGATCAAAAACTATATAAAAATTTGGCCAAAATAATATTGCACTTATCTTTAAAATAATCACTTACACATCTAGGAAGCTCAGTAGTAAACCACATTAAATGGTGCCAAGGTACAGCTCAGAGGTAAAGTGCTTGCCTAGCATGTACAAGGCCTTGGATTCTCTTCCCAGAACCAATAATATAATGATGATGATGATAATGATAAGGCTGTATCTATATATAATCACTTATAGAAAGCAAATTCTTATTATACAAGAGAATTTAACTAAGTCTGAGAGCTGTCTTCTAGGAATAGTTGTACAACATAAGACAATAGGATAATATGTATTAGTTTTTGAGACAGGTTCTTGATCTGTAATTCAGGCTGGATTTGGAATCATTGGAATAATATCCTAAATATATTTCTTTAAAAATATGTTAATCTAGAAGGCTATAATCAGAAAAATCCTTCCAAAATTGAAGACATTTCAGTTAGTTAAGGGTTTAGACAAAATTCTCCATTTGCCATAGTTAAAAAAATGACCACTACAACCTCTTTCTTGCATTCATCACAATTAAAAACTAGACAAAATACAATTACCTGATAACTCTTAAATGTAAGCAAAAGTAGATGATTTTGGATGGAAGTACTTTTTTAAGACAGGGTATCTCTCTCTGGAAGTAAAAATTTAGAAAAGCAACTCATACCAAGTACAGATGACTAATGTAAAATTTCTAAATTTCACGACAGTGACATAGAAAGCTAAAACTTCTGTAAAATTCTTTTCATATGACAGTAGAATATACACTGTGCAGGACAGAGTGTAGAAAAGAATTTATGAAAGAATAGAGATGAAATGAGCAATTTCTATAAACCTGAACAAATCTTCCTTAGGTTCATCCCTGAGTTATGCATGAATGAGACAGACCTTAAAAGAATCTAACAAGTGTTCAAAATTAAGGTTCAGATAAAACTCAAAACTCACAATAACTCTTACGTTGTTCATCCACATGACAAAGTAAACCAGCAAGACCAAAATATTTAAGACTAAAATTAGATTAGAACTGTTGCTCACAGAAAGTAAGCGGGAAGCTGGAAGTTGTGGTCTGAGCCTTCTCAAGCTCAGTACCTGCTGAATAAGTGACGATGAGAAATCCACTTTCCTAAAAATATCATGATAACCACATAGGATGCATAAAAGAATATTAAAAACGTTCATGATCTAACCCACCATTGTTTTCCATAAGAGACGCGGAGATCTGACTGATGTTCAAGGAAATGACAATCTGGGAACAGACACATTTGTAAATTTTCAGAGTGTAAAGCAGCTAAGATCACTGTTACTGTGAGGTTTGGCTGTATATATACTAAAAGAATTAAAAATAAATGTCCTCAGGAAAAATATAATAAAACAATATTAGTGAAAACATTTTTTAAAAACAACTAAATTTGAGGTGTTTACTCTGTGATTTCATGACTTCTCATAAAACTACTGCAATCAGGACAATGCAGTTTTGGCATGAAGACAGGAAAGAGGTCAATGGAATCCAAAAATAGATCCATATGGATATAATAAATTGGTTTTTAGCAAAGGCATTGAAATGACAAAAAGCAGAAAAAGTATGAGGAAAAGTCAATTTCAATTCTGCCTCCTGAAAATTAGTTTGCTATGGGTCTAAAACCTAGACATGAAAGCTTGCCGAGAAAATACAGGAATATGTATCTGACCCAGACTTAAGGGAAGGCTTCTCATAGGACACAAAGGGTTACTTGTAAAAACAAATGTATGAAAAGAACTTCATAAAAACTCAGAACCTCTTCAAAATGTAATAAAAGCTTAAGATTCAAATTTGGAGAAAATATTATATGTTATTCAATAGTTCAATAAGAAGAAATATAGGCAAAATTTGTGAATAAAAACTTGAAAGAATAAGGTATAATATTAACCAATATTAGACATTTGCCTTTTTTATGCTTAAAATATAGATGTTCATTACCCTTGATTATGAAGTAAAATATCATGAAATGTCTTGTCACACACATCAGGGAGGATGAAGACTCTAAAATTTAATTATGTTATGGGTTGGCAAGGATAAGGAGCAAACAGAACTCTTTTACATTGATACTTGGAATAAAAATTACACACTTTGGAAGACAGTTTAGCAGTGTCTCAGAAAGCTAGACAAGTACACTATAATCTACCAAATCTACTCTTACGCATTTAGCTCAGGTAAAGATACATTTCAAAAAGAAATAGATCCACTTTAGATTTATTCAGTTGAACCCAAACTGGAAACAATCTAGATTTCTACAATAAGGCAACAAACAGGCTTTGTTCTATTCACATGACCACACACAGCAAAATTAAAGGCATGGGCTACAAAGTAAGTAAATCTCAGAAGTCACTGTCTGAATGGAAGACACTTGACGTGATACTGCATTTCTTTTGTTCCAAATTTTTATTTTTGTCATGTATTCATAACGCATAATAGTTATATTCATCTTGGGAAATGGTGCAGATACATATTATATCCTGGCCATTCTATTCCTTTCTTTCTTCCTACCCTCCTGACCCATCCCCTTTTCCTCTCCAAAATGTCCACTTCCCTCTTTCCTACCGAAACACTTTTATTTTACTCTTTCATGTATTTAAACTTTGGGTTGCTCATATTAAAAAAATCATGCATTTCTTATATGATTATATTTATGTGAAGTTCCCAACCAGGCAAAACTAAGATGCAGATATATTTGACCTGAATGTAAGAAATTTGATTTTAAGGTGAAGGGCACAAAGGAGTTTTTGTAATATTAAAAAGAATTATGTCATAAAGAATTATGATTCATTTTATTATGTATATATATAAAATACATGTATACTCAAACACTATAAAATTTGTATTACTGTGTATTTCAGTTTTATATATAATTTCAATCATATAGATGTATATATTTACAAAAATGCATTAAATTATATGTAAATGGATGTTTTAGATGTATATAAATTACAGATGTATATAAATTAATATTGATTATTTGCAAATAAAATTTAGTTATTATTAAAAGCCAGCCATTTACAACCATTGTAGTGATTATGCTATGGAGTTGAGTTTCAGCTTTGTCTTACTGTATTTTCTGAAAATTTACATTATTCCTCCAAAAGATACACCTTATAACGTGGTTGTGGGAGGACTAATGAGATAATGTATGTAAGAGATAGTCCAATAGCATGGAGGCTTTTGCAGGCAAATGGAAGAAACTAGAGAACATCATGCTTAGTGAAGTGAGTCAGAAGCAGAAGGTGAAACATCAGATGGTCTCTCTGATATGAGAGACCCAGATCACAGCTATCTCATGGAACTTAAGAGGAAAAACAAAGTGAAAGAGGGGAGTAGGGTGGGGGCAGAGGGAGGGAGGGATGGGTAGGGGAGGGACAAAAGGAGAGTGGGAAAGTCCTTGTCACCTTGACAAGATACATATGTGCACAAAATGCTCAACTCCATTGTAAACCTTGAATTTTGCATGTATACATATCAATAAAACGTGGGGGGAAAAACCTTAAGATTTGTGCCTGGAAAAGAGATTAGAAAAAAAAAAGAGAGAGAGACATACATAAAGTAAACAATGGCTGTTTCAAACAAAACTTTCTAAAACTTCCTAGGTCTGTAGATATGCATGTGTTAGCCTCTCTGTTGAGACATGTAAATAACCTTAGGTCTCTATGCGCCATTTAACTATACTGCAGTCTAGGAACCACAGACTAGCGATTTTAACATGTCTGTCTTTGCCCTATTCATGAGCTTGTCCTCTGTCCCAGGAGGAAACTTGGACGAGGTCATTTCTCTCTCATCTCTTGCAACTTTTTCACAGTCGTGGCACTTGCACAGGCTATGACAGAACTTGGGGAAACCAGAAAACACTGCTCTGAATTACTTCAACTAAAACAGTAGAGACAGAGTTTTGGTCTGTCACTTTGCTGATTGACTTGAGGAAGAATAAGAGAAGGAGGAGGAAGAGGAGAGGAGAAAGGAGGAGAGAAGGACTCGTTTTATTAGCTTGATCCTCAGTCAGTTGTCCCAGACCACCTGTTTTGTCCCAGTCTGCATCTTACTAAAGACTTTGAATTCGTCTGTAAGTACATACCTTGTGATCTTGTTTAGTAAAAGTAATTTCATTTAAAATGATACAATATGAAATATCATCAAATTACAGAAAACATCTATTTGGTGTGTTTCAATTATTCAGGGACAAATAGGTTCTCCGATGCACGTATTTCAAAAGACATACCTTATCCAAAAATACAGTTTCCAATAAAGATTGCCAAAATAATAAGCCAGGGTGATGATAGGGAATTTAACGTAGTTTTTTTCTAAGATTCCCAGTTTGTTTGACCTAGAGGCAGTGTCAGCACTGAATATAGAGCACTTGACATCTTTTGCTAAAGAAAATGAATAAAAGCTTCCCAGTCTTCATGGGTTTAGTATAATCTCCTTGATTCAAGCAAATGTATTGAAATTGAAAATGACCTTGGCCATCTATTCCTTTTCAAAATGAAAGAGGAAGTTCTTCAGCACAAACGAGAGCTTTATCTTACCATAACACTGCCCGTTAGCTGGTGCACACTGAGTTAATTTTATGCTGTGAAGTGAACGTAGTCCAACTGTTCTCCAACGGATGAGTCGGGAGGTCGTGGTGTCCTTGATTAATAGTCAAAACCCCGGAGAAATAAAATTCTGCCGTTGCCGAAGAGGTTGACATTTTGTAATTCTCATTTTACTGTCTGCTCTCTGGTAGTAATACAACCTATAATTACTGTTTCCCTAAGAAGTAGTACTTCCTCTTTCTTCCATTTGTAACAAAGCGTTCAACTCTCATCTTCCAGACCTAATGGAGTGCTTTCATTTTTTCTGTTGTAATTTTTAATCCTCTCATCATCTTAGTTTCTAACCATACGTATGAGCTCTGACCTGCAGATAATTCTAATGATTCCAGTGGGTTTAACACATTGAATTATAAATTCAGGGGAAATCCTCATGTGAGCTCTCGTCAGGTTACCGTGTGAATTAAATAAGGTAAGACCAATAACGGGCTTAGCCCACGGTCACATTTTAAATGCTCTGTGAATATCAGACACCACACACAACGAACTCCTTATGTGGAAGGTCTTTGCCTGTAGAACTTCATGTGTGGAACATGCAGTACTCCATTGCTTTCGGATAATTTTTGTATAACAATTTTATAAGTGATTTAAATTATGAAAACATCCAATAGTTTACTAGATACATTTATTTCCAATGTTACAGTTTTTCCTTTTTGGAAATTTCTCGGACTGAAAGTGATACTATTTTAAAAATGCTTTCCCTCATTGGCCATAGGAGAGGCAATAATGTGCAAATGCAAGCAGGGAGAAATTAATGGGCACTGTGCCAGCTTCAGCAAGGAGTCCTGCAGATGCATCGCGGTGCCATTAACTCTGGAAAACGGCGTGATTCTTGGCCATAAGTTACCTTTCTACTCATTGTAACTGTCCAATGAGCCACTGCTGATTACTAAAGCAAACTTTTAGATATTTGTATGGAAATATTGAAAGATAGAGTGCTATATCCAAACAATAGAATATTATTCAGCACGAAGAGCTAACAAGCCTTTAAAAAGACTCTGAAGAAGTTTAAATTCTGTATAAAAGTGAAAGAAGTCACTCTGGAAAAGCTCTTTACTCCCTTATTTCAACTATATGACATTCTGGAAAAGAAAAAAGAATTATAGCAATAGAAGGATGGGTGGTTTCTAGGTGGAGAGGTGAACAAACAGAGCGTGCTGGGTTTTCAGACAGGGAAACTGCCCTGTGCGATACCGGAATGGGGTATATGTCATCGTAGATTTGTTTCAGTCCTTAAAATCGGGATAGAACAAATGAGCTCCAATGTAAACAGAGGGCTCTGGGGGATAATGACACATTGATCACTATAGGTTCACCAGCTGTAGTGCACCACCTGGTGGAGGATGCTGCCGGTGGAGGAAGGTATGCCAGGGTCGGGGAGGGAAGTATGTGGCACATCTCCACACCTTCGTTTCAGTTTTGCTGCAAACCTACAAATGCTCCAAGAAAATATATTAAAAACAACAGAATGCCTTGTGTTTGTTATTTATTAGAAATCTCCTCCTATTCAGCCGGGCCAACACACTCCTTCTCTTGTAACATGTACAGGTATAAAATTCAAAAATGGACAGAACAAATATATTGCTGGAGTATATACATTCCTCTTTTATATCCACGTAGTCTTTGTTCAAATATTTTTGAAGGAGGTAATGTCCTCTTTCAATCAACTCTTTTTACAGAAACCCGTTGCCTAATCCAGTATCTTCAAAATTTTCTCAGATGGTAGACTTTTTTTTAGCATACTGACAATACGTCATAGCATTATATTACATAAGATTATTCTAAGTCATTCTTTTTCTCTATCTCGAAGCAATTTTTCTTTCAAACTTCAGAATGACCCATTTTAATATATTCCATTTTTCCCACACAAACAATTTCCCTGGTCGAAAGGGCATAAGTCACCCCACTTATAACTTCTTTGGGAAACCTTCAAGGGAACTTGACTAGGGTTTCTTTTTTCCATCAGTGGCAAACTTACTGATTTGTGAAATTCATCTATATCCCAATCACTTGAAAATTATCATTTTTCTCTGATGTTATGTATACTTGAGATAATATTAACATTAAATAATTTCCATACATAGTTCCAAAGGCAGAAGTTAGAAATACTGGCTGCATTCTAAACGGTACTATTTTTTCTACTCAGTATTTTAATGTTATTCTTCATGATGCTACTGTAAAAGATACAATGTAGTTTTATTGTTGATTTTTAGATTTTGTTTACTTCACAGACCCATTTTTCTGAGTATGCGTATCGTCTTGGTTGCTTTCTCATCTCTGTGACTCAATACCCAACATCCACAAATTAGGGAGGAAAACTTTAGATTAGCTCACAGTTTCAGAAAGTCTCAGTACGTTCATGGGTGGGTGCCTGAAAACTAGTGGAATCACATGGTGGGGCCGCAGCTACACTCAGAACCGGAGATGGTGCTCTGGGAGACAGAATCTCACAGCATAACAGAACAGAGAAAAGAGTCTGGGAGAAATGGCAGAACCAACACCCCTGCAGATCAAGCCCCAAGCACCCTCTCCTTCCAACCAGGCCCCGTCTCCCGACAGTAAACAGTTCTGTAGGGACGTGAAGCTTTGGGGGCCACTCCAGATCCAAACCACCACACATCTGATTTTCAAGATAGACACATGGAAGGCTGGAGGAGTAGCAAGAGCACGAACAAGGCCTGAATGTATTCCCCAGCACCCCCTTACCTGGATATGGTGGTGCCTGGAATTCTAGCGCTCAGGAGGCAGAGGCAGAATTGCTGTGAATCTGAGCACAACCTGGGCTACATACTGATTTCAGAATCAGCCTGTACTACAAAGCAAGACCCTGTCTCACAGTAAAATAATAAAATAAATAATAAATCTGCAAGATGGATGCATGGTAAGAATGTTGCCTTATCACCTGAACATGTACTAACTGACATGGGCTTTGGTTCACAGCATGGAATTCAGATTTAGGAATACATTATTGAATTCCAAACCAATATCTATTGTCCTTGTGTCCCCAACTAAATTATGATCTCTGAGAATTAGGTTTTTTTTTAATTTTCAAGTTAAGATATAAAGAAAGGGATTATATGTGAATGTAGAGCTAATTGCATTTGCCATATTTGTTCTAATTTTCAAGAGAAATATTTCAAGATTTAGTCTCCTGGGACAGAGATTATAATTTATTGTATCTTTTAGGTTGTGCAACTTGTAATACAGTGAGTAGCTAGTTATATGATGATAACAGCTCTGAGCGTTGCTGACCTTATTCAGGTTTATAGATTACTAATTGAGCTCCACCTGGAAGCTGTTTGGACTCGTACAGAATGAAGGCTTGTGTGGAACAAATGATTTGGGCACACACAGTTGGATCAAGGTGTGGGGAGAGGATTTCCACACTTCCGCAAGCCGAGCTCGGGTGACATCCATTGCCTTGATGGGCTCTTTTGCTCTAGATCACCCTTCTCTTCCTCATGTGTGAGCTCGCATTTCTGAAGAAGCTGCTAGTACTTTTAGTGCTTACCCAGAAATTTCACTGGAATGCAAATAGGCTGAATAACCAAGAGGTAGGAAAGGACAGTAGACCTTTTTTGCTCTAGAATGTAATTCTTCAATAAGCTTAACTCAGTAGCTAAGAGTCTCTGTTATTCTCTGGTCTGGGTTTCCATATAGGAGGAAGGCATCATGGCCCACTTGGTGCCTATCCCTAAACTGGCCAATCACAATTTACAGATAATTATAAAATACTAAGGAATCATTGAACAGTGTCCCGAATTTCATCCACTCGATCTAATATGTTTCTAATATGAACTTCTTTTCCTGCTTCTATAGAATGTTTCCCCTTCCCTTTATTCCGTTTGAGCATTCCAGACATTTCCCTGCTAAGTGAAATGTTTTATTCTGAATAAAAACAGTTTACAGCTTCTTATCTGTGTGGTTGCAGTTTGTTATTATTCCCCTTGTGCAGTGTTTCAGTGGAATATATGTGGATTTGATTTGTTGAACGGTTGATTGCAGGAATTTCCTGCTTTCTATTTTAAACATTTTTCAACTGTGGAATCAGAAGAATACAATTCAAAGGGCTACACTAAAGCCTGCCGGGTGAAAGAACCTCCCCTCACCGCTCCTCCCTGCTGAGTTTTTAGTGGCATAACCTACTTAAAGCAAGAATAAAGCGTGTTTCAAAGTAATAGTGATACTAAGCAGACATTTCAAAGTCTGTGTAAAAGTCAGAAAGAAAGTTTGTTTCTGTACTTGTGGCATGGTATTCACTCTCGGAATTCTTTAGGAGGTTTATGGATGTGAAGTTTGAAAGTAGATAAGATAGAAATAATATTTAAGTACTAATCAGAAAATAAAAATGTCATTAGTGCTTAAATGAAATCCCAGTTTATATACTAAGACTCTAAAACTTTCTGTTTTAAGTCTATCTCTACCTTATAAGGCCTTCACAAAGTTCTGGTTTTATATTGTAGACTGATGTGCTAGGATAGCTTACATTTACAGCAGCACCCCACAGCCCAGTGCGCTGAGATTTCACACTGGATTAGAAGTTTGCCAAGTTTGATGTGGCCCTGGGATATGATCTGAGCTACAGCCAGCAGGTCTGCCATTCCTGGACAAAGGAACCCATTGCTTTGACTTCTTTGGTCAATGTTTGCCCCCCAGGTATCTCTATCTTCCTAATAGGTTGCTCTTTGCCACTAAAACTTTCTGCCACTGACACCAATGTGGACTTAACCTTCCACTCCATCAACCCATCAACATCGGCTCCTCCTACTTCTGCTGTCAATAGAAGAGCTTTAGTCACATCTCAAGACCAGCTCATTTAGAGCAATTCTCTCAAAAGAACTGTTGATTCCCTGTAACACTTGCTTTTTAAACTTTTTGTATCACAGCTTTCTACTTCTTGAACCACAAAGATATTTTGAGTAAGAAAGAAACGAGTGCCAAACGCAGCATTCAGATGAACCCATTAGGCCTGCTCTCATCAGTTTGGCGGACTCTTTCTCAATTTGACCTATTGTGCCAGATTTCTGGATGCATGACCTCCAGTGTGTTTTCTGAGTCTTATTCCTATAGAAAATCCTTGTCACAATTATAATCTATGAAGATTTGTTTTCTTGAGGTGTTTGAGGTCCACATAAATTAAGAGAAGTTCCAAGCATTTTATCTCATTCACCCAAACTCTCTGTGTCCAGTGAAAGACAAGTTTTCTCGGGAAGAATAGAGGATCTTTCTTTGACAGCGTCCAATTTTCTAACGTCTTACTCTAATTTGACCTAGCCAACAAAGGTTCCAGCAGACCTACACTCCTATTGGGTAGTGACACTATATGTATGTGCTCTGTGCTGCAATACCATTCCTTTATAGTGTGGAAATGTATATGTAGCATAAAATTTACATTTGTATTAAATTTGGATGTGTTTGCAACATATCTTTATAGTTATGGTTTCTTATACAAAAGCAACCACATGATACTTAACCTTCTATGTCTGACATATTTCACCTAACACTATCAGAGTTTCATCTATTTTTCTACAAAACACTGAAATTTGTACTTCTTTGACTGATAGTATTCTGCTATGTAAATATGGCGTACTTCACATTATTCATTCATCTGCTCTTGGTCTTTTAGGCTGATTCTATAGTTTGAAAATTGCTGATTATATTACTACAAACATGAAGATTCATGTATCTCTCTCCTTTTTTAATATTTCAAATATGGGTTGATTCACTGCAAGAACTATTATTCCTTAAAATAACAATACATTTTTTAGGAAAGATGACTTTGACATCATACTTTTTTAATGTCTTAAATTAAAAATTAACATCTATCATTCCTTACCCTGGGATCTACTGCTCCACTGGTAGTTTGTATGTGTACCTGCTGCAGAATAATAATTCATGCAAGTGCTCAATATTAATTTTATATTTAAAAGATTCAGTCATAATCACTCTCATTTTTCTTTTTTTTACAAAAATATTCAGGAGAGATATATCTGGGTCAAATGAAACTTATAATTTTAGATTTTGGGGCATCTCCATACTGTTTTTCAAAATAGTTGTACTAGTTTACATTACTGTCAACCACATAGAATAATTTCTTTACCCCACATCCATCCCAACATCATTTTGTGTTGTTCTTCTGGATGATAGACAATCTCACTAGATTAAAATGAAATCTCAGTATGATTTTGATCTAAATTTTCTTAATGGTAAATATGTTGAACATTTTTTCATGTGTTTGTTGACTACATGTATTTCTTTTTTCAGAAGTGATTCTTCATTTCATTTGTCAATTTTTTGATGTGGTGATTTGTTTTGGGAATCTAATTTTTAGAGTTTTTACTATGGTCTCAATATTAAGTCTCAATCAAAAGAGTAGCTGCAAATTTTTTGTTTTTACTTTCAAATACCAGCTATTTGATTTACTGATCCTTTCTATAGTTTTTCTAGTCTCTATTTTATGGTCCTATGCTCTGATCATTATCATTTCCTTCCTTCTGCAAGTTTTGGATATAAGTTGTTCTTATTTCTTAGGATCTTGGGATGTATCATTAGGTTACTTATTAGGTAATTCTCTATTTCTAATACAGGCACTGACAACAATAACCTTTCTTCTTAGAACTGCTTTCATTTTGCCCCACGTATTATAATATACTCTGTTATTATTGTCATTTTGTTCTAGAATTTTTAAAAAAAAACTTTAATTTCTTCTGTGGTCCATTTATTACTCAAAAGCATATAATTAATTTTCATGTGTTTGTGCAATTTTGTTAATTTTTGCTATTGATTTTTAGTTTCCGTTTTTCATTATCTGATAGCATTCAAGCAATTATTTCCATTGTTTTGTGTTATTAAAACATAGTTATGGCCCAAAATATGGTCTTTTTAGGAGAAGACATCAAGGACTGCTGTGATGCATGGGTATTCTGTTTTTGGATGAAATACTCTGAGGTATCTGTTAAATTTCTTTTTTCAATATTTTAAAGTGTGATATTTCTTTGTTGAAACTTTGTCTGGTTGACTTGTCCGTCTTTGTGAATAAGGTAATGCAATTTCCACTATGATAATATTGGTATCTATTGTACTTTTAATTTGAGTAGTTTATATTTTATGCAACTACATGTGCTCATATTTGTTGTATATATATTTATAATTTTAATCTCTTCCTGGTCAAAGATTCCATGTTCAAATATGTACTCATCTTTTCTTTCTCTTCTAAGTTTTGGGTTAAAATGTATTTTGTCAGAAATTGGAACAGCTAAGCTACTCCTGTATGCTTTTAAGTTAAGGCAACACGGATTATCATTTTGCATCCTTTTACTTTCAGTTTGTGAGTATTGGGGGGGGGGGGAGGGGGGCGGGGAGGGGAGTGAGTCGTGCCTCTTGCAAGTAACATGCCTTGGCCGGAATCTTATTTGCCCATCTATGCCTTTTGAATGGAGAATTCAAACTATTTACCTTGAGTGTTGTTATTGAAGTCTTTACGGAATCCCATCGTATTATTTTATCATACTGATTTCTTCTTTCCTTTTTCTTTAAGTACTCTAGCAGTTACATGCTTTCTTTCCTTTCATGATATAAGTCTCACTGTCCTGTCACTGTCTAGACTTCCCTTGAGTTCTTTCTGTAAATGCTAGCTAGGTGACCATGAATTTCTTTATATTCTCTTTGTTGTGGAAACTCTTTATTTTTTTCTTTCTATTTTGAAGGATAATTTTGCCGAATATGCTACTCTGGGTGACAATTGTTTTTCTTCAGGGCTGGAAGCACTTTGCTGTCAGCTGTCTTTTAAGTTTTTTTTTGTTCAGAAGTCTGCAGTTGTTTTGGCAGACTTTTGTGTATGTTATTTGATGCTTTTCTCTAAAAGGTTTTAGTCTCTCTTTGTACTGAATTTGAGAGATTTTGACGATGTGTCACAAAGAAACTCTTTTCTGGCCATGTCCACTTGGAATTCTGAATGACTGGATAAGTATTTATCATCTTGTAATATTTCTTTCAACTCCTATAAGTCTTATGGTTTTAGTTTTGTGGGGGGTTTTTTGAGTCATCTAGCAGCTGTTGTATCCAATTTATACTCATTTAATTTTAAATCACGTAGTATATGAACTACTATATCAACTTCGTCTCTGCTAGTCACTGCGGTGTCAGGCCCTGATTCTGACAGGCCTCCATGTGGAGTTCATGTCTCCACAGTCCTGAAGAATAAGTCACGAAGAGAGGAGGCAGGTTGTGAAGAAAAGGCTTTATTGGGAAACTTACAAAAGGGGGGAAAAGATAGGCTAAATCTTCTGCTAGCCAGAAAGAGAACCTGGAAATGGAGGTTGCCCCTGTAGTTTCTGCTGATCAGAAGGGGGACCTGGAAATGTGGTATGCCCGTGTGGGTCAGTATCTAGGGGTTTTTATTGTGTAGCTGGGCTGTCCTATGCTAAGCAGCTCAGTTGCTAGGGCTGGTTGCTAGGTTCTCCCCCCGTAAATTTGCTGCTGCAGCCCACCCTTTACTACTTAAAGATATTTCTTTCTATTGTCTTTTAACTAAGTTCTAGGGAGTGATCAGCTACGGGTTGTCAGGAGTTATAGCCAGCTGCCTTTTCTATAATCCTACCTTCCAGTGAATTCTCCATTTCTGGGGGATCCTGTATCCCTAACTGCCTGTAACCCCACTGCCTCCTTTCATAATTCCCCCTTGGCGTATTTGACCTTAACGGTCATTAAGGGATTGACACAATGACCACTCTGGCTACTTCAAGCTGGACAGGGGCATTCTTGTGTTGGCAGTCAGAGTTTCACTCCAATGGGGGGTGAGCTAAAAGTCCCTGGTAGAAGTCAGGAGGCTGGCTTTCTTGGCTTTCAGTGTATATGGTCATCTGTAGCTTGACGGCTTGTAGTTGAGGAGAAATGAATAGCAATAGAAAATTTGTTAGGCAAAGTCCAAACTGTAACATCACAGAGATAAGGATCCCTAGAACTAAAAGATTTTCATAAAAAAATCCGACAGAGCATTAACTTCCTTCAATTCCAGGAGCACTTAAAAGGTATTATCAAAATTATGACACTCTGCCTTAATAACAGTGTAAGTTCTCCCTTAAGTAGCTGCTAAGTCCACCTTATTTTGGAGACTAACTTCTCTCACTAGATTAGATTCAGCATTTGTCCATTCTGAGATGCTTTTGACCATTAGAATCAGAATAATATTGTCTTTGAAAAAGCTAGCAAGTTAGTTGGAGCCATTGAGTTACTTATCCAAAGTGACTGTTGATGGCTGTTTCTTAAATAGAAATGTTAGTCCTTCTAGTGGCTCCAGTGAGTATGGAGGCTCAGGAGTCAAATCCTCAACAACAGGCTGGTCCTTCTCGAAGCTTCAGGCATGAGTGATGGATTCAGGACGCATGCTCAGTAACTTTGACTGCTGTGGGAGTAGACAAGATTAGAGTTTAGGGTCCCTCCTGAATGGGCTCAAGGGACAGTGTTGTAGACAGGGATCACACCAACACTAAGTCCCCTGGCTGCAAGAGTCATGGTCCATCAACTCATGGTGTGTCCTTTGTTTCTTCAATTAAAGCCTTCACTGAGAAAGTGAGATTGCATGCTTAATTTGAGTCTCAGTTTCAGGGTGCAATAAGAAGTCATTTGTTAGAAATGGCCTACCAGATAAGATCTCACAAGGACTCAGCCCAGACTTCTTGGGCAAGTTTCTTACTCTCAGCAAAGCTATAGGTACTAATGCTACCCAGGAAAGTCCTGTTTCCTGTGTGAGCTTTTGCAGGTGGGTTTTCAAGACTTCATTCATCCTCTCTACCTATCCTGAGGACTGAGGCCTCCACGCACAGTTTAGGTAATACTGGATGGCCAAAGTCTCAGAAACCCCCTGAGTTATAACTCCATGGAAGGAAAAGCCATTATCACTCTATGTGGTTTTAGGCAATCCAGATCTAGGAATAATTTTTTGCACCATAACTTGGACCATTTCCTTAGCTTTTTCTGTTTTGCATGTAAATGCTTCTATCCATCCTGTGAAAAGTGTCTACCCATACTAATAGATATTGAATGCCTTTTACTCTAGGCATGTGAATGAAATCTACCTGCCAATTTTCTCCAGGGTAGCTTCCTATTTGCTGAGCTCCCTTAGGGGTCTGTCTAAATGTAAGAGAGCTGTTTTGCTGGGAAATCTCACAGACCTCAACTATCTGATCTATGACTGACTTGAGATGTTCTCTAAATAACTTCCTTGCCATCTTGTGGGTAGAAATTCTACCTGCATTGGAAGACTGATGGAAGGCATTTAAAATTTTCCACTGGATCCACTTTGATTTGATAGGTGAGTTGAGGCCGTTCACCAAATGGGATTTTGTCAAATTAAAAAGTTTCTGCACAGCAAAAGAAACTATCAACATGGTAAAAAGAGAACCAACAGACTGGAAAAAAAATATTCACCACAAACATCTCAGATAAGAAGCTCATAACTAAAATATACAGGGAGCTAAAGAAAAACAAGCCTACCAAAATAAAGGATCTTATTGAAAAGTGGGCAAATGAAATGAAGAGACAGTTCACGCACGAAGAAGTACAAAGGGCCAATAGATACGTGAAAAGATGTTCAACATCTCTAGCCATAAGAGAAATGCAAATCAAAACAGCGCTAATATACCATCTCACTCCAGAGAAAATGGCTGATATCAACAAGTCAAATAGCAATCAGTCCTGGTGAGGCTATGGGGAAAAAAGGAACTCTCCTGCACTGCTGGTGGGAATGTAAGTTTGTACAACCACTCAGTATGGAGAGCACTCAGGAGACTAGAAATAAATATCCACTTCGATCCAGCCATACCCCTCCTGGAAATATATCCAAAAAAGGCCAAAACAACACACAACAAAGATATATGTATACCCATGTTTATAGCAGCACAACTAACAATAGTTAAAATATGGAAGTCACCAAAATCCCCTTCAACAGACCAGTGGATACACAAATTGTGGCATTTATACACAGTGGAATACTATGCATCGATAAAGTCCAACAGTGTGGAGGCTTTTGCGGGCAAATGGAAGAAATTTGAGAACATCATGCTTAATGGAGTGAGTCAGAAGCAGAAGGTGAAACATGGAATGGTCTCTCTGATATGAGAGACCCAGATCACAACTCTTATGGAACTTAAAGCAAACAACAAACTGAAACAGGAGGGTAAGGTGGGGGCGGAGGGAGGGAGGGGAGGGCTGGAGGAGGGACAGAAAGAGAGTGGGAAAGTCCTTTTCACCTTGACAAGATACATATGTGCACAAAATGCTCAACTCCATCGTAAACCTTAAATTTTGCATGTATACATAGCAATAAAATGGGAAAAAAAATAAAACCTTTCCACTGGTCCACCTGAGGAAGCAAGATTTTTCCCTCCAGGAGCTCTCCAGGAAGTATCCCAAGGGTCAAGAGACAGTCTATCCATGAGGGCCTTTACGGCTCAGCTTCATTATACCTGGGCTTGAAGTCAAGTTAATGCTCCCAAAGCACTGGCCCCAGCAGCTCCTCCAAAGTGGCTTCTTTGGTAACCTTGTGGGAGGCTACACTAGCTGACTGACCTGGGCCAGACAGCTTCCTCAAGTTGGTTCCTTTAGTCACCTCATGAGCAGCTTTGTCAGCACACTGATTTCCCGGGCAGACTTTGTCAGTGTCCTTCTGGTGACCTTTGCAGGGAGTATCTGCCACTTCAGCAAGAAGAAGGTCTTCAGAAGGTGCTCTATCTTCTGATGATATTTTATTGGAAACCCTGAAGCTCTTAGGAACTTGCGCTCCTTCCAGATAGCTGCTTGGGCATGTAGGACCAGAAACGCATACTACATACTTAGAAAAAATTATATATATATATATATATATATATATATATATATATATATATATATATGTGTGTGTGTGTGTGTGTGTGTGTGTGTGTGTGTGTGTGTGTGTACATATAAATGCTCCTACCATGAGCAAGCTCTACAGCTTTAGTTAGTGCAATAACTTCAGCCAATTGAGCCCAGTCCCCAGAGGGAGCGGTGAGCTCTCAAACACCTGTTGTGAGGTCACAACTGCATTTCTTGCTCTTCTCATCCTTGTTCTAGATAAGAGCTTCCATCTGTATATGAAGTTACATTTGCATCCTCAACTAGAGAGTCTTTCAGGTCTCCAGTAGCTACACACATTTCTAGAAGAACCTGCTCACAATCATGACTTATTTCTCCTGCAGGTTTTTCAAAATTGTGTGTCCCCTCTCTGCTAGAAGGTTTAAGAGGGTGACTGTTCCTTCCTAACCCTTTCTGCATGAAGACATGAGGTAACATGAAGCTGTCTAGACTTTGTGGGGATCAAACCTGTTCCATTTACTAAAGATACATCCCATGGTAGCTTTTACAGCAGTTGTAGCACCGATTCTGTAGAGAGAGGCCAAGAAAGATTAAGCAGTTCATCACAATTACATATCTCACTTTTTCTTCTACATCACCAATATGAGACTCTTCCACGTGCCTCTCTGGCTACCAACCAGGAAATTTAAAGTCTGAACTATATGACCTTGAATCTCCTACAGTCTTTCTTCTCATGCTTCGCTGGCTATCAATCAGAAAATTTAAAGTCTGACATAGACGAGATTGCTCAGTGTCTTGGGCTGTTCCAAGTGGTCACCTCTGAGAGATAAGACCTATCATGCTCTACTGACTGAACCGGGGGAATTTGCATGACTCTTTCATGGGCACCAATTTTCAGCCTTCCAGCATTTCTCTTGGCAGAAAGGGCTTCAGTCTTCTTGGAAAGGACAGAATAGCTGCCCTTCATGTCCCTGTCCTCAGGATTTACCTTTCCTTTACGTGTACACAGGCCAAGAGGCTGATTCTCACCTAGTAGAAAGGGCTTACTTCACCTTCCCACATTCCACTGAGCAGAAAGGACTTTGCTTTTCTACTGCCTTTGATACCTGTGCACAGGTGAAAAAGGCTGATTTTCAGTCTTCCTGAATTTTTCTTAGCAGAAAGGACTTCAGTCTTCTTGGAAAGGAAAAGTATAGCCATCCGTCACACCCTGTCATCAAGACTCACCTTTCCTTTACCTGTGCACAGGCAAAGGGGTGATTAGTACTAATCAAAGAGTGCAAAAAGAAAAGGAAAAAAAAAGCTGCAGCAAAACTTTTATATTAAAAACTAAACAGCAACAAAAAGCCTTCAAAACTTTTCTTTTAAGCAAGGGAGAAAAATGGCTTATAATCTTTCTCTAAACGTTAAAATAAAATTCCAGTAGCAACAAGAAAATAAAAACTTCTATTGAAAACTCAAAAAACATCAAAACCTCTGTATACTTTAGAATAAAAATCTCAAAAGAAGAAATGCAATAAAACTCAAAAAACAAGACAATACCTTCTAATTTAGAATAGCACTGAAATTTAACTCAAAAACAATAAAATAAAATAAAATAAATAAATGCAACATAACAAATAGTTTCCAATGAACTTCAAATAAAGGCAACATACTGTGATCTTTTTCAAGCAACAATTATTTCTAACCGAATGCTATATTTTCTAACATTTTTTCTCCAAATACACATAGCTATTCCCTTAAAATTAAAACAATTTTCCACAGAGTAAAACATTTTCAACTTTTAGCTTTTAGAGTTAAAACAATCATTTTAACTTTCTATACAGACAGAAAAGTCATTTGTCTCCCATAAGTGTTTCCCATAACTGCTGGGGTTTCTTGGACTGGGAAGACAAAATTGAAACAGAAAATGGAGAGAAGAGAGAGTAGGTTTCCACATATCTTTTTCTGCCTCCAATATCCGGGATGACAAGCCCCATAAACTTCAAGTCCTAAGAACCTCTCCTCAAATCAGCTGGCTCTATGCCCATAGTTTTAGTTGAATTGTTCATATTCAGGATTTCTGCTTGATTCATTTTCATAATCCTTTTCTAAGTCTTTACAAAAGTGATCATTCACATCCTACATTTAAGTCTTTTGGTTGCCTGCTGGTATCTGCTATAAGCATATTAATCAATGTATCAATTTTTTATTTATCCGATTATTTAGATCTTTTTTGAGCCTAATGAATATTGTATCAACTGTTTTTGCATCTGTTTTCTGGTCTTGAATATGAGCTCAATTATTTTAGCTATTCTTTTTCCGTTATTGTAAATTCTACATTCCCTTGCCTGTGTGTTCAGCATTGGGGTGTTACGAATTTTTGGAGATATCTTATTGTCTTAAAGTTCTTTTGTTTATGAGTTAGAAGTTAAAAATTGGTTGGAATAGAAAGTTTTGTCACTATGGTAGAGATATATTTGATATGTGTGCTTCTTTCTACGAGTTATCTTTGGTTTTGGATGTAAATAAGGTAGGAAAAATAAAAGGGGAAAAAATAGAAAAGAAAAACAACTACGCCTCCACCAAAACCAAAGGAAACAATGGAATATTAGTGGGAATCTTACCAGGTTTTACGGGCATTGGAGCAGTTAGTCGTGCATCTCCACTGTGTAGAAACGAAAAACTTGACCCTCACTCCGACAGTTTTAGCCTCATTTAAGCCCCCATACCTACATTTTGGAGATAATTTTTCAGCTCTATTTCCTCTATCTTCCTCAAGGTCCTTGGGATGGGTGTGTTAGTGCTGCTTCCGCCTGGGGTTCTCTGTCTACCAGTCTTCCACACAGCTTCCCCATGTCTCTCTCCCACAGTCTCTGGAGCTCCAACTCACTTCCTTTGAGTAGCTCAGTCTTCTGTATTATGTGTAACCTCCAGGGGTTAGGGAGGAGAGTTCCCACGGTAACGGAGGCGGTGTCCCCCGTCCACCAACACCACCAGGCCATAGTCTTAACTGCTTCCTTGTCTTTAGCTCTGTCTTCCCTCATTAGCGCAGTGCCAGGAGACAGCAACCCTGGAGAGAGCAAAGGTGATTGAGGAAGACCCACCTTGCGTTCTTCCACCTGACTTCTTTGACTGAAAGTTTCTTTCCTTTTTTCCTTCTTTAATTTTTTTTTTCAAGAAGATCAGGGTCTCTGGGCCTGTGCTAGGCTCAATACCGTGTATTAAGATTCTCTTTACTGTTGTTAACTCAGAATCTGGGCTGTGTACTGGTGGGGAAACCGGAGAGGTCCCTTTGGGACTGGGACCAACGGCTTCTGCAGTAAGTGTCTATCAATGGTCACCTTCAACCCTCTTTACTAGACAGTTTTGTGCTTGGCACAGGTGGCTGAGCTAGCCCCTGAGCTTCTATGAGACATTGCTTCTTATTCCTGGTTTCCGATGTTCTGTATTCCATCAAATTTCTACCCCATCCAGGGTGTAATCTGTGGTTGGTGTCGCCAACGGCCTGTTGTAGCTGTGTTCTGGCTAACATTGGTACACAGTACAGAGCAATTTTTGAATGCTTTTTCTTCTATGTTGTCATAATTGGAACCTTCAAGTTCACCACTTCTAAAAGTACAGCTAGGGGTATAAAATACATTAACATTACACAACCATTATGTCACCACAACTATTTATTTCCAGAACTTTAAAAAATCATTTCAACAAACTGAATATCTAGACTTATTAAACTACTCTTGAATCCTGTTTTTCCATACCTTTAATAAGCACTAATTTACATTCTGTGCCTGTAATGATAATTACACACACACACACACACACACACACACACACATACATCTTTATGTATTTCATCCTTTTGTGTCTGGATTATTTCATTGAGCATAAGGTTTTCAAAGCTTATCTATGTTGCAACATGTATTCAGTTTCATTCCTTTATAAAGCTCAACAATATTCCTATTTTTTTCATTCATTTGACAGTGATGTTTGAGTAGTTTACAATTCTGTTTAACCGTTCAATTGACAGTGGATGTTTGAGCCATTCATAATGTGACACATTTTGAGTAATGCTGCCCATGAACATAGATATTCAAATATGAACTCTTATCTAAATTTCAAATGAAAAGAAAAAGGAAGTAAATCAAACCAGGAAACTAAATCTGTAACAAAAAAGCAAATTCTAGTTAGCTGTTTTATTAAAAATAGGCAGTAGCAACTGTTCTCTGCCTGACCCTCCCGTCATTGCCAGCTACCTAGGATGGGCTGAGACCTTCTGAAACTGAATTAAAACAAATCTTTTCTTCCTTAAATTGTGGATGTTGGGGTTCCCATCGTAACAAAGGAAAGGTAACTAAGACAGCGATGGTTATTAAATGCGTGGTCTACACAAATGTTCAATGGTAGCAACACAGAGAACGGGACCTAACACTGAGGAATTCAATAAAGTTTGCCAAGAGAGATGAAACTAAAATTAAATCTGGAAACTGAGTGTGATATTCTCTGGAGATATTGAGAGAAAAGGAAAGAAGTTTTTCTAGGCTAAGAAGAAAATGCAAAAAAATAAAATAAAATAAAGAGTAAAACCTGAGAAAGGAGATTTAGGAATATTGAGTAGTTAGTATTATTACAGTCCTGAGTGAAAGTGAAATAACCTAAGAACTAAGATTGGAGGGGAAGAAAAATATGAGATCACAATATGCTGAATTCCTGGGCTTGTTACAGAGATTGGATCTCCTCCTAAAACTAAGTCAGACAATACAGTTAGTTCTTAGTGTTTAAATACATTCTGATAAGGAAAATGCTTCCTGCATTAGTTTGAACTGAGTGTTGTTTCCTGAGGAGTTGGGCACAGCACTGCCACCTACTCAGGAACAAACCGTGCCAATGCTTAGTAACAGTCCACCCACGTGTACTTTTAAAATCAGTATAATTATGAGCGATTATAGATCTTTCATGTTAGTAATTAATTTGTTCACTGTTTTATCAGTTATAAATAAGAAAAAATCTAATTCCAGGTTACCTAGAAGTACCGTAAATTCTAAATAGAATTTTAAAACTAAAATAATTTTAAAATGCTCTTTTGAGTCAGCCTTATCTTATAAAAGGCCAATGTTACATGCCTTCAATGTGTTTATATTTGACAGGTGCTACCTCTCTAACACAGGGACTTTTCTTTACATTGGTGTAATCACAGTGTGAGATGTGGATGAGCTGATAATCAAGGGATTCTATAGTAAGACGTGTTCAATAATGTGTCTGTTTTGTTGGGTCTGCTCTGTGAATCCAGCACCATTGATTTTAGTAAAACATCTCTGACTCAAAATTAGCTGAGTGTGTAAGTTGACGATAAAGCAACAGATTGCTCTAGGAAGTAGTGTATTTGCTAATACGTAAGCAGGAGACAGGGTCTTTGGGTTATTAATTATATTTTTCCCATTAGCTGTCTTACTTAAAAAGTACTGTCTGAAACTTTAGATAATTGCTCTAAATTACATAACAGCATATTTGTCCTTGGCTAATTTTATGCAGAAACACACAAGTAATTTTATTATGCTAAGGAACTGGGGCAGAGAGATTGCCTATGTAATGTGAGGTACTCAGAAATAAAAAAGATATACCTACATCCTAAATATTCTCTAAACACATGAGGCTTCATTCAGTCTCAGAAGAACTCAGGCTATTTGAAGATGCAATGAAAATCAGAAATTTGGAGAACAACAGACAATTTTAAAAAATCAACTTACATCTAAACTACCACAGAATCTGAATAATTAAGATAATTGAATTGTAAATATCTTGATGTTTACAGGATAAAAATACTGGAGAACTGGCCAAATTTATAATATTCAACACATTATATTAGATAAAAGTAAGACAATACTATATGGAGAGCACATGTAGATGATTTCTCTGATGTACATGTAACTTTTCATTTTTACAACTATGCATATGCCATAAAATAACTTCTTTTGGGTGCACATTTCTTTTTGAAGGAGTCAGGGATATACAAATGCAATTACATACAGTGAGCATGTAGGAGAAATAACTTCTTGCATTAAGTATCTCCTCAATATCATAAGAAAACACAAATCTCTTTAAGACAGGACTGTCTAATATCAATATAAATGATAAGTCGTGGTCTCTGTTCAGGCTATTCTAACCAGATACCTCATACTCAGTAACTTATAAACAACATGCCTTTATTGCTCAAAGCTCTGGAGGCTGGGAGGTTCAAAACATCAGCAGCAGATTCCTTACGTGGTAAGGATTTCCTTCTCACCGATGCCACATTTTGCTGTACCCCTACAGAGTGGAATGGGCAAAAAGGCGCACTCGTGCACGGAGGCTGGTCCAAAATGAACTGCAATTTTTTTCATTGTTAAAAATCGCTGTTTGACATTAGAATACATTCTTAGAAAATGTGATATGCGATACGTTGGTTAAATGCATGCTTCTTGATATATGCTGTTTTGTGGTGATAGTTGCTGTTTTATATTTGTCTTCGAGTAGGCAGATGATATCAGACAAAAGCAAATTGAGGCTATTTTCTTATTCAAGGTCATGATGGGTCATAAAGCCGCTGAGACAGCTTGTAACATCAACAACACGTGTGACCCAGGATCTGCTAACAAATACTCAGTTCAGACACTGAGTTCAGGGATGGGTCAAAATTCCACAAAGCAGACAGGAATCTGGAAGAGGAGGAGCCAGTGGCCAACCACTGGATGTTGGCAACAACCAATTGAAAGCAATCATCACAGCTGTTCCTCTTACAGCTAGTTGAGAAGTTGTTCAAGAACTCAGCATCAACCTTTCTATGGTCATTCAGCATCTGAAGCAAGTTGGAAAAAAAAAAAAAGCTCAGTGAGTGAGCGCCTCATGAGTTGACTGAAAATCAAGGCACCATCATTTTTAAGTATCATATTCTCTTATGCAGCAGCAGCTAATAATTTCTCAGTTAGACTGTGATGGGCCAAGGAAGGTGAATTTTGTATGACAGCCACCAAGCTAAATGGTTGGACTGTGAAGCTCCAAGGAACCTACAAAAGCCAAACTTGCATCAAAAACAGGGCATGGCCACTGACTGCTGACCTGTTGCCAGTTACAGCTTTCTGAAACTCTGACACTTGAGAAGCCTGCTTAGCAAATCGATGAGATGCACTGAAAACCGCAATGCCCTCAGACGGCTTTGGTCACTAGAAAGGGCCTATCTTATCTTCTTGTTTGTTGCTGAGACAGATTGCCTACTATTCACAATTTATGCAAGAAGGATTTATTTTAGCTTGAGTTTCAGAAGGTCACAGTTCATCCGCAGGCAGCTGGCAATAGTGGAAACACACGGTGAAGTCATAGCCAAAGAAAGAGCTTCTCGCGGCATGGCAGACAGGAAGCCAAGTGAGGAAGGGAGAGTGGAACCAGTACCCAACCCTTTAAGTCAAGAGCAAGCACCCACCCATTCCAGCTAGGCCTCACCTGCCAACGGCATGCAGTTTTCATAGGTAATCCACAAAATTCAAGTACATGAGGCTTTTCGGGTTACTCCAGATCCAAGCCACAACAATGCCCAATTCTCTACAACAGTACCCAGTCACACATCACAGCCAAAACCTCAAAAGTTGAATGAATTTGAATACAGAGTTTGACCTCATCCACCATATTCACCTGTCTGCTCACAAACTGATTGTTGCCATTTCTTTAGACACCTCAACGACTTTTTGTAGAAAAACTACTTTCCACAATCAACAGGAGTGAGAAAATGGTAGGAGTTGGTTGAATATTAAAGCACAGATGTTCACACTATAGAATTTAACTTAATTCTTACTGGCAGAAATATGTTGATTGTAATGGTTCCTATTTTGATTGCTAAAGATATATTTAAACTAGTTAAGATGATTTATTATAAAATTCATCGTTCAAAACCATAATCACATTTTTACAATTTTAATGAGATTATGAAATACAATGACAGTCTGGAAATATAAAACACTAGAACTTTAAGGTGATTAATTACAAAATTTAAGAAAGTAAAATGGGATTATGATCTTTTACTTTCTAAGATGTGTAAAGTTTCTTAAATAAAATGCAAAATATTCAAAGTGCTCAGAATTAATTTTTATTATGAGTAATTATGTGACTGATTTATAAACAATGTGAGAAGTTTTTCTTCAGAATATAAATAGGTTTGGATAAAAATCAGCTAAAGTAAATCAGAATCAATCTTGATAATCTTTCTCTTTGTGAGACAAGGTGTGTCAGTGTTCCATTATGAGGTGAGGTCCCTGTGGATGCATGTGTATATGTACTAATAACTAGGAAACATTAGTGGGGGCTGAGCAGTTTGGTGAAAGAGGGAAACAGAAGCCATCAAGATTTATAGCTTCTCATTAGAATCCCTCAAGCTTTCTACAAGTATCCACAGGCTTTTGTCTCAGACTGTATTTACAAGGATTATGTTCCCAGACCCATAAATCCTGAAAGCCATTTAAAGTAGCAACAGGAATGATTTACAAGAGCAAAATTTTCTGCTCCAAAGTAAAAATAAGAAAAGCAAGGTAGGGGAAGGTGGCGGAGGAGGAGGTGGAGACTTTCCAATGAGGATTCGTAACAATCTACTGCAATAATCTTGTTAGTGATATGATTAACAAACTTGCCGCTCTATTTTGTCTGTCAGTAGAAGCCCTGGACATTCCAACCACAAGGCCTTGAAAAAAATTATATAGTAGAAAAAGATATACTAAGAATGAATAGCTACAGGTAAATTTAGAAGAGTCTTTCATTCATTTTTTTGATGCAAAAAGTATTTATCATTTGTCTACTGTGTGCCATGACCCAGGCTAGATCCTAGATTTAGAAAAATGGGAATTAAATTTTTATCAGACATAATTGTGTTTTCAGGGTATAGTGAAGGGATCGGAATTGGGGAATATATAAGTTGTGTAACATGCTATCTATATTTCCGTGTCATTGCTTTAACAAGTATCACAAGGACAATGGCTTAAAATTACACAAAAATTTATTCTCTTAAGGAAATCCAGATGACGCTCACCTGTCTCATGACCTCCACACTGAAGGAGGTAGAGGAGGGAGGGTGAACCTGTCTCCTTGTCTTTCCTAGCTTTTCTAGCATTCTCTGCCAATTATTTTTAGCCTAAAAAGCTCATTTTTAAAGTAATAGTCTTCATTTTTTAGAGCAGTTTTAGATTCACATCAAAATTGAGAAGAAATTACAGAGATTTCCCATACCATAATCCAGATTCCCAACACACACATACATATTCCCCAGGCAGGACGTGAGGGGCACACAAACTAGCAGGGACAATGGTCCTCCCAATGGAGACCTGATGGGAATGCAAGGTAACATTTGGCCGTATCCTCTGAAACAATATGCAGGAGACCACTCCGTAGAAGTATTTGTGGTTAAAACATGTTAAATGCTAACAAAGACAGTAAGAATGGAAGGCCTTAAGGTTGGAGGGCCTCGGCAACCCAGTTATTTATTACAATCTACTCCCTTATTGGTCTAGCATAAAACTCCCTCCGCAAGAATTCTCACCAGCAACTCACTTGAGGACTCCTTCCAGTTAGCAGAATCTTGTGTTGTCCTTCTTCTTCTCCTTTTTATTTTTCCTTTTCAAATAAACTACTCACTCTGCAACATGAGTCTTCCTTGGCCATGGTTTCATCTTGGACCACATGAGCCACGCACCCAGCACGAAGCTAACACTCCTCTTATCCGCTTACTCTGATAGTGGTACAGTTGTTAGGATTGATGAACCTACACTGAGGAATCATTACCACCCAAAAGTAAAACACAGTGTGCACGACAGCTCACTTGTGGTAATGTGGACCCGTGAGGTTGGGGCAGATGTGCGGCGGCGCGTATTCACTGTCATATAATCCTACCTGTCAGTTTGGTGCTGTAAACCTCCTGGGTGTGTTGCGCACTTCTTTTCTTCTCCCCAGTCTCCGGCAATGAATGATTTCTCCACGGCCTCTTCAGTGTTGCTTTTTCCAGAATGTCGTAGAGCTGGAACAATACAGGACAAGCCTTTCAAATTGGCTCGTTCACTTAGTAATAAGCAGATAAGTTTTCTCTGTTCTTTCACAGCTTGGTATTTTCATCAAACCCACCAGTGGATCCGTTCACTAACCGAAAGACGGCGTGGTGGCTTCTGAGTTCGGCCAATTTTGATTACACTTTCTGTAAACATTCATGTGCAGGCTTTTGTGTTGATATAAGTTTTCACCGCTTTTGGTGGAATACTGTGGGACATGATTTTTGATCATGGTGGAAGAGTATGGTTGGTTTTCTGAAAATCCACCGATTTGTCTTCTAACGTGCCACATCACTTTGCATTCTAATCAGCAGTCGATGAGAATTCCTGTTGTTCCAAATCTTTACCAGCATGTGAGGCTGCCATTATTCTGGGGTTTGGTGATACATATACAGTGTCTTGTTATAATTTTTATACATTGTGTTCTTCAGATGTTATATCAAGCAGTGCGTCTTTTCATGTTCAGTTTTCATCTTCATTATCTCATTTGGTGAAGTCTACTAACATCTTTGGCCTGTGTATGAACTGAGGTTTTTTCAAGTTCTTATTGTTGAATTTCAATTTTTTGTGCATTTTGGATAATGCTGGTTAATCTGATGTGTCTTATACAAATATTTTCTCCATGTCTGTGACTTATTTTTCATTTTCCAGCAGTGGTGTGTATCCTTCACAGAGCAGAATTTTTCAATTTATTGAAGCCAAGTTTATCAATTTTTTAATGGTTTGTTCTTTTGGTGTTATAATAAAGTAAATCATTTATAAATGCAAGGTCAACCTAGCAATCATCATTTAAATAACTGTCAATCATTTGACTTTGTAATATTTTGATTCCTATTTTTAATGCTCCAAAATTGAAATTATATTTAAAGTATTACTCCCTTTAATTTAAGAACAAAATTCTCCTTTAGATACTACAATATCAATGATGAATTAACACGTTTCTGTGACATTATTATTACTTTGATTTGGTATTCAAAACCACTAATGTCATAAAATGTCAAATTTTTTATTTCCTTATTCCTCAAAACTCAGGAACACAATAGTTTGTTAGAGCAATTGGCTATATTTTTGTTATGTAAAAATTATGAACTGAATGGAATAGAAAGTCAAATTTTATTAGAATTATGATAGTAGAAGCACGTTTCAAATATTGTCTTTAGTTACTTCCGATTGTATATTATGAAAAATTTATTTAATAGCAATTTTTGAAGAATTTAAAGTTTTCACATATTAAATCAACTCATGCATTATATAAAAGAGCTTATGAATATTTGAAAATTAAAGCTTCTATAGATAAGATGTGAGATAAATGAGTTATGAGAGTTTAGTATATTTTTATAGTGAATATATCATCTACACACAGATTTATTTAACTTTTGCAGTACACATTTAAAAGTCTTGGCAATTTCAAATTCAGAGAATTAAACTACCTTCCCCTTTGTCTTCAAGATGTCATTTTTGTTTAACTTTCATATAAAATAAGCAGAAGAGTTTAGCACGTGTTCTTCACAACATCTTAACTGCTTCAAGGAGACATCACTCATACACCGTATAGCTTACACATTCACAGTGTATGATTTCATAGTTTTCAAGATATCTTAGACTTGGTCAGTCGTCACCAAAATCACTTTTGGAATACTTTATTATCTTAAGAAATCTGAGAACTCATAGCAAAAATTCCATTTGCTTTTAACTCCTTTAGTACGGTGACAATCATCACTACCTATGCATATTTTCTTCTTCTGGGTAGTTCACACTAATTGGAACATAAAATATGTAGTCTTTTTTATTAGTTTTTTTCCCTTTAAATTAGCATGGTGTTTTCAAGGTACGTCGATGCTGTTGTATGTAACAGCATTTGATTGGCTTTAGTCTGATATGTTATTGTATTAATATATGTTGTTTCATTGGTATCAGCTGATGCACATTTGGTAGTTTTGATATTTGGTAGTTTTCAATTTGTCAATTCTAAAATTGTTTTTGGAGGAATTGGAAATAAAGTTTATATTGAATGAGTGAGGGCAGCCTTACTCATAGAATGAAAATAACTTCTCCTTTGATCAACATGACAAATGTTTATCGTCTTTACATCATTATAAAGACCCGTGCTGTGGATAAAAATCACTTACCTTTTGCTATGTGAATAAGTATTTGAAAGTAATGATTCTGGATATTTTGAAAGAATGGGAAATAGAACATGTTGTGCTTTGTTTTATGCTGATTTAATTAGTGGGAGGCAAATTTTTCTCTAGAAAAGATTCCTCTAAAAAATAAAGCAGTTATTTTAAAATGTCATGTTCTTTTTTAAAGCATCAACACGAAAAATGAAATAGCAGTCTACTGGCAAGAAAATATAGTAATTAGTTGAAATATATAAAGAAGGAGCTTGAGTTTCTCCAATTTTTTTCTGATCCCCCCCCCCATTTCATTGATATGTATACGTGCAAAATTTAAGGTTTACAATGGATGTTAGCATTTTACGCACCTACATATCTTGTCAAGGTGACAAGGACTTTCCCACTCTCCTTTTGTCTGCTTTTTAACACTTGCTGTTGATGACTGACTTTTCTTTGATATGAATTAAGTCATAGAAGGATTGGTTTGTTTCTGGCTCTTTCACAACAAGTCCTTTCTGACCCAACAAATACGAATAGATCATGTGGAGCAGTAATCATTGTTAATAATCAAGTAGATTTATTCAGATGCAAACTCTGACCTGTATATTTGGGAAGATACCTATGAGTATGTTTCTAATAAGATCACAAATGCTGTCAACATGGCTGGTGACAAGAATTTGAAGCATGATCAACTCTACTAACTTAACTTTTATGTGTACCTTGGGAAGACACTGTTGGTGCCATGATATATTAGTATATTATCTCTATTCAACACCTGTGTGTTCCTCCAGGGATAAGTTCTGCATACAAAATCATATTTATTAATTTTAAGAACAGAGAGTAGCATTTGATAGAATTCTTGACTGGAGTGGAGTTTTTGTTACCAATACATCAGAAAATGTTCCATAGGATTTTTCTTCTAGCCTGCTTTCTACTTCCATTAGGGCAGAGGTAAAGAAATGCTACTAAGTTTGTGTTTGAATAATGTGCTGGCTCACTAGCTCACCTGTCTTTATGACTTGTACAGTTAATTTTTTAGAATTTATCAATTTTATCATATCAATCTCAAATAAATACAATTTTTATTTCTTCCTTTCAGTATTTATCCTTCTTATTTTATTTTCTTTTTTAATAGCTCTAGGAAACAGTCAGGCCATAGTAATGATAAAAGTACCTCTGTTCTGTGTTTGACTGTAATGTAATGTGGGTCAAATATGGACAACATAAGGCTGACCTCTGGTGGGCTCCAACTCAATTCTTTCTCTTTCAACTGTGCACCTTTGTGTGTGTGTGGGTGTATTTGTGAGTTTATATTTACAAGGCTATATTAATTATGCATCTAATCCTTTATATTATATAGGATTAAAGTTGAAATTAACCATTGTGTTTTATTGAATAACTTCCCAGAATATAAATAATTTCTCCTTAAACACAATATTCTATCAAACTCTGCAAACATATTTCATAATATTGAATCATTATTTTCTATTCTTAAGTTTACCCTGCTTGGTCATAAGAAAATGTTGACCTTTATCAAATAACTTCCTCAGAAAAAAACTATACTCAGCAAACAGCTTATGTATACAATTTGGTGAGTTTTAAATGTTACAAACGCCTGTGAAAGCCTTCAGCACAATCGAGATATGAAATATGTGTACGTCATTCTCAGTAGTCAGAAGTTTCCCCATGGCTCTGCACAATTCGCTGCTATTGCTACCCCTGGCTCCAGCAACTACCGATCAGCTTTTGTTCAACTATCAAATATCAATCATTCTTAGAATTTTATGTTTTGTATGCACAGGACTATGCCATATGGATAGTTTTGTTTCTTCTTTCACTCAACATAATGCTTTTAACATGAATGTGTTGCTTGTAGAAAAAGTTCATTCTTGTTTATTGCTGAATTATCATTGTTATATGGACTTACCATCTTTTGTCTCCACATGTCAACAGATAGATGTTTTCCCCCACGATTTTGGTAATTACAGATAAAGTTATTTTTATTAGCATTTGTATATAACTAAACTTAAATGTTCTTGTTTGAAATATCACTTATAAGTTAAATAGATGTATCACATAGGTACATATTGACATTTATAAGAAACTGTGAAATTTGTTCCCAAAGAGGTTTTACCATTTTATTTCTGCCATGAAAATATGAAAGTTGTTCAGTATTCTTGCCAACTCTCAGTAGCTTCAGTCTTTGTTTTATTACTTTAGTTGATTGTTAGAGTTTAATTTACTTTTCTTTGTGACGTTGGGCCACTTTTCCATAAGCATATTCTTGCCACTTCTGTATTAAATTTTATGAACTTTCTGTTCAAATATTTTATCCACTTTTGTATTGGATCATTTTTCTTGTCATTTAAATTAAAGAATTATTTAAATATTTTGAATATAATCCCTTTGGGTGGTATATAATTTTCAAGGATTTTAAAAAATAGAGTGCATTTTAAATTTTTTCTTGGCTGAATTTTTTGAAGGGATAACTTTTAGAAAAGTTTTGTAAGTTCAATTTATCAAGTTTTAGGGGTTTTTGTGTGTGTGCTTTGGGGGTTTTAGCTATAATGTTGCTCCTATCTCAAAGTTACGTATGTTTTTTAATACTTTATTCTGATTTTTTACTATTGACTTCATATTTAGATGTTTCATCAATTCAAACTTAATTTTTTGAATAGTATGAAATGAGTTGATATTTTTCTTTTTTCTTTCTCTTTTACTCTATTCAGCTATCAATTTATTCAATATCACTTGCTGAAAAATGATTTTCTTTCCCCATGGAATTCTTTTGCCATCAATGTCTGCTGTATATGTTCAAAGCCATTTAATGGCTTTATTTTGCTTTAACAATTTACGTGCGTAGTATCCACCAACACCAAACTATTTTGTTCCTAGGGCTCTATCGTGTGCACCCGATGCAGCAGCGGAAGCCTTCCAGCACAGTACTTTCCCTTACTGTTGCTCTGTCCCATTAGGAGAGCCTGCATTTCCATATTAATTTAGTATTGTCTTGTCCTTTTCCGTCAAAAAACCCTCTTGGATTTTCAGTGGGAATGCACAAAACTCATAGATCAATTAGATGGAGTTTGCATCTTAACAGTATTGTCTTCCTGTAAGTAAATATATTATGCGTTTTTAAAAATAATTTTTATTTCACCCAGCAAACTTTATTTATTGTTGTTATTTTTGGTGGCTCCTGATAGTCTTTTATTCCTTTGAGGAGAGCTGAATCTTTATCTGCTATTTATGAGGGCTCAGAGGTTCAGAAAGCTGAGCTTTGGAATGTAAGGGTCAAACAAGTAAAAGTAAAAATTACAGTCAAAAGATCACTATATTCCATGATAGTGTCAGCAAGATTCTACACGGGCGAGATGACACCCTCCTGTCCCAATGCTCCTGTACGGATCAAGTAAGCCAGCGCGGGAGGTCAGCCCGCTACCAAGGGACTAGTAAAGAAAAAGCCCTGAAGTTTTGTGAAATGAAGATGAGAGTTGGGGACAGAAATACAGGGTGGAACAGCACTCGGTGCTGAGTCAGAGTGGAGAAGTGTGGTCCCTTCATGGTGCCTCCTCCCTGTGACGTGAACATCCAGGTGGAGGGGGCCTAAGGAGGCCTTAGCTGAAGGTCCCCGCCAAAAAGGCTGCAGAACTCTGGCATGTGTGTTGATTTTTCCAGTAGCGCTAAGTGCATGACCAGCTGAGTCCTTGTCGTCGGCTTCCTTCAGAGACCACAGTGAAATGGCTGTGTTTGCAGTCTGCTGTAGGAGCGACGGCATTCTCCAGGAAAAATAGTACAATAGCCTATAATTATCCTTTAAAAAAAATCCCAGCTACACTTTTACAAAAGGACGTCTTGAGTGTCATTTTTCTTCTACCTAGAGAAAATCATTTAACATTCACAATGGTGCACATACATATCTGCTGACGATGTGCTTTCTCACCTTACACCATCTTTCTTCTTCGTTCGTCCAGGATATATCTGCTAAACCAAAAAGTCAGAGGTTGATAGATTGATTTTCTTCTGTTGATGAAAGGTTTCTGAACTGTTTTCCAGCTAGTGACGTTTCTGACAAAAAAAAAAAATTGCTTTCATTCTTTGTCTCCTATTTGGTCCTTTGAACTGTGATTTTTAAGACTATTCCTTTATTGCTGGTTGTTAATTATGTGATTTTTGCTGCACATAGCTGCAATTTCCATGATAGCTTTATTCTCTGTGGAGTTTATTAAGCTCTCTGAGCTGTAGGTTTATATTTTTATCAAATTTGAGAAGCCTTTGGCCTCTATTTACCCCCAGCCCCATGCCTTTTCCTTCATTGCAGGAGCTCCAGTTAAATTTATATAATACTATTTGCAAGTCCCTGATATGGTATTTATTTATTTTTCATCTTTATTGTCTTTCTTTGCTTTATTTTGACCATTTTTATTGCGAGATGTCCACCTAAACATTTTTTTCTGCTGTGTCATCTAAATGTTGTTTATTCCAGACTGTATTTCTTTTTTCGTTTTTAGATGTTTATTTGGTGCATTTTGCCACCCTTTTATCTTCTCATTCTGCTTATTTTTCTATAACTCTCTTGAAGAAGATGGAGCTTTTAGTAATACTGAATATTCTTCTCTTCTTCTTTGTCATTGGTTTCTGGGTCAGTGTCCAGTGATGGATTTCCGCCCTGGTTAAAGGTTATATTTTCGTGCTTATTTTCTTGCCTGGCAATATTTTTCTGGATGCCAGGTCTGGTGAATTTCATGAATTTGGTCACTACACTGCTGTATTTCCTCAAACACTCTCATTTTCTTCTGTCACTATATAAATTAGATGGAAGACTTCATACCCTTTCTAACCCTGACTTTAAGCTTTTGTTTAATTTGTTTGTTTGGTGGCCCCATACAGCTTTTTGTCTGAATCTATTTCAACATAACAACTAAGACAAGATTCTATGGAGGATTCCGTCCAATGCCCTGGTACATTCACTTCAGGAAAGACATCTGTGCACAATTCTGTGTGAGTTTCAACCTATTTCTCTTGTCCTGGGTAATTTTTGCCCAAACATGTCTTACAAGCACTCACAAAAACTCGAAGGGCCCCAAAGCTCCCTGATATTTAAAAGTTTCCTTATTTTAACTCGATTTACTTAAATACTTGCCGTACAAATTTCAGTTACCCAACCCAGCTTTCTGTACCCTTGACTCAGCACGACATCCAGGTTATGTTTGGTATTCCAGCCTCTGTACGATAGTTACACAGGTAAAGTTCCTATCAGTTGTCGCCCTTCAATAGGGCCGTGGCCCTGTGCTGCTTGAATCTAAAAGCAACTGCTTTTATATTTTGAATGATTTTCCAGTTATGTAAGAAAAAATGTACTAGGGTATTCTTATTTCATCTAACCAGAGAGGAATTATTAGAATTACCTCTTAATTAGTATGATAAAACTATTATTATTATTATTAAAATGGTTTCTATAATTTACAAATATTACTTATTTTGTTATATTTGTTGCTTTCAAGAACATAGAGAATATGAAATTTTTCATTAATTTTTAAAAACTTTACCAAAAGATCTCTACTTTCATTTTAACAATTTTCCTCATCCGTATTGTGTTTTTTGCCCTCCCAGTTGGTATTCTATGTGCTGTTTGGGAATTTTCATATGTGTTCCTACTTTTCTCTTACATTCTTCCGGAATATTGTACCTCATCTTTACCCTACCTTAACAGCTTTGAGACTTTTCATCTCTGTTATAAAGATCCTTATTTTTTATTAAGTAGTTTGAACTCTTGGAGCCATCATAACATAGCAATAAATAAAACAAAATGTAAAAACAGTCAGTGACCACTATTGTCTGCTCAGAATAGAACATATTTCGGTTAATAACTTCTTCCTTCCTCTCCTACTTCTTTTCCCTCTCTTTCCAAGATATCTTTCTGTATCTTATACACATGTGTGCATGCGCCTTCATCTGTCTGTGTGCAAGTATGCACGTGATATATGATCAGCCCGCACTCTCTTGCTTTTCTTTGTACCAACTAGTTTTTATTTTATCAACTGTAAATAAAAACATTTTCCTAATAGTTCCTACCCCTGTTTTCTTCAAACATACTCTTTCAGCACCCTTTTGCCTAAAATTGGTATATTAATAATTGGGACAAAAATGCATCTGCTATCTTTCTGAATGACAAAATTGTATTTCTTTTTCTTCTCTCTTTTTACTTGGGGAAATGTTTCACATAGCTTTTGTAGATGTCTTTTCTCTACTAGCTCAGTATAAAATTCAAAGTTTGTTTAAATTTAACTGCTTTAATTTTAGCTTGAAATCGCAGGTACTTAACAACCGTGGTGCTAGAAATCAATGACAAATATATTTAACCAAAAGTAAGAGCAAAAAGGAAATGTAGGTAAAATTCTTCATAAAAACATGAATGCCTTGCTTCTTTGCTATTGAAGTCTGAATCTACAATGATACAGAGTACATCTTGGTGGAAAGTAAAAATGAAAACTAGAAGAAAATGTAAAATTAATTTATTCACTGATCAGTGTTTAAATGACTTCTACATATCGCTGTCAAATGATGATCCAGACTGCTTCCAGTAAGGACCAATCCTGATGAAAAGAGAACTTATGTTAACAATGTTGCCCACTGCATCATTGGACACATTTACTATAACACTGTTATTAACTACACTTCCTAGATTTTTAGACATCTTCATTTTTCTCCAAATAGCATCTATAAATTTAAAATCATTAGGTCATCTTGGAAAAGTTACTACTCACAAAGTGATGTCTTCAGTTAAAACTGCTTATGGATTCCATCTTGACTAGAGGCTGTTTATATCTTTATGTGTATAGGTTAGAAAGGGGTTGAGGGAGAGAGACAGACTATGTGAGACCCGTGTACTCTGTGGGTCTAGAGAAGCAACCCAAGGTTATATTTGTATTTTAAATAAAATCTCTATATACTTCAGCCTTTTAAAACCCAATTGTTTAGAAAGATAATATTAACTACCATAGATTACATTTTATTATTTTTGCAATATATGACACTAAAGAATTAATATTTATACACTGACAGGAGTTTTTATTGTCTCTTCGACACTATATTCATTACATAATTGACAGTGAACAACTTAATTTGCAAACATGTTTGGCTATTCACAGATATTTTATTTTAAATTAGAACCTGAAAAACAAAATACTATCTTCAAATAATTGGTTTTCTCTTACTGAATAAATTTAATTATGAAACACCTTGTGGCATTTATTATTTATCCTTCAACAATTTTAAAGTAGGATAAAAGAACTAGCATCTTCAGAAGTACTCCTTTATATCAAAAAATTAATTTTTATGTACACAAAATGACCTAATAAATAGTAAAAAAATGAACTTGGTTTAAAATAATTTCAATGACTCAATGTACAAAGTCTATATATATATATATATATATATATATATATATATATATATACACATATATATGATTTTTTTTTACTGGCCGCACATGAACTGAGCTCACCATGAAAGCGATTCACTGACAGTATTTTCTAGAATAATACTGTTATGTTAACCAAAGCATTTATATATCTTGAGTCCTATACATTTATACTCCAGTGAAGCTTTTTTTTTTCTATAGGAGCACAAACAATGTGCACATTTACTAGTAGCTAGATTTCTTACTTTGGGTAAATAAAAGTGTCTCTAGGCCTTGATGTTCCTATTTGTAAAAAAGCGTATGTTTAATGTCTCATAAGTAGTCCAAATATTAACCAACAGAAAAAATATAAAACGCTATATCAATATATTAAAAACAGGTCTTACTAGGGAGGTATGTGGAACCCCAAGGATAAAAGAGAAAAACGGGGAAAGGAGAGTCAGGACAAAAATAAGGATGTTCTACAAGTCACTAGAACACAGTGAGCCATAGGAAGACACAAGAAAAATGCAGCCATGCACCTCACCAGGAAAACAGGCGCGCAGCCCACCAGGAAAAGATATGGTCGTGTCGCCTTCACGGGCTCCCGCTCTCAGTCTCTAAGAGCTGAAAATGCAGGCTTGTCTAGCAGGCAACTTCCCAATAAGCGACTGGACGGAGGAGGGACAGAGTGTTCGTCTGCCTGCTTCCCACTCACCTCACCCCTGTCATTCACCCAAAAAACGCGTGTCCAGCCTTTCGGCTTGCATAAGTGAAGAAAAGCAGAGTAAAATGTGGTCATTGCACTACATTGAGGTGAGGTGGAGAATGGTATGTTTAAAAGCAAAGCAAGAGAAGTGGAAAATTTCCCAGATGCAGTTCAAATTTTAAACAATGTCTAATTACAGGAGGCCCCCGATGTCCATCACAATCGTAAATCTTACTCCCACCGCTGATAAAACATGTGCACTTTCACATCTAGGCCAGATTGTCCCCAAAGTCCCTAGGAAGCACAAAGCAGAACTCCAGAGACTTCTGTGCTCGCAGAGTCCCGAGAGGAGGTTGTTTTTTAGACTCCAGAAGGGAAAATTATATTCATCATTCTATTGTAGTTATAGTCTATATCCAATTTAATTAAAGAACAGATTGAACCGCTTAACGTGTTTCAGTGTTCATATGGCACTGACAATCCTTCAGCTGGCGGCTGTGTAAATCAGGAGGAAATCAGGCAAAGCTGGGGACAGAAGAGCGGAAGTGGAAATAGCCAGCAGTGCTATTTCTAACACACCCCTCCCTACTTACGGGGCGATACGAGCGACCAAGACATGATGTTAATGTTATTAACACACCGTGGAGATTTAGTAGTAAGGAGATCATCTAGATTTTGAAGGCGTACTTACATTAAGGACTTGCTTTTTCAATGTAAAGAAGCTAAGCACATAAAGACAGAAGCGTGGATCTTGCAGTCTTCTCACCTTTTAAGCTCCAAAATAGATACCCGTTGTTGTAATACCACGCTATTGCAGCACTCAGTGGGGCTTGTCGTCTTTGAGACATAGTGCAACAGTAACACTGACATTAAGTGTGGTAACTCATAAACAGATAAATAGCTTCTAATTACCAGTGATTTGAAATGTGCAGAAGCTCCAGATTTTACCATTTATTTGTGTGTGTGTGTGCGCACACATATGTGTGAACATTCTCACACCTACACAGAAGAAATCCTATATCCTTATAATCCAGACTTTATAATTATCAAGATTTTTCATTCTTCATTTTTTTTTGCTGAACTATTCAAAATGCAAATGTCTTACATTTTCCTTCTTACATGTTCCATAATTATATAGCATGGGTTTCTAGTGTTATTAAATTTACTTAGGAAATTTTCAAATAAATGTTCTGTCATGTCTATGGAAATTGTACATGTGCTCAACTCTAGGTGCCTTCTTGCGAAGATCATTTGGAAAACTTTAGGGCACAAATAAGTTGGATAAATCAAAGTATGTGTCAGTTTTCAGTAAACTTTTCAAGATAATGGTAGATTTATTTGTACACACTTGTAGGAAACATTATACAACATTTAATGTATCCTTTGCTCAATATACTTCCATGATAATATCTGGCAAAACTCTTATATGATGATATCATCATGCTCTTGCTTTTGACATAGCCAAGATTCAGGCCTTGCCACCAGTGCAAAGCCCCTGCTTTGGCGCTTTCACAGAAACATTCCCTTTCCTTTGTCTCTACCCGTTTCTTTATTCTTGGTAACTAATAATCTCGCCTCCATTTTCATGGTGGTCGCTTCGCCACAATGTTTTACTAATGGGCATATGCATTCTGTTTTCCTTTGGAGTATTTTTACTTGTTTGTTTCATCTAGCACAATACCTTGGGGGATTTAACGAGGTTGCTCACTCATCTGATCCTTTTCATTGTTAAGTTCCTGTTTATTTGGACACAGTGACATGGATGTGTCATGGTTTTAACTATTCACCTTCTGAAAGACATCTGTATAGTTTCCAATTATTTCTTTAGGTCAAGTTTAAGAACTTTGCCCAGTGCTCAGTCCTGAAGCTTGTGTTAACCTTAGCGGTGAGACGTAACATCCTCATCATGTGCTAAGGAATCTTAAGGAGAGAGCATTTAATATGAATACATTATCACATGATTGGGTGGCTGTAGGGTTTTCATAGATTTTCTTTATCAAGTTGAGAACATTTTCATCCACCCTTGTTCAGAGAATTTTTTCATTAATAGATGTAAAATTTTGTCAGATGCTTTTTCTTTACATATTGACATAATCCTGTGATTTCGGGATTTTTTTTTTTTAGCGCTTATACATGGTGGTTTACCTTGATTGATTTTCCAATATTGAATCAGCTTTGCATCCTGGAATAAATTCCATTTGACTATGATGCTATGATGTAGAATCTTTTTCCATATTGCTGGACTCCATTAACTAACAGTTTTATAAAGAATGTGTGCCTTTATTTCTGAGGAACATGGACTGATACAGTATTAGCTTTAAAAAATAAATTGGAGAACATGCCTTTTTCTATTTTCTGAAAAACCTTTGTAAAATTTATGCTAATTTCAAACACTTTAAACACTTGGTAGGATTTTCTACCAAATATCTGTCTACCCAAAGATTTCTCTCTTTTTTCTTTTTAGAGATTTAAAATCATTAACAAATTTTCCCCATAGTTACAGAGCTTTTTAAATTATTTACTTCTTACTGTATAAAATTACCTTCAGGCTATATGTTTAAAATATGTGAAACATAAATTAATGTTATGTCTAGAGTTAGGTCCTATCCCCACCAGAAGTAAATATTCCAAAATTTGAAAAATATCTGAAATCTGAAATACTTGTTGTCCTAAGTATTTTACTTCAAGATTTTTAAACCTTCAGTTATTTTTTTTTCTCTGATTGGTCTATAGCATATATCCGTCATTTCCATTTCTTTACTTTCAAAGTGCCTTTATCATTATAATTGAAATGAGAGCTTTTAGAGACAATATGCAATTGCATTATGGTTTTTAATTAATGGATTTTAATTTGTAAATGTCTTTTTATTCACATACCCATCTTTTAATTTAATATAGTTGCTAATATACTCTTGCTTTAGTCTATTTTTCTTATTTCTGTTTTATTTTTCCTACTTTCTATGAGTTACTTGAGTATTTTTCTGAAATCACAATTTAATTTATCCATAGTTATTTATATGTCAGCTTGCTTTTGATTTCGAGTCAGGCTGTCACTAAGTCACTAAGTTTCCTAGGATGGCCTCAAACTTGTGACTCTTCTACCTCTGCCCTCCATCGTGCTAGAATTACATAGTAGCTTCACATTCATTTCGTTGTGATTGCATTAGGCATTGCATAGCATCACTCGTCGTAGCCTACCATTTTATTTTTACCAGTCTGAGTGAATCATAGAAACTGTTTGTCTTCCCTTGTGTACACTACAGATACCTTTCATACTGTACACATATTTAGACATTAGACGATACTATAAATTTTGCTTCAACAATCAGACAATTTATAATAAAGAGGAAAATGTTTTTATGCTCTCAGTTTTTCTTATGTTCTTTCTCCCTGTCCATTATCCTAAGATTTCTTCTTCATTTGTGTCCATTAATTTAGAGAATTCCTTTTAGTACTGTTTTTAGGGAAGCTTCCCTGGAAATCATTCTTGTACTTTTCCATTTTGACCTCCCTTTCACCTGTAAGTGAGAGTTTTCCTAGGTGTGGGCTAGGGATGGATGGTTCTTTCTTCTCAGCAGCCGGAAGCTATTGTGTTACTTTCTCTTGTCTCCAAGGATTCTAGTGAGAAATGTACTCCCTCTTATGTGAGGCAAGTTTTTTTTTTCTGTTCTTTTTTAAGATTTTTGTTTGTATTTAATTTTATTTGTTTTTTAATTAGCTTGTTGAAGCTGTAGGTTTATGCCTCGCCAAATTTGTAAACATTCAGCATTTGTTTCTTCAAGAAATCCCTCTTTCTCCTTGTCTTCTGGGATTCTGATGATAAAAATTTTGATTTTTGGTTATTATGCTACCGCTCGTCCCTGAAGACCTATATTCTATATTATTGTTGTTCATTTTGTTTCTGTCATTTACATTGGGTTATTTATATTGTCCTACATTCCAATTCATTCAGCTTTTTCCTCTGTTACCTTAACTTCGGTTGAGTAGAACCATTTAAGTTTTTATTTCCTTATTGTATTTTTCAAATATAAAATCTCCATTGTATTCTTCTTGTATTATCTCTTCTTACTGAGGCTAAATTTTTGTGCTGGTACTCTAATTTGTCATTTGTTTTAGATGCACTTTTAGCTTAGTTATAAAATCTTTGTCGTTTTTTTAAATTCTTTGCGAAATAATTCTAACACCTCTCTCATCATGGTGTTTTTATTGATTACTTTGACTTTTACTTTTCTGTTCACTTGGAAACCTTCCTCAGTGTTGATATGATGAAGCCTAAGTATCTTCTTACTTTATTATGATACTCTAGATATTATTTAGACCTTCTGTAAAAAGCTGGCTTTCTCTGGGAACATCTCTCCAGAGAAGAGTAAGTGTGGCAGAAGGCTGTTTTTCTGCCTAGCCTCTAGTTAGTGGGAGGACTTTCCATTCTTTTGGTTGCGGCAGGGTTGAACTGCAGTAGCAGGAGTGAACTTTTGTGCCAGGTGATGGTCCTGACTGCTCTGAACGTCTCCTCGGACACCACTGTTATCAACTGAATAGAGAAGTATTTACAGCCCAGTGGAAATACAAGTCCAGGTTGCCCATGTGATTTTCACAGGTGCCACAAGGATGGGGGAACCTCGACACCAGCCGGTGAACAGGAAAGTGCTGGCTCCCTGCTTAGTCTTCTCTGATTGTACTCAGCAGTTGGAACAGCCTGCTGAGCGTACACATTGTGGGTTGAGAGACAATAGTTTTCCCCTGTTATCTAAAAGATTTCTGTCTTGTTGGCCTTCCCCTTTGCTTGTTCCTTGTTCTACAGAGGTGAAGTCTTTGTTGAGGCCTTTGGCATTTCCAAGTTGCCAGCTTGCTCAGCTGTCAGTCTGAGATATATAAGGCAACAAGGAAATCCGGATGCCGGCACTGACTGGCTGGCTTCCCTTCGTTTTTGCTACCTTTTAGAGATTTCTAAGTTTTTAAAAATATGTAAATATAGGAATTCATACTTAGTAGAAGAAAAAAAGCACATGTTTATCTCTTCCTATTGAAATGGTAAAATGTCGTTTTTAACATGAAAATAATTAACAATCGTATGTTCTATTTTACACTTGTAACATCCCAACATTCTCTCACTTTTCTAAAAGACAAAAATAAACATGCTGACGTGTATTTTGCACAGATTCTATTCATAAGAACGTATGTCTTACTCTTAGGAAAAAGAAAATGCCAAATGCCACTCATTGCAAAGAGCTATAGGCCAACAAATTTGTTCATATATTTCACTTTTTAAAACCTTTAGGGTAACCAGAAAATTTGGCCAGTTATAAGGACATATACAAACCTTGGTATTAGTGTATTTATCTAACTTTTAAAATTATGTATAGTAAAAAATCTGCTTATTTGATACAAGGATTTTCTTTTAAATTATCAATAACATATATGCTCTCTCATTTTGTTACTAAATATTTTAATTGTTATTTGTTTGCAAAATTAAAAAACTGTCATGCTTCACATGTGTTTTATTATGTATTTCCAAAATGTGATAAATAATTATAACTTTAAGATCTATTCTTCTTTATATCTCTCTGCTAAAAATATTTAAAAAGTAAACCATATAATTATGTGATCTTCCTTTTTTCCTGATTCAGGACTCTTGCAGAATGAAATATCTCATTCCTTTCATAGAATTTATAAGATAGAGTTTATAATCATATCCCTTTCCCCCTTTTTCTTTTATTCAGTTTTCCTGGTCTCTTTGTTTGGTATCAATATTAACTTTATTGTAGATAAGGTAATTTACCATAGAGTCATTGATTACTTAGATGGATACTTCTTCAGTAATTCATGAGTTGAAAAGCACTTTTAAATAGTCTTTTTTCAGTAATCAGCAAGTTAGATTAACAGTTATAGTGTTCCACTGAATATCCATTATGCGAGTACTGAGTTAGACAATGTTAGAAAATTCAGATAGAAAATCTTTCCTTAAAGCTATTTGAAATCATAACTGTGTCATTGAATCAAAGTGTTGCTATAATAATCATTGATTCTTATGAAGTACCAAAGAGAAATGTAAAAACTATTGTCTTATCTAAAAACAGGAAGCATTTATTTATAATGAATATAGTTAAAACCTGTCACAAAAGATATTAGAGAGTTAAACAATATATTATGGATTCTTTGAAGTGTTTTTTGCTTTTGTTAATTAGAAAACTAGCAAAGAGGTGTAGTTTAAATTTGTAGTGCAAAATTTGTTTGTGATAGCAATGGAAGAACTTGCACCCAAGAGAAGCAATCTTTCTCATGTTCGCTGTTTGTCAGGGAGTATTTATTTCCTTGCACTCCTAATCAGGATCATTTATGCAGTTTGTTAAGATGTCAGTTTATTTTCACTTTACCCAACCAGATTCAGTTCTCCTCTCAGTCGACCTTTTAATGAAACTAATGCTGAAGTCACTAAGTCTTAGCATGACTTTCCCCAAACCAGCTGCTAATGCATGCAGAAAGAAATAGCAGAATTCCCGAACTCTTATTTTAGTCCTCCCTTCCTGTGTCAAATAATTTTTTAAATGATTTTTGAATGAGAGTCTTTGGAAAAGAGGAGCATTGACAAGAGGCTGCTTCCGTGAAGAGCTCCAGGAAACTGCCGTTCTGCCCTTCTTTTGTACTTGACCAGGAACTTAGCAACAGCGGAAGCTCTGCTACAGCTTCTGCCTCCTCCCGCTGCGGGCGCAAGACCTGCGGGATCCTCTCTCCTCTCTACACTGATGCTTCTGTTTGTTCACACCTCTAGCACCTCTTTTCCCTCACCAATTACATCCAGATGGATGAATCACAAGCTTATAATTTTCTTCTGCTTGGTCCTTAGAGGCTCCGTAGGAATGCTTTCTCTCTAAACCTGTACTTTTCTTTGAATATAAATGGACTCTAGAATCTATAAATAACCCAATCAACGCTGAACACTGCTTTCAATTACTGACAAGCTACTGTTTCCTGGGGCTCACACTGTGCCGGCATGCTGTTTGCATCAGGCTTCTCCTAGTCTTCATTCACTCAACACACTCTCTGGGCTATTTACTTTGAACTTTTGAGAAAAGAAAAGTAGAATATTCTGCCTACTAATCCTCTAAAAGTAACATTAGGAAATAAGATTCTTCCTGGATGTTAAAATTGGCACAGATTTATAGTAATAACACAGGAGATGTTCTTAATTCTAACCATATATGTAAGAACATTTTATGCATGTTTTATGTATACCCTCTTAGAATGTTTATGACTGTAACAACTTTTAACACTACTGAAGGAAACGCTGAAAAACTATCTGATTGACCTTAATTAGAAAATCATGAGAACACACAACTATTTCAAGGAGAAAGCATGATGAAAAGTCTCGTATTTTAAACTACTTCATGAGGAGCCTCTAAAAATTCTTGAGTTGTGATAAGCTGAATCCTAAGCAAAAATCAGTCAAAATTTCTAAAGAAAAACACAATTAGGGAAATGTATATGTCATTCCTGATGCAGAGGAAAGGTGTCCATCAAATATTCAACTTCAAACCATATTTAATAGATATTTTGTAAATAAAACAAAATTGAACAAAAATGTTAGAAATCCATTTGTAATCTTGAATTTTTTTAAAAAGCAGTGTTAATATTGTAACTAGATGGCAGTAATTGATGTAGAGCTTCAGGAATCCCCCCCACCCCTAATTTGGTTAGTCAAAAGTAAGGGCAAATTCCAGGACAGAAAATAAAAATAATATTGGAAGCAGTAGACTTATCATTTCTGTATGTATCAACAGAGCATGAACAGTAACGTTAAAACTTTGATATGCCAGTTTTTAAAATATTTTTCCCCATTTTATTGATATGTACAAGTGCAGAATTTAAGGTTTACAATGGAGTTGATATATGCCAGTTTTTATTCAGAATTTAGTTTTTCCTTCTAGGAATTTATTATTTGGCTAGTATGATGATGTGTAGCTATACCCCCAGGCTCTACAGGAGGATGGCAAATTGCAGGCCAACCCAACAGACCCTGTCTCAGAAAATAAGTTCAACAGGACTGGGGACATTACTCAGTGGGGTATGACTTGCCTAGCACATGCAGGGCCTGAAATTCAAGCTGCAGTACTATAAGAAGGAATTATCTAAACTAGACACTGACATAATGAAGAACTTAGTAAATTTCACAAAGAACAGATTCAAAGTCTAATATTTTTGAGTCTTGGATAAAATGAAATAGGAGTTCAAAAATTCTATGGTTTTGATTTTTGTATTTAACAATTTGATTTCCCCTTTCCCTTTTAAGAGTAAACAGAACCAAAAAAATGAAAATTGTGTTCATGTGGTAAAATGGGATTGCTAAAAAATTATTTTTGCACCAAATACAAATACATTTTTTTCTTAACTATAAATGATACCAGCTAAAGTGAAAGCTTTGTAATGTGCTTCCACAGGCAAGTAATTACTGAAGTCTGTGCCTAACACAAGCAGTGTGTTCTAAGACTGGCCTGCTGAGTTTCCCCATTTCATTGTAACATCTGTGGACCTTTAGCAGTATGAGTCTAACAAGAATTTTTAAGGGGAACTGCACAAATTGTGGTAATTTTCATCTGTATATAATCAATCTTCAAGCAGAAAATATATATGTTAGTAACAGGATAAATATTGGAAATCTTTTGAGGAGCCAACAAAAAATATGTGACACTTCCTGTCCAGGTAAGAGATAGTACACCATTTTTTTCTTCTTTCCCAAGAACATCTAAATGATCAAGTTGTGAAATATTGTTGCCCACGTCTTCCTGCCTACTGTTCTTCCAATGAATGAGTACCATCACTCGAAAGAATATCCTACATCCTTGTTCCTTTGAAATTTTATCCTGGAGAGTTTCTATGCATTTGCAAGAAGCCACGTGCACCAGTAATGGTAATAATAATGTTCTGATCACAACTGACAAGCAACAAGTTATTCCCAAAACTTAATAGCATAAATCAAAATACACATTAAGATCTCATCGTGAGCCCATGGAACAGGAATTTGAACAAGAATAGAACAGATGATTTTTCTGTTTCTCACACTGTTTGCAGAGCCACTTACGCATGCTTCTCTAGTATGTGATATGGTGTGGACACTCCACGATAACTCTTCTGACATTGGACCCAGTGAAGTCTGGGCTCAGTTATGGTTGATGATCGGAATGGTTACACAATGTTCTTTCATTATGACAGGCTGTGAGGTTAGGATTCTCCTAGGCTGAGGGTTTCCCTATAGCATTTGTCCCAAGACCAAGCTGCATGACCTTTTATAACCTTGTCCCTAAAATCCACACCATTGGTTCCTACCAACTTTTCTTGAAGGTAAATCGTTAAAGCCATCACAATTTCAAATGGAAAATAATTAGTTTCTACATCTTTATGTGATATGGCATCATCATATTTTGAAAGAATTTGCTCAATAACAGATAATATTTTAGTCATGTTTCAAAAAAACTAGAGTGCAAAGTTTGAAGATGTATTTATTACCCAAGGTCATTTGACTGATGTGTGACAAGTTTGGAATCTTAATTCAAGCCAAGAACGACTCCAAAGCCTTTTTCATAGAATTTTCTAAAGGTCCTTAAAGTGAGAGTCAGACAAAGATAGAAATAGAGTTAGAAACAGAATATTTCAACTTGAAAGCTTTAAATTGAAATTTTACCCAATAGCTTCCCATGTATCTCTTACTGATATTATTCTGTCACTCCAAATTTGTATATGTCATTTGAATTAAAGAGCCATTAAATTGGGAAATTTTGTATTTCATTTTTAATTCCTTTTTTAGCATTGTGGTTAATATGAAGCAGACGATTAAGAAAGATTTATTGAATAAATGGTTGGATGAATAGGGTCTGTGTGAAATACTAATAAAAAAGTGATAATTTTCATTTGGAGAATAAAGTCATTCTGATCAGTTTCTCCTAAAAAATATAAACTTGTTTTTTCTTTAGAGCTGCCTGTTGAATCTATGAGATCATTTTTCTAAACCTAACCTTACAGGGTTACAAGATAAATTAAGGTCCCCTTTCTTACCACTAACTTCATATTAAAAATGATTATGATAGAAACATTTTAAAAGTCTTTTTTGTAATCATATATTACTTATCGTACATAATACATTGTTAAATTAAATGACTGTAACAAGTTAAATTACTACAATTAGAAGTATAAACAAATGACTTATATCTGCATTTAAAACCTGAAAACAGTGTGTGGTTTTCATCTTTGACTTGATCTTCAGAAAATTAGAAACTTTTAAGATATATTTTATTGGATGTATATAAACATGCTCTGTATGTACAAACATGTTAGAACATATCTATAAACAAGAGTTTTATTCCATGTTCATAAATCACTCTCCTAAAACAGAGGCAATATATGAATAGTGTTTATTTCTAAATGTCCTCAGAGTTTCCAAAGACAGTAGGGTCTGTTCACTGCTTAGGAAGGAAAAACTTGGCATAATTGGTTTGCTGAAAGGAAATTGTTCTATGTGAGAGAACACAACGTTGCCATGGTAATATACCAGGAAAATCATAAATAAATGCAAATAAATTTAAAGTCTATTCTATTGTATTTTAGAAAATTGTTTAAGTTTTTAATGCATAGGCATTCTATGTGTGAAAAGTCTTTATAAGAAAACAATATAATAAATAAAAAATCAACTTGATTTAATGAAATTTTGAACTTTTCATAACAAGAAAATATATCAGATCTCAATCATTTTTTTCCTTTTAAATTTCATTTGTTAATCTTGCAAAAGAGTTAACACTAGGTGGATAGAATTATGGGATGTTTTTTAAAGTATTTTGGAGAAATAGCAGTGAATACATAAAATGTTTCCAGTTCAAATTTGGGTGGATTTCTTTTTAACATTTGCTTTAAATTAGCGTCTGTTGGCCTGCTTACTCACCTGCTCTTTTAGGTAATGGAGAGAAAGGTGACAATGCCACCGCCAAATAAGTAAGAAGGAAATTAGCTATGTGACTCTCAGAAGTAGGATTTATTAATCATTGCTCACATTTTGCAACTTAGCATTAACTAGAAAAAGGCATTAGTTGGGAGAAAAAAACCCTTTGGACTTTGACTTCTTATTAGTGTAGTGAGCCAATGTAACACAAAAATTATTTTATTGAACTGAAGTATGTGAAGTGATTAGAGCATTTGCCTAGCGTACACAGGGCCCTCAGTTTGATCTCCAAGCACCACAGAAAGTTTTCTAGGTGTGGTGGCACACACTGTAATCCCAGCACTAGGGAGGCAGAGGCAGGATGATGGCCCTGTTTTGGATGCCATCCTGAGCGACACAGTGAGTTCAGGACCAGTCTGGACTACAGAGCAAGATCATTTCTCAATAAATAAATAAATAAATAAATAAATAAATAAATAATTAGATTTACTTTATTACCTTCTGGGACTGTGTACTCAGTTTAGCTTTTCTGTGTGTGTGTTTCTACTCACAAACCCTCATAAATCAGACCAGCTCTTGCAAATTCATTTGGCTTATCTGGCTCATCACTGCCCCACTGACAGAGGGCACAAATAGGAGTAAGTAAAAAGCAAAATGCTAGTTCTAAAACCATACTTTTGATAAAGGCAGTTGCATACATAGCACAATTCACAGAATGCAAACTTCTCAGCCTGAAAGTGTGTTCTAGGCCTGAGTTCTTTACCTAGAAATTGCATTTCTTCTACAACCCTATCCTCAGGAAGCTGCAGTGGTAGAAGGCTATCTCAGCTTTGAACACCTATGAACAGCATACTGCCCCTGCCCAGCAAATGAGGAAATTCTACAGTAAAGATGAGCCACGTTAGTTAGGGGCACTCCCAACTCCTGCTCTTAGGTAGCCATGGCAGTTGTCATGTAGGTGTAGACCATCATCTTGCTTAGGGGACACAGGTGGCCTTTCATCTGGAGTCGAGTCCCCTCTTTCCATGCATTCACAGGTTCCGTAGATGTCCTCTCCCCAACGCCGGTGAAGATGCCCATCTTGCTACCAAATGCAGGTCTCTCTTTCTCCATCTCTTAGGACCTTCACTCTATTTGGGTGTTTACTTGTGATGTTTTTTTCCTAAAAATGTTTCCTGAGCTTCTTACTGTCCAGTTTCTAAAATGTTTTTTATGCAGTGCAAATCAGAGAACCTTTCAGTGGATAGGGAGGGTTTGGGGGACCCATGCTATTTTGTGGGGGCTTCTTGAGTCCTGTTCTATGACACCATCAGTAGAGTAAGGTTTGATTGTTGCCAAAGTCATTGTCTCTTAGATCTCACCAGAAGCAAGTATGTAGATAGATAACAAAATTCCTCCTTTCTCCCTGAATATCTTTGTCTTTTACAGGGAAAGTAATGATTTCTGGATTAACTGAGTTTGAATATATGTTCCCTTGGGCCAAAGCAAACACACTTCATCTTCCCATTTCCACAAAGATCCAAAGCAACCTGAATTTACGCACTAGATGTTCACTTTCATGGTAAGTTCCTCCCAAAAGAAATCAGCTAGAGAATAGATATAGTCCACAGACCCCTTTAAATGTGTTTCCTTTATTAAAATGATGATTACTACCTATATACAATAAATCTAAAAGAATTGAATGAAGTCTTAATAATATAAAAATTAGCTCTCATTCATACTGTGAATACTGTCTTCAAGAAGTTATTGAAAATTCACTCCTCCTTTAAGGTACAATAGTACTAATTCTAATGCTGGTTCCCTATGAATGTCATTTGAAAAGGGCATCTGGAAGAGCACCGCCCCGCCAGAAGGAGGAAGAATATTGCGAAACACCATCTTCGGCAATCTCTGACACCTGTGGCACTGAACCTCTGTGCCTCTGCAGCAACTATACCCTCACAACTGGGATTCTTTGGTTTCAAAACTTGGAGTCCCTCTTTCATTCAGGTGTGTCCAACCTGAAGCCCACGGTTGTGTTTTGTTTTTAATCCTTGACTGTTGGTAAATCTTAAAAAGAAATCTTAGTAAGTTGCCTGTATGACATTAACAGCAGAGTGATTAGCAAATAGAAGCCCCTCAACGAGTGTTTATTCAACAGCGGATGCTGCCAATCCACAGGAGTAGGTTTTGACAACTGAACTAATATCCAAAAAGAACACTCAGCAATTTCATTCTAACTTCGTTTCCAACAGGAGGGTTACTTCAGTCACAGAAGTTTCCTTAGGTGATAGCATGAAACCTCCTCAGGGTCCCACCCCCAGTCTTCAGCGCTCCTGGGTGCTTACCCCACAGAACTTTGCTCCTCAATCACCCGAGGCCTGCTACTGTCCAGAGCCTCCTCTGGCCTTGAAAACTGGTTTGATCCCCCGGAGCAGGGCTGCCTGCAAATGCCAGGGAGTTGATGTCCCCAGTAGCAGCTAACCCGGACCGGACCGCGGTTGGTTGATGAAGATCGCAGCACCTTCACCTCTCACGTAGAAACGCCTGCCGAATCCTCAGCAGTGCTGAGCCCCCAGTGTCCAGCCTGAGCATTGATTTGCTTTCTTTCCTTGACTTGTATTTCTGCTAACTCTTGCTGCTTGAGTAGATCGCTACTCCAACTAAGAGCACTTAAACCTCTTCTTCGGGGTCTGATGCACTTCTTTGCTGTATCATGCGGTCTGCTGCTGTTCAAGTCTGAATCCTGTGCGTCCCACGAAAGCCTCATGGGTGCTGTGGGCTACCTACAGATACCTATGCCATTGGGAGGTGGGGACGGATGCTTGAGGCCTGACCCCAGGGGTGTGTGCTGGTTCCGCCCTTCCTTCCTGACTTGGCCCCCATCTGCCTTGTGGAGAAGAGCTCCCTTCCAGCTCACCCAGGCCACGTGCTTCCGCCGTTGCCAGCCTGTTGTGAAGGGGAGACCTTCTGAAGCTGTAAGGTCAAATATACCTTTCCTCTCTTAAGTTGTGGATGGTGGGTATTCTGCCCCAGCAAAGAGGAAACACATATCTTTATTCTTCTCAGTTGAACTTTAAGTCATTTATCATAAATTAATGGATCTTTTATTAAATAATCATTGCAAAATACAACAAAGTCTTATGAACACTGAGTTGTTCTTTTAAATGAGCCATCTCTACTTTCAATAAGGCCTTATAAATAATTATTCAAAGCAAATTTTAATTGCTTAAGCAATATTTCTTGTTTTTAGACAGAAAGACGATGAAGCTGACTTCAAGCACCTAGTCTCCAAACCTGAGTACTTTGCAAACATGAATATATTGTCACAAAATACCTAGATTTATACTACCTCAAATACATGAAGTGCTTATTTTCATCTTTACATTTTTAGTAAAACCAGAAATACTAGAAGATTTTCATGCTTTACTTACTTTTATGATAAATCTTTAGAAAATGCAGAAACTTCAAGCAATTTCACAAGCAAAAATCTTGCAAGACAACTTCGGATTTCTCAGCACTATCTATCTATACCCAAGCGACCTAACGAGGTGCATTGGAAACCGTGTCCATCAACACTTGCTCATGTTCCACCAAGACAAGTACCCTGATATTTTCCATAGGTAGAGAAGCTCAAAGGAATCTTGGAATTATCGCATCTGGCCCAAATGCTAGTGTTATAATTAATTTTGTATTGTTAATGTTTTCATAGGGAATGTACTTTCAAAGAGATTTAAAATATTTCATCTAAACCTGTTCTTATTTCCACGTATCAGTTAGCAATGCTGGTACTCTTAGAGGTTAAAGCAAGTTTACAGTATCGTGTGAAATCAAAAACAGTGTTAGGGTTCCTTTGTGACATTCCAGGGCAGTTCTTTGTGACCACGCTAACATGATAATATTTATACCCCGGGAGAAAATTGCTCACACCTGTTAATTTTGTATCATCAAAGAATCCTTATATTGCCTGGGAAGAATAAACATTTTCAGAGGAAAAAATCTTTATAGTTCACATTCATATCTCCAGTGAAAAGCAATGCTCATTGTGTTGAATCAAATTAAATTCTTGGATGAAAGAATCCATCAAATTAATCATTGTGTAGAAAATTTAAAAAGCATAAATTCTGCACAAAAGATTGGGTCTTAACGGAGCAGTAAAACCAGTGGTTTTCTTTGCTAAAACTAACATCTGGTAAATTTATAGTTCAATGTACTGTAGCTTTGTGGCAATAACAAAAATACTGTCATCACATCAATGGTCAACCAGTGTGAAGGGTAATTGTTATTATCCAGGAAATAATCCCCTAGGAAAATGTATTTCTGACTGATAGCAAAGCTGGCTTGTGGAGACCCTAGTAATGAAGCAACTTTTTTTCTTAGCAACAGAAGTATGAAACATTAAAATGTGACAGGCTTGACAATGACAATGAATGGGGAAAAGTCAGTGTGGCTTGAACAAATCCAGCAGGGGAGAGGCTGATAGGCACTGAGGAGCACTGTAGAATGCCTGAGATATAAAAAATTTTGAGCACAAATCCAACTCAGAGAAAAGTGTGATATTTATACCCAAACAAAAATAATAAAGAAATATTTTGGTTTATGTAAGAAAGTGAATCGCTGTTTTTTTATTATATTAGAATCAATTACAGACTAACAACTAATGTGTTAAGGAATAAAAGCAAAGAATAAAAACATATATTTACTTTTTAAATGATATATATAGCTAACCTACTCACAGCAGGAAACACTTTTTACATACTAACTAAAATTCAAATTTAAGGAAATTTTTATATAAGGTTGTGATCTATAAAAAGTCTTTTCACCCCTAGACCTCATATAAACTTCGACGAGATGGGAGGTTACAGTGCACATTACAAATATTTTATTAATAATAACACTATTTAAGAAGAACGTTCCATAAGCTGGTCTCTTTGCAATCAGGTTACATGTATTTCTTAATTTGATCTTTGCAACTCTGGTAAAAGTGGAGATTACTTCCCTTTTTTCACAAAGAGACATCCCAAGAGATTTTTTTGTGATAGAAATCTAACAGCGGTTCTGAAAGTCCCCCACCATTAAGTGCACAATTTCTTCTCCTAGTGGCATGTGGAAGGTGGATAACTCCTGTGATTAGACTGGCAATTAGTTGAGTTTGAACTAATTAAAAGGAAGATTTCCTGGGTGGGCTTGATATATCTAATGAGCCTTTAGGAGAATCTGGCTGGAAGATAGAAAGATTAGCAATTTGAGAGGGCCCAGTAAGGGCCACAAGCTAAGTAAGGACCTAAAAGGCACCTCTAGGCAATTAGTTGTTTCCACAGCCTGCAAAACAACAGAGACTGTAGCCATACAACTGAGGGAAAAGATTCACCTGTAATCATTGGACCGAGAAGAGGACTTTGTACCTCAGCTGGGATCAAAGCCTCAGGGAAGACACCAAGAATCGTCCTGGTGAGACCTCTAAGCAGAGGACCCAGCTAACCGCTACCTGTGTGTGTGACATACAGAAACTACAAAGTTCTGCTTTAAGTCACTTTAAAAATGTGCTAATGTATAAGTTGTTATAAATAACAAAAGCAATACATACATATACAAATTACATATCTATATATCTATATATATATATAGATATATAGATATATATAGATATATATATATATATATCAACAAAAATAATTACAAGGCACAGGACAGCACTTAAAGTCCTATTGCTAATGAGTTTTAAAAAAAAATCCAGTCTGCTTTTAGTGTCCTTTCTTCCAAACCTCCTCATATTAGTTTTTATATAAATTAGAAGGTTTTTTAAAAATAATTTTCAGAAGCTGACTTCCGGTTAATAAAAGTAAAATTAGAATGATGTCAGTTCATATGAAATTTTGGATGTTTCACACAATTAAAAAAAATCAAAATCAAAATGAAAGCGAGTTTCAAGAAGAACAACGCAGAGAGCAGCTTCCAGAATTCCAGATGAAACATTAAAACGTTTCAAGCAACAGCTGTTGAACAATGGCTGTTTCCATTACATTAGTCCTGAAGCTGCAATCAGGTTTTTAGAAGAAAAGCTAGATTGTCACATTTGACAAGAATTATAATGAAGCAGTAAAACATACCATCTAAATTAGTCACTTTTCGTCACTGAGACAAAACATCTGATACATGTTAATTTAAAAGAGGACAGGCCATTTGGGCTCACGGTTTCAGAGGAGGCAGTCTATTGCTGGCTGCTCCAGCGCAGAAATAGCATGGCAACAGGTCTGCAGAAAAGAAGCTGCAAACACATGGTTGCCAAGAGGCAGAGGAGGAGAGAAAAGGCGGAATGAGAGACATACCTCCCATCTCTTCCAGCTGGGTCCTGCCTCCCAACTGCACACTTAGCTGTGCGGTACTCATAAAATGGGTGTAATGTCTCCATGACTCAGCCACCTTCCAAAGGCCCCATCTCTAAATATATGAGACTTCTGGGGCTATTTTAAATCTAAACCTTACCATCTTCTTCAAGAAAAAAAATAAATCTTATGATCAATAAATTATGTTCTCTAAGTTCATCTGTGTTGTCACTTGTGGGAAGATTTCCCTCTTTATTAAGGCTGAGTAATATTCCTTTGTACACATACTCTACCATTTTGACATTTACTAGTTTTTTATGGCTTAGCTATTGCGAAGAATGCTACAAAAAGCTTGGGGGTGCACATTCTTTGGGATCCTGATTTCAAGCATCTTTGGATTTGTGCTCAAATTTTAAATTTCTGGGTCATATAAATTTTCTTTTAGTTTTTTTGAGAAATTACAACACTTTTCCATAGTGAATGTGCCATTGAACATTCCCTCCACCAATGCACAAGAGTTCCAATTTCCCATCATAAAGGGTGTGAGGTGTTATCTTACAGTGCTTTTGGTTTGCAGTGTCTACGTGACATAAAGATTTAACAAAAGGACAAACAGTATGTGACTCCATTTATATGAAGTATCCAAGAGTCAAAGTCCAGAAGAGGAACGCAAATGGCACTTGGAAAATGGGGCATTGCTGATCAATTGTGGCATTCCAGTTAGCAGTATAAATACATATTGTGCCTATAATTAACAATGTATCTACCTTGCAATTAAAATATTAAGAGAGTAGGCAATAGGTGTTCTTAAGCATTGTTAGGATTTTATTTATTGAAAATTTACAACTAAGAATATGGTCAGCCAAGTGACAGCCAAACCAGACTTGCCATTGAGTGCACTAGTTTTAGGACATCTCTTGGCCAATTAAAGGGACATCCATCTTTTCCTATGATTCAGGTATATTGCTACTTTGCTGCTCTCCGGTGCTGTCTGTGGTCTGACGAAGCTCCAGGTGCTCTCCTCACATTGGCTCATGAAATCATGTGATGTGTTTACATTTTTAAAAATACAGTAAAAGACACCATGTCATTAATCTCCCTCTTTATACTCTTCCTCGCTTTGTAACGCATTGTTGCTCTGGCCACTCTCTGAAGCAGTCCTGGAGTCATTTTTGTTGAGTGTATCTATAAAGTGTGATCAAGAGTATACAGTGAATGATGTAGCCAGGCAGCCTACAACAGGAAGCCAGACTCATCAGGACATCACAACATGTCCTTGTCCACTTTATTCACTAGATCTCGAATCATGTAACTTCTGATTCTTTCCCAAAGACAAAATTACTTCAAAAGGGTAAACGTTATGCGTTAATTTGGGACTCAGAGGTAGCCATGACAGCTCAACTAAAGATACTCCCTAAGTTGATCTTCAGAACCGCTTCAGGAAGTGGCAAGGGTGACAGGACATGTGTGTTCAGTGGGAGGTACAACATGGAAAAGGAGATGCAAAGCTCCATCTGTGTAGAGCTTGCTGACATTACAATGGATGAAGACAGAAATGGAATTAACACATAATATCAGAGTACAATCAGAGTCAAAAAGAAAAGTCAAGGGACAGGGATAACATGAGCAAGAAGGAGTCCTCTAAAGAGACAAGGCCAAAGAAAGAGCAAGTGCAAAGTCCCTGAGACAGATTGGTGTGACATTCAAGCACCAGTAAGATTAATCTGACTAAAGAAACTACCATGGAAATTACCGGTGAGGTCTGCATCCTGGCAGCATGCAGATGTATGAGCTGTCTCTTGGTGCATAACAAGTTATCACAGACTTGATGACTTAAAATGACACAAACTTATTATCTCACATTTTCTATGAATAAGAAATCCAGGCACAATTTAATGGGGGGTCCTCCACTCAGGGTCTTATAATGTTCAGTCAAGTTGTAAGCCAAGCTACACATGTAGAACTGGCTTGCCAAAATCTGCCTATGTGTTCATTTAGATTGTTGGCAGAATTCATTACCTTCAAGGTGTGCACCTGATTTTACCAGGTTTTTTTTCCTGATTCTCAGATCTGAGAGGTTGCCTCCCAGCCCTTTCTATGTGACCCTCTAAAATAAAAAGTCAAGAATGGTCCAGTCCCTCTCCTAATGAATTTCATCTTATTGTGTCAGGAATCAGAACAATTTTCCTCTTGATTAACTCAAAACCAACTGATCTTATATCTTATTTGCAAAATCTTTTTACATTTTTGATATAATGAGATTTAATTGAAAATGTGTAATTATGCAAGATTTATTATGTAGGCTTCTGTGATCGGCAGACAGACAGTTCACAATGGCCACCTGTGCACTGGAGGGCTGGAGGATCCAACAGCTGCTAAGACCAAGAACAAAACAAAGAAATAGAATGATCAAGGATCACTGACAGCAAAACACTATAGACCTGGAGGTTCCCTGCAGAATTAGTGGTCTGAGTCTGCGTTGAGAGGCTGAAGGAGAGGGGTCTGAATTCCACAGGAACTGCAAGAAATACATCTGCTCAAAGAGAATGGAGCTTCCAAAAAATGTGCATTGATTTTCTCTCATTTTTTCTTATTCCACCCATGCTACAAGCCTATTGGCTGATGCTGCCCACCATCAAACAGAGGTGGTCCTTCTCTGTCAGTTTTCTGGCCTGTATGCCAATCATCTCTGTAAACACTCCACAGACATACCTAGGTATTCTTAATCCGGTCAGGTTAGCATATCATTCCCGCACCTGATGGGCAAAACCACTCATCTCATGACTGGGAAGTGAAGGAGTAGAGACTGGGGTCCTACACTCACTCAGTGACTTGATGACCTTCCACTAACCTCCAAATCCTAAAGTTTCTACCACATCTCAATACACCAAGCTGGAGGCCAACCCTTAAACGCATGAACATTTGGGCGATGATATTTATCCAAATCACACCAAGAGATTAATATAAGACAGTTATTTGCCTACAACACCAAACCTTAGGGTATTAGACTTTATCTTAGAAAGTGACAGTCATCCGAATACTTTCAGCAGAAGACTGACACAAATTTAATTTTAAAAATAATTACATTGGAGTTGGAGGAAAGGCACAGCCGTTAAAGCACTTGCCTTGCAAGGCAAGGCCCTCAGTTCAATTCCATAGCACCACATAAGCCGGGCGTGGTGGCGCATACCTGTAAGCCCAGCACTTTGAAGACTGAGGCAGGAGGATTGTATCAGCATGATAGTGGTAAAACATCATCATATATCTTTACCTATTTTTAAGGTGGAGGTGGCACGATCTCATGATAAATTAAGATACAGAATAATAAGTTACACTGTATGGTTGTTATAAAATTAACTGAGTTACCATATATGCATATTGAATGTAGTAGATTCTAACCAAATGTTAATTACCTTCCATTCATATTTTGCAGAACTCTATGTCTAATTTGAAGGAGAGGGATTTTTTCTAAAAGAATTTTATATCAAAACTGCCTGACACCCTAATAGGATTTTAGACATTCATAGATTTTTTTAAAGTCAATTAAGCAATCGAAAGCCAAGAAAGGAGCAGTAGAAATGGATGATGCACAGAGAGGTTAATGTCTTTCTTCTCATTGTAAAAATTCGGTATCTCTATTACCTATCCCTCTGCTCTATACTGGGACAAGAAAAAGGGGGAGAGTTTTTTTTAGATATAAAACTTAATTGCACATAATTGTAGCCCTTAATGAAATCTAGTTTGTGTCTGGAAACAATAGGTAATTCCAAAGAAAAATGATTCCTTTCACCTGAAAGAGATCCTTAAAGAGAGGGAGGAATATATATATATATATAAAATCTCAGTCTCTGGAACACCACTAAAGTCAAAGATTTTGTCAAGCCAGCTCTAATCATGGATCACTACTCCAGCCCAGAACAAGAGTTCAAATCTTCATTTGGTCTGCACGCAAAACTGTGAAGGAAATGAGATGGCTTTCTCCCCCAGAGGATGGCTAGGGTTTAATGAGTCTTCACTTGTGTGAGCCTTTATCTCCTGTGTATGCAAATTTTTGGAAAACGTTGCAATGTTGTGAGTATAATATACGCAGGACCCTTTTTTTATCTTTTCAGAAACAAGGATGAATAAAAAAAATTTTTAGAATTATAAAGAATGTATTTTTGCTAGATTTTCACCAGTGATTTCTGAACTTACATTCAGATATCAGAAAAGTCAATTGATGGCTTAGAAAAGTTCACTATGTTGAGAGTACGCTACCAAAACTAGCTTTGCAATTGGATCATAATAAATGAACTAAATAGGTCATGCACGAGGCTTCCTGTTACTCTAGCTGAATGGTGGGCTATTTTCAATGTCTGTACCTTACTGATGTAAAATATTGCTTTTACCTCGAAGAGAATGAGAAATAGTTTACCCTGAAGCCGATTATGGGCACCCATGGCCTGGGAATGTAGGTTCATGTTCCTCCAAGTCTCATATTCTAATGAGTTAACAGTTATATGCAATATACATAGTGACAGAACAGAAGAAAGTCACAAATCCAAGGACTGTTTAAAACCATTCATGGATACATCATGTAGGAGGGTCACCCGGAATAGGAGAACCATGGGTTATAGGCCTCTGATGCTACCAGGAGACAATCTTAGCTCTCTCAGGTTGGTAGAAGCTGCCAGGGGAGAGTTCTGCTTTTACATTTTTTAAAGAGTTACTTAGTGGGGCTAGAGGAGTGGCACAACAGTTAAAGCACTTGCCTTGCAAGCAAAAGGGCCTGAGTTCAATTCCCCAGAACCACATAAAGAGGGACGTGGTGGTGCATGCCTGTAATCCCAGTACTTCCCAGTACTTAGGAAGGCTGAGGCAGGTGGATTGTCCTGAGGCCAAGGCCAGCATGAGCTATACAAGTGAGTTAAAGACCAGTGTTGGCTACAAAGTGAGACCTTGTCTCAAGTTACTTAGTAATTATAGGAATGTTACATAGCGAAGGACTCATCATAGGATATTAAATCAGATACAGAGAAGGACAATGGGTGTGTTCATGCAAAGATGACAAAAACCCTGAGAGCTGGCTGTGCAAATTGCCATCCCAACCTCTTCACAGGTCTTTGGGAACCCCATTAGCTGATCACAGCATGCTCACCATGAGTGTGGCTTTTTTTCTTGAACTTTGATTCTGAAGCTAAAGGCGTCAGAGTCTTGATAGTCCTCAGATGTTGTGACTTTTTCTTCTCTAGACACAGGGCTCCTGGTATGTTCCTCCTCAGAGAGAGGCTGAATTTATCTCAGTGCTGTTCAGGTATGAGAAAAAGGAACATTTTATGATCTCCCTTAGACTGTTAGTTGGTTAGGATACTCTGCCTCAGGAGCTACTAGTTTTTGTCCTTTCTCCATGGTGTAGGTATCCTACTCTCGACTCCTGCTGTCTCCTATGGCTATAGAATGTTTACCAATTTCCTGCAACTTTAATCCTATTTACTATCACTTGCTTGGTCAGGTGGCTGGCTGGTTGTGCGTGTTTGGAGGCATGCCCTGCACCGTGGGTGATACAAAAATCATCTAGGGATTAAAAATAATGAAGTCTCTTGCCTCACCTCATACTTAGAGTCAGAATTTCTAGGAAGGAGCATGTTTTTTTAATGTTTATTCAAATTCTGATTATCAGCTAGATGTAGCTGTTATTAATCACACAGGGCCTTTCACTAAATCCCATGAGCGTTTTCTTCAACTCCTCCAGGAACTTGTTCCGGTGAGGACTGCCCTTTATCCACTCTCCCTCAAAGCAGTCTCCCCTTGGGACTTCCCCCCAGCAGGAGCTGATATTAGTGTCAAAGTGCAGCTGGCCAAGGAGCAGTGAGGGCTTCAAGTAAGGTCTGCTTGGTACTGCAGAAGTACAGTAAGGCATCACGTACTGACAAAAACAATCTGCGAAAGGTTCTGTCAGGTGATTTTGCCATTGCATGAGCATCATGACACACACTTACACAAACCTAGACAGAGTATTCAGGCACTCACCTGTGCCATCTAGACTACAAAACTTCTTCATGTTACTGTACTGAACACTGTAGGCAGCTGTAACACGAAGGCAAGCATTTGTCTATGCAAGCATGCCTAAACTTAGGAAAAGTTCAGTGAAGACACAGTATAAAGAATAAGAAGTGCCGACCACAGGGTGTATATTTGTATTCACAGCATTCTGAGAGGCTGAGACAAAGAGGATCTCAAATTTGAGCTCAGCCTCAGCAACTTAGTGATTTAAAGACCCTTGTCTCGAAACAATTGGGGGGTGGGGAGGGGGAGGATATAGCAAAGTGAAAAGACCTTGGGTTCAATCCCCAGTACGACAAAAATATAAATCAATTTAGAAATAAATAAACAATGAAATGAAAATAACTGTGTACGTGTGTATGGCGCCAATGTGGGTGAAGCATTTAGGACTGGAGCTGGCTCTGTGGGAATCAATGAGTGACTGCAGCAAAGTCACTGCACGTTATGTAGACTTTACATTTACAGTTCCCTTAGGCTGCTCTAAATTTGCAAATAAAGTACTTTTCTCTCTCAACAATAAATGAATCTTAGCTTACTGTAGTTATTTTCTTTTTAAAAATTTAAGATTTTTACTCTTCTATAACAGCTTAAAATACAAACACATTGTACATTTGAGAAAGTATTCTTTCTCTATACCCCTATTCCACAAGGCATTTTCTATTTCTGAGTGCTTCTTGCAGTTTTTCAAGCTGTTGGCAGGATTGAAGTGTAAACACGCACACTAGCCTGGTCTCACACAGGTCGGGGTCACCAGTGTCACTGCATTCCCCCTCACATCTGACCCCTTGGGAAGGCTTAGAGGGCGATAGCACCTGGGGCATCCTCAGTGCCTATGAGAACGATGCGTCTTCTAGAATCCCTGCTGCAGGACCTACTAAGCCGTTTTAATAGTCAACTTTACTTGTTCTAAGAAGAAACACACTTTGAAATTTGATTGAAAGTACAGTATTATACTACAGAAAACAGTAGCATAGTCGTTTATTATAAATATCAAAGATTGTGTACTATGCATAACTATATGTACTGTACTGTCATACAACTGTCAGAGCAGCAGGCTGTGACCCTAGCAGCAGCACAAACACACAGGTAACGTGCTGTGCGATAATGCCATACTATGACATCACTAGGCGATAAGATATTTCCAACTTCATTAAGATCTTGTGAGACCGCTTATTGTCTGTCCAAACAGGCCAAAATGCCTTTCGGTGTCACATGACCAAAAAAACCCTTAGCCTCGTTCGTCCCACAACATGCTCATGCCTGCCTTTGGCACCTGAATCTGTTGCAGCCCCTTTGCAGCCTACAAGGGGATTGAAGACCACCCACAACAGAGAGCCCATGGACGAGATCCCAGGGGAGCCTGGCCAGAGTCCTGCCCACCTGTCTGGGCCGGCCGCTTCGGCTTGCTGTTGGCCAAGATAATAAACGTTTTTTTACAAACTTCTTTGGACTGTGATTTTGTTACCGTAAATAAGAGTATCTCATGTGGTATTATATTAAACTTCTTAAGAATAGGGAATAAATGTTTAAACAAAGATTATGATTTACCTTACTTGCTCTAGGTAAAGGGTAATGAAAAATGATTATAATTTAAATTTATTAGTTCTTACTCATGCCAGGCATTTTTATACATGATTTTACAGATGATAATCTTTATTGGATTATAAACAGTTCTAAAGATTAATTTCTCCAATCATTACAAGAACTTTATGTTCTTTGCTTTTGTGTGAGGATTCCTGCCCTAATTAATCTCAGTGGTAAAGACAGATTAATCCGTGAGCAGGGTGGAAGGTCTGAGACAGTTTCTGGCATCAGCCAGAGGCAGTACCCAGACCAGCTACCTCAGACAGTTCCAGAACCGTGGATGTAGTTAAAGTAGAAATCCCGTGCCTTTGTCACACCTGAGTTCTGATTTTTGGAAAGTCTCTCAAACATACAAATAATGACGTCCACGCATCGTGTATTATCAAAGATTGCATTTTTGATCTTCAAAAGGTGCTGGAAAATTGGATGCCAGCTATAAAACATGAGAGAATCCTAAATTAATAACAACAACAAAAAAATGCATGATCTCTATAAACGCTTCTGAGTACGATCAGTGGAACCATAAGTGTCACTTTTGTTTTTAACAAAACATAAAGACCTAAATGCAAGTTTTTGTCAGAAACTATCATTTACCATTTTCCTTGCATTAGGATCTCCGGTGGGCCTTCACAGCAAGGCTCTGAAAAACAAATTTTAAGAAGCTATGAGTAGAATAAAGGCAGCTACTGCTGAAATAGCAATCTCGATTATGAATTCGCTCATTATTAGCTCTGCGTAACTGTTGCCTTGCTTGTCTGCCTGGGCCCTTTCCGTTCCCATGGGATGCTGACTTATTAATCATTGTCTAACCTTTTGGACACATTTTACACTCTCCATCGATCCCCTGGAGAGTTTTCAGGATGCCAACCCTCTGCAGGCTTGCACTGTGCTTCATACTCATTTCCTGGCTTCTAAGTCACTCAGATTTGTGTTTGATTCCTTCTATGACCCTGGGTGAAATCATGTGAGCTTCTTTCCTTTTCCAATTCTCCCTCCTCATTCTATCTTCTCAAACTATTTTCCATCCCCATTGTAAATCCTAGGGTCTAAAATTACATATCTTAATCTAAAAATTGAGCTTGCCTGCTTTCATTAACTCTTTATGTAGATATAAATTAATTTACATAATTCCAAAGCTGTATAAGAATTATCGAAGAAACACAAAGCATGCCACTGGAAATCATGAAACTCTTACAACTTTTATTCAATCAACGATTAAGCTTGGTTGCCTAAGTTATGTCCATGGACTATATCAATATCAAAATGAAATTGGGAAGATTATCGGGACATTTTACTGCAAAACCAGAATGACACTGGAGACCATCAAGTGAAATCACAGAATTAGCCAAATTCTGAAAGTCAAATATTGCACGTTTCTCACATGTGAGGAATTTAGGAACATTCAGCACTTATAGCAAAGGAGAAGTGGAAGTGGAAGGCAGAGAAAGAGACGGGGTGGGGGGGTAGGGGAAGAGAAGACAGAAAGAGATCCTAGAAGAGAGACAAAGAAAGGGACAGAATAGAAGAGAAACAGAGAGAGTAGGAGAGAGAGAGACGGTAGAAGAAAGACCATTCGGAAGAACATAAAGGTGAGAGAGTAGTGAGACACGAAAATGGTCAAAGTGTGTACACGTGCAGATCAAAATGCGAAAACAGAGCTCATCACTGCGTTTTGCAAATCTGCACTCATAATTTTTTTAACTGTCTGCTCAACAAATCATCAGTGTGTATCTTATTCTAGACAGAAGAACATCTTCATTAGGAGTGGGACATAAAGCTGTATCAGTTAACCTAAAACTAAAGTAGACTGAGAATGGACATAAGACTAAGCCATCAAATTTAACGTTTTACTTTTCATATGGGGAAATTGAACCAAATTGCCCTATGTCAGGTTTGTTATAAATTCTCCCTAATCAGTCTGCGATAGTTTGACAGCTTTTTAATTTGAAATTATTCCCTTGATATGTTTAATTCTTTGATTGAAATATTTTAAGAGGGGTACTAAGATGGCGACACCAAGGTCAAATGTGATGTGACTGAGATATTAAAAGTGACACCGGTAAAGTGAGCCAGAGAGAGACTCGAGTGGCAACGGAGTTCAGCTGGCTCATTTTCAGTCCAAAATCAATCTACACAGACAGATTAGAATTAACTTTCAGCTTTTAAAGTGCAATATGCAATATTAGGCCAGGTTTTTATTTAGGAATTTTTCTATTTATAAGTTAAGTGTATGAGCATATATACATATATATTTATATATTACTGTATATATTACATATATTTTATACCTGAACTAATACTAATCAAAAAGTCCTTAAGAAATTTAAGTTTATTTTAATACAGATCATTCACCATTTCTAGCAAAGCAATTAGAATTTGTTTCACCCAGTAACTGTATTTTATCAGTAAACACCAGTAAATATATCTTAACACAATGATACCTATGTTGACAAGAAAATGTAAAAACAGGTACTTGTATGCATGCCTCATGAGAAGACATCTTTGTTAAAGACATGGAGGAAGGATTAACAAAATATATTCTATAAGCATTAATTTTGAAAATTCATTTTTGTGACTTAAAATATGGCAGAGGAGTGCTTCTACCTTTCTTCATTTGATTTTCCATTATTTATATTTCCTCCTTTTTATATAAATCATAGAAATTGGAGGAGATTGCTCTCTCCTCAAAAAAAACTTTACTGTTATTATCAAATTTGCTGACAAGAGTATTTGTGTACTTCAGGTATGTAGGACGAAATATTAAAACTTGAGAATCACTGCTCAAAAGAACAACTATGAAACCTGAAATGATTTCATAAAGTATGAGAAAACAAGCTTCTGAAACAATATTTAGAATTTATTAAATGGCACTTGTATCTGTTAAGTGTTCACAGAAACAATAAAAAGGATACAAAATATTTGATCAGATGGTAATTGTTAAGTTTATACTAGGAAAAGCAACTAATGAAACTGATTGTTCCCTTTTCTTATCTATATGCTTACAATGAGAAAGAACTTTTATAATACAAAATAAATAAATAACATCTGATACATAAATGTCCTCTTTCATTTACCATTGTTATGTTTTTTGTGATATAAATAAACATGAGAATTTAGACAAATTTTATAAAATAATTGCTTCATTTTTAAAAAGGGGACAAGACCAAATGTAAAAAGTAAAAATAATAAGCTTAAGAAAATCTAGATATTAAGCCAGATCGAACTTCCAGGGGACACACCTCCGTAGAGTATCCACAAAACCCACACCTGAAAAGATTCAGAGTTCAAAAATTGACTCAGTGTCAGCTCCTTTATTTTTTATTTTTTGGCATCAGTAAACAATGTATCGTTTTTCTGTAATTTTGAGGATTAATTTTCTTCTGTTTCTTCATGACCTTTCGTTTCCTTCTCTGAAAGAAAAGAGCCTCTGCGAGCTGTACTGGTACATGGAAGGAACGGGAGGGAGAGTGATTCTTTTATGTGTAACAAATTGCCTAAAAATAAAGAGGTTGAGATGAAGGAAAATGACTTGCCAACCTCAGAACTTCACAGTCCCTCTCTGGTCACCCTGTGGTCCCAGCGATTTCACCCTTGAACTGAAGAATGGATGAGCAAAAACACAGAGAAGTATGCAGCCCTAGTGGTGCAAGTCTGCATTCTCAGTTCTCTGGGAGGCTGTTACAGGAGGATTCCAAGTTTGAGCTCAGCCTTGGCAGCTAACAGCTTAACAAAATCCTGTTTCAAAAAAGAAAATTAAAAGGACTAGGGATATATATTTAGCTCATGGAAGGCCCGGTGTTCTGTCCCCAGTACTATACACAGACACAAAGACACACACACACACACACACACACACACACACACACACACACACACACACACAAAGTTAGCAGTAAATTATGTCCATTTAGTCAGAGCAGAGCTTTCTGCCTGCTGAACCAGGTAAGTCAGTCACGCACATGTTGGAGCGATGATTCCCTTTTATCCCAATAGGCCATTTCTGTTCAAAACACGCTCCCGTCTGTTCCTCAGTTTACTCTAAATGTATTACCATTTTCATTATGAAATATGAAAGGAAGGGCTTGAAAAAACTTGTTAGAGAACATTGGGGTTGGAGGCATTTCAGAAGGACATGGTGTCCGGCCCCAGCACATCGGATGCCCCAGCTGTTTACACTCTGGAGAACAGAGAAAGTTTGCTCATTTTGCCCATTCATTTACTGTGATTTTTACCTAGTCAGTAATTTTACCTTAGGGTAGGCCTCTAAACGTGGGAAGTTAGGAACAAATGACCCCCGAGGTTCTCACATTCTTAGCGTGTCTGAACAGCCGCTGGAAAACACAAGCACAGATCCACACTTTAGACATAGAACTGGGTACCAGGTAGGGTTGCGTCAATGGCATTTTTTTTTTTTACAGAGTGTCTTGCTTCAGACTCATTCTCTCATCTAAATGGTGCTTTTTTATGCCATATCTTTTGGTATTTACTTCTGCAATTAGAGTGAAATGTCAGATTTATTTCAGACTGCATCTGCACACACAAAGTGTTCATTGGTAGCAAAGTCTCTCACAAAGTCAACTGAGAGAGAAGGCACGATGAGTGTTTTAAAGAAGAGTTGCTAAAGCAAATAAGCTAATGCTTTTAATCAGTTTTTATTAATGGTGATGATATGCATTCAATTTTTAAAAAAGGACATTTCATCTCATGGAGATGATTAGACTTTATTGCCAGTAGACTGTAGTCAATTCAATCATCTTTAGACATGAATTAAACTGAAAAAGTCTTAGCCAAATGTTGAGCATTTATCACACATCTTATAAAATTTGAGACAAAATGGGCAAAACAAGAGGAAAAAGTTTCAGAATGATTCATAGCAGTTTTCTTGCAAAACCTTTTCCAATTGTTTTCAAATGTCTTGAATTGGTATCTATTTTCAGAATAATTGTAGTCTCTATAGAACAGGAAATATTTCTATTATGTGAGTCAGTTACGGAGAGGCATTGATTACTTGAGCAAAATGATACTAATTCTATTTTTTAGAGTGTGTTTTTGAGATGTGAGGTGCATATCACCCTTTTAAAAATAATTTTAGGTGGCACAAAGACTCAGTATTAAACCAAATTGAATTACAGAGTGAGAAGCATTAAATATTCAGCTTTTTAATCTCCATATTACATTAATAGACATCTTGGTCTGACATTACTTTTTTCTGATTTTCAATTTAATGTAAGTCTGAGTAAGTAACGCAAATACATCATTTATTAACTGAAACTTCTACAAAAAGTCTGTATCTCATCTTTCACCTCCAACCCATTTGCCTTTCCTGGAAGGAGCAATTCTTAATTCTTCTACTATCCACGCATTCAAATATATGTTACATAATTTTCTTTATCTGCTGGGATATGCACTTCTATGTCTCACTGCTTTTTCTTCGCTTCCTGCTTTTCAACACCCACAAATATCTCTTTTTAACAGCAAGAACTCAATATTTCGCCAGTTAATTGAATAAAGCTAAAGCTCAGTAACTTTACTTTCATTGTATTATTTTTAAAATTAATGTGTAGCAAGAATTATTTGATATGATGTTTCTTTTTAAAATATACCTAAGAAAAATCCTAAAACTTTAATTCATTTAGAAAAAGTTTTGAAATTTCAACTGAGATGACCCCATCATCACTGAAGAACGGAGAGTGAATGGTCACATGTACATATGCACATATATACAACATATTTCTATGGGTCTAGAAGATTGTAAATGGGTCTAATGGATTATAAACACTATTTCTACTTCTAATAGTTTTACTTTTGTAAAGCATGGAGTTGAATTTCTTCACAGCAATAACATGGAATTTGAGAGGAAGAAAGCATAAAAAGATAGTTAAAATATGGTAAGTCAATTATGGAGAAGTGCGAATAAACTTGACAAAGGGTTGCATATTTTATAATTTTAAAAAGTAATATTTAATAGTTAAACATGCTGAACTTCAGATACAAACCAGAAGAGGCATGGAGATGGTGGTTGGAATACAGACTATATTCTTTGAACAGAGGATAAGAAGAGAGGAAATCGAAAGAAAAGTGTGGTAGAGTCCAGGAAGTCCCAGAATGGGCACTGAATACTTCAGTGTGCTCTTGTAGACAATGTTTTCGATTTTACAGCATTGGTCCAAATTTGACACTGTCTATACTGAAAATGTTGCTCATATTACTTCTCAAATCTGAGAACGGTATTGACTACTTGGGCCAATATAGTATGGCCCAAATCACATGACTCTCGGGCCTTGCAGCCATCACCTGATTTGCCCTGGAAGCTCGATCTTCAGGCTGTGACATACCCAAACAAAGGAGAGGCTATGTGAAGGCCTACTGATCAGTATCCTCACTACGTGCAGCCCCACCTGGCATACCTCTCACCCCACACAGAGATCTGTGAGGACGCATCTGAGTGATTCCAGTCAGTAGCCATCCGAGATACTCCACAGAAGCAAGTCTTCCTCCTGAGTCCCCAGACATCATGAAACCGACAGAAATAAGTCTCCTGATTTCTATGGAACCTGTAAACACAATAAAATGGCTGTTATGTCATGCCACAAAGTTTGGCATAGTTTGTTTCCTAACAATAACAAACTGACACATCAATATAGCTTAGTCGTGGCTCTTTTTGAATATCATAGAAATGAATTTACAATCTATATAATTTTTGTGTCTTTCTTCTTCCAACATTGCACATTTAATTTTTTTTCATATTTCTGTAAGTAGCTGTAAGTCGCATGCTTTTACTGCTGTGTAGCGTTCTATTATAAAAGAACTGTACCAGAATTTATTTATGCAGTCTGTAGCTGATAGACATTTGGTTTACTTCCAGTTTAGAAACTAGTACACATAATGTTGCTACAAATAATTTTCTTCATACTTCCAAGTACACAGGTCCACAAAACTAGTAATGAAGATTGGCTACAACTGGAATGCATAGTATTATTTGCTAAGCGATTCATCAGAATATAAATTCTCAAAAGCATGTGTAAAAAAATTACCAATTTCCCCAAGCATCGCTGTTACCAGACTTTTAGATTTTTTTTTTAACTTGGTGGAGTAGTAGATTGGTAATGTTGTAATGTTGTATCTTACACGAGGCCGAGCACCTGTCATAAGCATTAGGACTATTTGGTTGTCATCCTTGGTAACACTCCCACTACATTGTTCATATTAGTGTAGTACATTGTATTATTGTCTAGTATCGCACTTTAGTACATGATTTTGTTTTTATTTCAAAGAAGTATTTCACATATTTTCCAGATGTTAGTCCTCATAAATTATATATGCTTCAGATATTTCCTCTCAGTCTTTTTATGCTGGTTATTCTCATCAGTATGTCTTTTAAACATAAAAATTTTTTGCACTAGCACAGCAAGAATTACTAGAGTGAAAAAGTTTTTTTAGGGGAAAAGGAGAGGCTGATGAATGGGCACGATATAATGGCTTAACAGAATGAATAAATTCTGGTGTTCCCCGGCACATCGTTTAGATATAATTAAAGAGTAATATATATCTCAAAATAGTTACAAGTGACAATTTTGAATGTATTTACCATAAATAAATAATAAAATGTGAGATGATGGATAAGCAAATAACTCTGAGTTGATCACTACGCAATATGTACATGAACCAAACTATTCACATTGTACCTCGTAAACATATACAAGTATACAAGTGTCTGTCAAAATAAATGCATAAAATTGGCTTTTTTTTTTGGTCTAGACAATTTTCAAGGAAAGTGTCAAGCTATGAAGAAATAAAACTTTTTTTCATAAACTACTTTTGTGTATGAGAAAAGAAATTATTTTATGAAGCAAGTATGAGCTAGATTTGAAAACCAAATGAAGATTAAAAAAAGAGAAAACCACAGTTAAATTTAACATATAGGGGCTGGGAGTGTACGTCAGTGCTTGCAGCAGTTGTCTAGCAAGTGAGAGGCCCTCCTGGCTTGGATTCCAGGAGCCACATACCAGTGTGTGGTGGCATATTCCTGTAAGCTCAAAACTCCAGGAGCTGTGAAGTTGAGGCCAGCCTGGACTGCATAGTGAGTTCAAGGCCATCCTGGCCTATAGAGATCATGCCAAAAATATATATGTATAACTTATAAAATGAAATTGCATGAACATTCATAGTGCCTAAAGACAAATACTAGCACATCAGGGATTTGATGTATGACAATATTTTAATAATTACAAAAAATTAAATGAAAAGTCGTTCTTTTAAAAATATAAATAGAACCTTATTTCACATCAAACTTAAAATCACGCTGGATTGGAAACTTAATTGATAAAAATGAAATTCTGTGACAGAATAAGGCATATGTTTATGACCTTACATAAAAAAAGATTCCTTAGAGAAGAGCTCAGAAATAGAAGACATTGCTGTTTTTAATCATGTCAAAATATATACACTTATTTGGCCAAATTAAAAAAAATCATAAAACACAAGTAACATATCAGGGTAAATTTTTGCAACATGTAATATAAGTCAGAATCAGGTAAGAATCAAGGTGGGGGAGAATGGTCTTATGAAAAAATAATCAAGAGAATTGAAAAGGCCAATTTAGAAAAAAATCAAAGGCATATTTTATATGAGAAGAAATTTTCATCATTAACTGATGAGTTAAACACATTTTTAAAAAGAGAAATAACTGCACAATAATCTAGTGATACACATAAAATATTTACAAAACACTGATAATGCTAATTTCGATGACGTTGTAGAGAAAGAACTCTCATATGTTGTAAGTTGGAGATGATGGGTTACGATCACTTTGAAACAATTTGTTAGTATTTAGAATATTTGAAAATTGCCAATTTTGTGTGACAGAAGACACTTATGTAACCACTGTAACAGTTCTTGAAAAAAATATTAGAACAAGCTGTATCTAAAAATTGGAGAATGGGTGATCAAATGATTTGTGTATAAATAGGAAAGCCCTACCAACTGCTACTAAGTTCATTATGGAGGTTACTTTTAAATAGTACAGAATAACTGCGACTGAGACAACAAAAGTAGTATTTCCATTTATATAAGGCTTTCTCAATTTCATAGAAAAACGTGTAGCAAAATTATGAAACACGAATATTATCAATAACAATGCATATTTTCTATACATCTTAAGGACAGAATGCAGATGTGTGAACACGGTGACTGAACACTGAAAAGTTGATTCTAAGCTTTGCAGGTTTCTGGTGGCCTACATGTATTAACATATGTGTAAAGTACATCTTTAATTTTTTCTACAGGAATACGTTTATTTCTTGAGTTGTTTCATCCATAGGCACGATGTTGGTCTTTTGTTTAACACACAGCTGTCAGTTGGGCACATCGTCCTTCCTGCAAAGGAACTAGGCCTGCTGTGGCTGTTGACTCATAATGGAAGTCCATGTTGCCTGGAGCAAATGCAGGCCCCGATGCAAATCCCCATCACAGCTGTTGCGGCATCTGTCCCGTCACAGGTGCAAACTCCTCGTGCGGCATCCTTACCATCGCACATGGACTACTGTGGGGTTTATTTTGTTAACTGTCTTGTAAGTAAAATTGTCAACTGCCTGCGTCATTTGAGTACCATTCCTGAGTCTGTGCTCTTCCTGAACTTTTTGCACACATACAAGGCAAACTGGGGCTCACTTTTATTCATGATTTTTCTCTTCATGACAACACTTATCACCACCTTTTATGACTTAATGATTACTTGAGAAGAGGACTTAATTTATTTCAATATGTCTAATGAGCCCTGAATCTGTTATACTAGGTTCTAACAATGCAAAGATGAATGAACTTGCGGATCTGAAGGAATTTATAGGCAGCCTGTGATTTAACCATGTCTGCTCAACTGTCTGCTGACAGGAAATTACTGCAATTACTCTAAATCATTATACACTTTTTTAAAAAGATATGTCCTAAGCATAGCATATGAATCAAAATTTGAGAAAATACTGTTAGTAAAAAAAATACAGGTTTTCGGAAGCTGTGTATGAAATTGGGCTGAAACAAGTTGTTAGAAGATTAAATATAAGCATAAGATCAGCAGGTAATGTTTCCATGCGTAAACAGATCAAGACTTCTAAAAAGAGGTACTTAAGAATTGGTGTTCTGTTAGTGTGTGTAGGGATGGGCTGTCGCGGCGGGTGGAGGGGCTCACGGAGGGCTCCAAGATGCCTATAGAAAACAAGCTAGTTGCCCTACTTGTACAGAGCCCAGAGAGCACTGTATCCCTACAGACTTCTCTGGTCAGGACCCATGCAGGTAGATAGGTATTCTCCCGAGGCACTTAATGCATCCCCCAACATTGGCCTGCACTGACTGGCTTAAAAGAAGGGACAGAGCAGTGAGACAGAGACACAATAAGCCCTATTGCAACAAATTTGAGGAAAACCTTGTATCATAATGCATAGTTAAAGGGATTATCTTGCTTGTTTATCATAGTAAACTTCAAATTAATTTGATCAGTTTGATTTCTACTCTTTCTAGCAAGTTTTTTCTTCATTCAATTTGAATAAATTTAGTCTGAAATTTACAGTTTTCATTTTTCCTCTGTTATTTTTATTAACTATTTTCAGTGTGTTTAAATGTATTTTATGACTATTAGTCACAGGAAATTATACATTTAATATTACATTGATGAATGAAAGCACAGTTTGAAAATATCCTTAGAAGATGGTAAAAGACAAGCAAAAATACCAAATGAAAAGCAAAACAGTGATCATGGACCTTGAGCTTTTAAAAATGAGTTCTTTGTTTCAAGCCCTCTTTAACGCAGCCAGGTAAAGGCACTTGTTAGACATAATTGACTGTGTAGATAATGGCAAATATATCACCCAGAGCGCTACTGTCTCAAAGCAGACACAGTCTGTCTGACATACTCGTGAATGAATAGACCAGCTAGTGAGGAGGGAGTAGATACTTTGCTCCTTTAAGTAATATGAGGCTGACAGTGTCAGTCTGATGCCTCCTTACATCATAGCCTAGATGCAATTTTAAGCAATTAAGGATAAAAAAGAGACATGAGTAATGGACTCAGCAGCACGCAGGAGTTTAAGCTAAGCAGAGGGCAGCAGGAAGAATCGGCAAGCAGCAAAGCCCGTCGCTGTTGCTAGTCATATATTATTGAGGACGTGTGAGGAGTCCATTTCGGTGATCATTAAGCTGTTAGCCAGTGTCGCAAATGCCCTGCTTCCTGATAGCTCCTACTCCCCTCCAGGTGCACCCGCAAGGACTGAGCAGACCAAACGCAGAGAAAGGAATGGTTTATTTTTTTAGTCTGCTACTTTAAAACAAATGCGTGACCTATGCAGCCTGGAATGGGGACTCCATAATTAGCTGCACCGAATTCAAACTTATAGAAAGAGAATTAATTCAACTTTGCTCCATTTTTATAGCTTACTTTGGGATGCTTATTAACCAATGATTTAGTCAAAAGTTAGTAAATATAATCAGAGTGCTTGAATTTCATTCATTCAAGATCTACAATATTTAGGGAACATGGAATATGAAATGTACATGAGAGGCTTTGGTTCTTTTCTGTAAATGACATAAATGGGACCCTTTAGTACAACGAAATTTTAGCTTTTCTTGTGCACTGTAATATTTACTTGACTTTTTATTACAAATGATTGAGGAATGTCATAAACACTAATAACTGAATTTAGGTACTTCTTGTAGTATTTTTATAATCCAGTATGTTGTTAAAGTTTTTAAATCTAAATTAATGAAGCGTATTGATATATAGATTTTTATCCTTTTATCTGATTTTGTATTAGGTTGATATTAGCTCTATTGTTTTGTTAGGTTATTAATTACTGACTGATTTCGTTAATGGGTCATAGCCTTTTCAGAGTCCCTGTTTCAGCTATCGGTGAGTTTTGATGGTCTATGTTATGAAGAATTTCAAACACATTACCAAATTTGTTGTCATTTGAATCATTTAGTGCATTCATTTATAACCTATTAATGGCTAAGGAATCAATGTTTGCCTCTCTTGTATTTTTGACACAGTACTTGTTTTCTCTCTCTCTCTGTCTCTCTCATTCTCTATCTCTTTATTTAACCTGGATAAAGATTCATTAATTTTATTTACATTTTTAAAGAATCAAAAGAATCATTCTTTTATTCTATTCATTTGCATTGATTTCTTAATTTTAATTTTCATTGATTTCTGCTCAATTCTTAGAGGTTTTTTCCCTCCCTTCTTGCTTTAGGAGTTATTTGCTCTTCTGTTTCTCTAGTTTCCTAAATGGAAACTCAAACTACTGATTTCCATTTCTTTTCTAGTATATGCATTTTTCATGTTATAAACTTTCAACTAAACTGCTTTTACTACTTCCTACAATATTTAATGGTCATATTTTTATTCAGTTTGTTAAAATTCTTTTGACATTTTAACATGGACTCTTGTGGATTTTTTAAGTGTATTTCTTGATCTCCACACATTCAGGGCATTTTTTGAGTACCTTCCTATTACTATTTTCTAGTTTAATTTTATGATGTTCTATCTAAAATATTAGTTTTAGGTTTCTATTTTTTGTTAAGGTATGTCTTATGGTCAAACAAGTATTCTACCTTGAATATTCCAGTTCAAATCGAAATAATATGTTCTCTGCTATTTTAGATCATTTTTAGCTTTTTAATAATTTACACTAGGCCTTTTGCTTACAAAATGTTTCTTTTTTGAACTATCAAATAATTATTGACTAAAGCATTAAGGAATCATCAGAAAAAAAGATTGTGTAAAATTATGTTAGAGTTTTAGTTATAATAGAACATAAATAAGCACTAAATATCTCAAAGTAGAAAATATTTACATAATGATACTATTATAAAAGAAGAATTTAAATGGATATTTGGAAATTTGGATGTGTGTTAGGGCTTTAGATATAGCTTAGAGCAGAGCACTTGCCTAGTATATTAGACTTTTTGAAAGCTGTCTGTTTTATCCAACTTTCTCATGTTGAGAAAAGAAACTTACTCTGCTCCAATCCATGACACCAATAAGAACTAGACATTATTGGGTCTTTCAAGGAAACAAAGCCTGACCAAATCTAAATATGCACACTCGCTGCCTTTGGTTCTGGCTTTCTAGACCTCAGAGCGCACCTGTGCACTTGAGTGGGGCAATTTGCTGGCTCCCACTTTACCCTAATTGTGAATCAACTCAGTTTTCTCTTCTTATGGGCTTTTTTTTATAGTTGATGGTGGATGAGTGAATGAGTTTAGACAGCAGGGGGCCAGATTCAGGAGTTTGGTTGCATCGTGCTAGTGATACCATATTCAAACAAAATAACCATAGAAATTATGTTTTAGATTTCATTCACCTTCATGTCTGGTACCTAATAAGGGCTCAATGATCGTTACTTGGATAAACAAATAAATAATCACTAAGCCAGAGCAACTTAGCATGGTCACACTTTTGCATAGTTATGTTTCATTGAGAGAAGAATTAGTAATCCTTATGAAATTTCTACACTACACCGAAACTCCTGAGTTTTTACTGGATGTTTGATTTGAAAGGACAGTTTAGGTGCTGTCCGGAGGGGCGCATGCCTGCAATTCCAGCATTCAGGAGGATGAGGTTGAAATCTAGCTTGGATGCACAGCATAAAGCAGTCTATGAACAAACAAGCATTTTTCAGGGCGACTTTTCCTACTCTGTATTGTGTGTGCGTGTGTTGCTATGATGTAGGCACAACTGTCATCTCTCAGGCCGTAATTCAGCAAGCAGCTCTAAAACAACATCCTCTATCATGCTCTAGAGTCGGGGCCATCATTCTTCACTAGCCCGCCTTTGGTGGGAAGCTGCACATAGATCATTTTTTAAACTAGCACTAATCTCATGGCCTTTACTGCTGTCTCCAATATTACAGGAGCTGTAGCCTGGAAACACTATTTGCAGAAACCTTAGCAAGGGCTGCACAAAACAAAGGTGGAAGCAAAGCACAAATCCCGGGTTTCTCTCAGCAGTAGCAGACAGAGGCTCGCCGGATAAATCTGAGGTTTTGTTGAGAAATCTCGCAGGTGTTTGCATACGAGTGACCTAACTCAAGACCTAATTCTTGACCCAAAGATTATCGTACAGTGTTTTGTTATGTTTCGTTTTAGTTAGTTAACTTTAAGTGGGGCACAGGGTCTTGCTGTATACCCTGGCTACCTTCAAACCCACAATCCTCCTAACTCTTGAGTCCTGGAAATAGAGGAAGGCAGTGATGACCATTCAATATTTCTTCTCTTTAGCTTCTGAGTGTAGCCCAGTAAATTTTCAACTTCCTTAAAAATAATTGAAAAACTATGACTTGCTTTTGCCCTGCCTAAGTGTTACAATTTCACCTTTCTGAAAGACTTTGAAGCCACCTATAATAAAACCTTTTTTACTACTTGGAACAAAGAAGACAGTCTTTTTTTCTAAGCCAAACCCTTGATGAAATTGTTCTCTAGCTAAAGGCAAAAGGCTGAAATATAAGCAAAAGGCTGAGCCAATACCCTTCTCCTACCATTCTCACCAGTCCTGCAACTGGATAGTTTGTGTTCTCTGTGTTCTAAATGCTCTCTTTTCCTGGATATGGTAGCGTTGCGACTATTTTGACTACATTATGGTAGGGCGTAGTATGGACATCCTGTTACTTAAATGTTATAAGAATTTTGGTAAATTATCTCCAGAAGTCTATTTTGAAAGCTCATACTTAGTCCCTGGATTGTCTGAATGTTTTGCTCTCATTAATTTAATATTCCAATCAAAGTCATTCATTCTCAGTTTATATGGTTCATGTTCTAGGCAAAATTGTAAACTACTTGGTAAAGCTATTCTTTCAAAATGATACCTCCTGTACTGTTTAGTAAGAAAATTGTGGACTCCAAAGTAATTACAGAGCTTTAGAACCTAAAGAAATAGTTAATAAATACACAAGGGCACCATACCACTCACTCACTTCCAATTCATCCCATACAGTGCTGTCAGAATATTTCCTTTAAAAAACTTTAAAAATATTTCTATTTCAAGTATCAAATCCTTCCAAGCCTTACCACAAATGCAGAATGAGTAACGAATTCCTGAGCCTGACATGCAAATGCCTTAATTTGCTTGTTACTTCCTTTCTCCACATACCTAGCCATCCAGAAAGACTGGGCCACTGGCCACAAACGGAACTATGACAAAACTTGTGCACTGTCTCTGGCTTTTTCCCTTCATTTTTCCTCAGACCAAACATCATTTCTCCATAAGTAGCTCCTGATCACATCAGCTTCCTTCTTTAGCTTCTCTTGGATGTTTTCTTTATTGCTTTCATGGGTTTGTGAAATTCACAATGTGAGAAAAGATGGCTGGAGCTGACGAGACTCTAGCAGGATGGACCAAGAGCGACGATGTAGATTTTGGAGGCTAACGACATAGAGGCAATAAACAAAAATGCTGTTAGAGATGGTTAAAACTTAAACAGGCTTTTAGTGAGCTTTTAGTGAGCTTACTCAAATGACTGAAATACATGTTACTCGAGTCCATTTAGGAGATTGCAAAATGCAGATGCTAGGCTTAGAATATATTAATAAAAGCTAAATTTAGTCATTCAGTAAAAAACATTTAGCAATGATCTTGTTAACTTTTGTGATAACTACCCACTAAAATGTTGTTCATTCTACGCTTGAACTCTTGCTTAAAGGTTGAGCTAATTTCTTTCCATATATTTAGATATAAATTAAATATATTGTATAAGACTCTCTATTCTTCACAGCATTTTGGTTATTTATTCATTCGTGCATTTATTTCTTCAACCTTTGACTATATACAACTTACAAAGCTCAGCAGCTGGGATTTCAAGTGGGAAAAGACTGGTGATTTGGAAGAACGCTGGTTGATCTGGAAGAACGCTGGTTGACTGAATGTCCTAAGACTGTCGTCTTAGGAGTGAGGTGACTATAAACGCAATAAGAAGAAGACAAGGAAGGGGGAAAGTTGGAACAAGACTTCAGAAGCAGATGTGGGAAAATGGGAAGTTACATACATGTAGCAAAGCAGAGTTGGCTGTAAAACTTACAGGGCCCAGTGCAAAGGCCTGATGCGGGAAACAAAAATGTGAGTCCCTGTCTTCAAAAGGCAGGACACACACACACACACACAACGGAAGATACTAAAGTATAAAGTAACTTTCAAATTTGATGGCTGGGACTGAGAGGGAGTGCAGCAGTAAAGCCTTAGTCTACCACGAGGCCCAGTGTTCAACATCTGGCTCCACAAGATAAATAAACAAATAAAAATGAAATCTTCTTACTTGTATGATGGAAGAAATATAATTCAGAAAAATTTAGATCATAAACTTTAAAATTGTGAGAGAAGGTTATGTAATTTATATAACATTTATGATACTTTGTTAATATACTAAATATAAGGTTCTATAAATCATTTTTGCAGTCATTTATTATTTCATTATAATTTGTTATTTTAATATAATGTAATTTGCTTTCAATTAATCAAATGAGACATGAATTGCCCTTGACAGACATGTCAAATAATTTCCAATTTTTAATTCTAAAAATTTATTGGTACAATTGCTGAAGTTGTTGAAGGCATTTTATAGGTTGTAAAAACATTAGAATAAATTTCTGTTAGAACAAAATATGTACGTATATATATGTGTGTGTGTGTGTGTGTGTGTGTGTGTGTGTGTGCACGCGTGTGCAATACATTATGTTTACATTGAACTTGAGTATCTTTCTTTTTTCCTCCCCCTTTGTGACCCTCTTATAACTCTCCCTTTCTCCCTAACTTCCACCATCTTCCCCATTTGGTTCTTTTATTTTTTACATATGATCTCCCTTTCTCCTTCCCACCTTCTCATCCCCCTTTCCCTTTCTCTCTCTACAAAGTATATCTTCTTATTTTCTTACGTGACTCTTACATTTTTTATGGTTTGTTTTTTTCATATCAGATAAGGCACATAATACTCAATTCTCTAGTTCTGATTCATTTCACTGAGTATCATGGTCTAAAGGTGCATCCATTTTCCTAAAAATGACTCAGACATGTCATTGTTAACGTCAAAGTAACACTCTATTGTGTATGTATACCACACCTTTTTAACGAAGTGATCTGTATTTGACATATTGGCTTCTTCCAATATTTGGCTATTATTAATAATACTGCTATACAAAAGACATTCAGGTTATCATTATATCAATCAGATTTTTAGGCTAAGTTTACATCAAAGACCAAATAAATCAGTCACTACATTAAATGAACTCAGGTCAAAGGTATATCACACATAAAGCAACAGATATAATGGCATACTTACTTATTTCAGAATTTTAAAGGAGTTCTTTCCCTAGAAGGAGCAGGCAGAAATGAGTAAGATCATTTTACAAGTTTAGTCACAGAGCATGAAACTGAGACATGAAATTCAAGAGTCACAGGTTGAACTCACAGCAGTCTGAGTTCTTAGCCAATGGAGTAAGGCCGTGTGATCTTTAATCTTTACCACTCAATGACAGCTTCAGGGAAAGGACCACTTGTTTACCAAATCTTACTGTTTTTAGAACTAAACATTTCCCAAATCAACACATTAATTTCTCCTACAGTATTTTCAAGTAAAAGGAAGAATTAACTTTAAAATTTACAACTTGCTAATTGTTGTTCTTTGTGATTTTCTTGAGATTATGTTCTTGTCCACTAAATATTATAATTTTTGAATTTTATTTCTTTTTTCTCTCCTGGGTATATAAGTAATAAAGTAGCATTTTCAAAGCCACAGGTACTAAATTCTTGAAGTATTCTAATAACTCCCTGATATGCATTATTGCTACGTCCATACACACACATTTGTTTTATAATTACTGCACCTTCCCGCATGACTTCTCGAAGCTGCCATACAGCACTCTGGGTGGAATATTAACACCTGTGCAGCGTGGACAGGCATGAGGAACCAAGAGCAAGTCGGTCTCTCACTGCAAGGCATGGTGCCTCCACTGTAGTCAGGGCCGCTCTCACTACGACTGCTGCTATCAACAGTGACTCTAATCTGTCCCAGCCACTGCCTGAGCATTTACTCAGGACCTTATGGAGCACAGACATTCCTACAGGATGTACCCTGATGTCTGTCACGTGTCCTTTGCTCAGGCATCTGCTCGCCATCTCACCAGACTTCACGCACAAACACAAGTGCAAAAATCAAGTGGAGACTATTTATAAAAGAGAGGATAGCATGGGATCAAATACAGAGGCCTGCCACAGTGTGAGGCCTGTAACACCACAGAGGTCACAGGCCCATGGAGCCAGAACTGGCTGTTCAGAAGAGAAAAGAATGTGAGTTGATTGTGAACACTGAGACCTGGGTGAATGGTGTGATGATTAAAGAATGGCCTTGAGCCTTGGGAGAAATGAGCTTGAAGAAAGCAGCCTTCAAGAACTACCAGTGGAGGAGTAGGCATGGAAAGAGGCTGAAAAGATCGGATTCAGTTTTATTAGTCAACTTAATGGGGATGTAATATCTAAAACTAGCCAAGGTTTAAACATTGAACACTTTAGATTTCTTTGTCAGAAATGAGCAAGTGTGATAGGAGATCTTCTCCCTTCTGGTTCACTTTGGTCTTTCTTCTTTCTTTGGGCTCTCTTTTACTTCTTCATATCTCAAAGTCCCTCAAAGTTCCTTGGATTCAGGCATGGTGTCATACATCTATAGTCCCAACAACTCTGGGAGGTGGAGGTGGGAGGATCACCAGTTCAAGCCCAGCCAACGCAATTTAGCAACTTAGGGAGACCCTGTCTCAAAAAAAGAGTAGGGTAGTAGGTCAGTGTGAAGCCTCAGGTATAATCCCCAGTACCACACCTACATATACAGACAACAGACACACAGACAGACACACACCTGGCACTACACACACGCAAAGACTTTTCCCCAGGATTGGGGAAGTAGTAGAATCAGTAAGACAAGGGACACAGGGAAGAACATGGGTCACTAGAGTTCACCTTCAAGAATCATTATGAGCAGGGTATCTTCTAGCTTTTCCTCTTTTCACTACCCGGCCATGAAATGAGCAGTTTTGCTCTGCCACTGGTGTCCACCATGATGTGTTGCCATGGCACTGGCCAATGACAGGATGCCAATTAATCATGGGCTGAAATCTCCAAAACATTAGTGAAAATAACCTTATTCCCTTCACTCAATAATTACCTCTGGTATTTTTGTATAGTGATAAAATGCTGATGAATATACTTAGAGATGACAAATATAGTTCATGCAGCTCTAGTACATATCTTCAAATCCTTTGACTTTTCTCTGGAAAAAATTTTACCACAAAAATACACAATATTATATTCCCTAATTCCTCGAGATAAATGTAATTATTATATTGCAAATATATATTAATAAAAATAATTGCTGTGGGAAAAATAATGAATAAAAACAACATAAACACAATAGAATTCACACATAGAAGCCGGGTAGTTCCTGCCATCTTTTCCCCGTGCATTCGTTCTGCAGCTGTCTCCTGGGAAGCGCTTGTCAGGACCCCGGAACGCAGGGCAAAAAGCCCCAAGGCACCGTGGAGCGGATGCGCCCGCGCTCCAGCCATACCGTGGCAGGACCCAGCCTTTTCTGCAGCTCATCCCCAGCGTGTGCCTGTAAACAAAGCTGTCTACCACGGAGATAGCCTCTGGCTGTAATCCTTGGCTGTAATCTTCTGCCATCGGCTTTCCCAAGTGAGGTTCCAGATATCGCAGGACAGAGGCAAGCCATCTACTTGGCCTTATTGGGATTCTTAGCGATAAAATCGAAACAATTCCATGGCTGTTGTACTCTTAAGTTGGTTTGAAATCTGAAATAGTACCTGGCACAGCTTTTTCCACACAAGTTGGGGCAAAACCAGAACTTCGTTCTCATTTTCTTTTCTGTGAAGTGGGGTAGGATGGGCTGTTTAAAAGACACTAAAAAGCTAAAGGAAAAAATTAAAATAAGATAAGGAATAGAGAAAGTGCATAGAAATCTTTAAGGTAACAAAAAGAGATCTCTAAATACATTTATTTACAAACACACATTTATAGTATATATAAAAATTCAGAGAAGCCTTTTTAAATTGTATTCATTCATTTTTATTTTTAAATTATAATTTCCTTTTTGTCATCATGAGGGTCAAGCTTAAGGAATTGCACTAAGTGCATCCCCCAAACAACTTCCTCCTCCTCCTCCTCCTCCTCCTCCTCCTCCTCCTCCTCCTCCTTCTTCTTCTTCTTCCTCTGCTTCTTCTGCTTCCTCTTGAGACAAGTCTTGCTAAGACTCTAGGTTGCCCAGACCGGAACTTGTGATTCCCCTGACTCCATCCCTCATAATGCTGGATGAGAGGTCTTCACTACCAGCCAGTCAGGCCTACTCTTAAATTCTTAAATGCTTTTTATTTTCTTACTGCTTTTCTCCTTAGCATCTTGTCCTCCACTGTAATCAAGTAGTAAGACTTCCAGGGGGAAACCACAAAAGGAGGCATTACTGGGTGAACATTACCACACACGCAGTCCTTCGGGTTGTGAAAACCCACCTGATCCACTCCCCAAAATTCTAGTTCCCACCACTTTCCTTCTCATCCTTTTTTGGTGAGATCAGGTAAAGCCAAACCAGATAGATGACACCAAGACCAGGTCTTAAAGGGGAATGTATACCTGACAATAACCTAAAACTCAACAAATACTTCGACAAAATGAATGAAACAGGCCGAGGGCTAGACGGGAGAAAAAGGAACAGATCCCAGAAGACATACTTTTCTCTCACAATCCAGCGGAGCGATGCTGGGGTCTCTGAGTGGGCTTCTCTAAGCAGGGTAACCCCAGCTGCGTGCACCGGGGTGGAACAAGTGAGCTCTCTCTTACTTAAGCCAGACCAAACACTGGGGCCATTTTCTGTTAAACCAAGAGCCATGATATTTATTCAGTCCTGAAAATTACCTTTATAAACTTTAACATCATAGAAGTATGCTTTTAGTTAAAAGCTGCTTGATTGTTTTTCATTTCAGTATTTAACTTATATACTATTTTAAGCATAATTCAACTCAATTGAGTATTAAAATATCTATAATGGAAAACTTTTGAACTCTCTGATAAATTTCATCAAAAATCTTCCTTCACTTACCCTTTTCTATATGTGATTTGAAAAATCAAAGCTATTTTTTAAACTTGAATGACCATTTTACTTAATAAATGTTCATAGAGTGTATAATTACAGCAATAAAAAGCGGCTTGTCTATTCAAAGGAGAAATGGTGATTAAAGATATCTGATTTTTGAAAAATTAGCATTATTACTCCCAATAGTAGAGCCTACAAGTTTACAGTGCATCTGGGTAACTCAGTGCACAGAGGATGTGCCCAAGGTGAAGAATTACTGTAGATTTGTGCTGTAGTTTTAAAAATTCAATGGCAAACATGTTGCTTCATAAAATGTTATTATTTATACCAAGATATAGGATCCTTCATGCTCCACCCACCTGAACACTGATTTAGTCAATGTTCTTGAAAATATCTATTGATGCGGGGAACATGGTCCCCTCTGTGTTCTTGATGCCTGTGCAGGATGACTCATTAGGCAGACAAGAAGCTCAAATCTCCCCTGGAAACCCCCCTGCAGCTTTTCACAAGATGCTACAAGCATTGCAACCCCAGAGAGAGAATGCAAATCTTTTGTGCTGGAATTTTGTTTTAAATTCATGAGAAAATTATCAATAATACAGCCATAACTGTGCTTTTGTGTTCTATGAATCCATTCTGAAATGACAATCGGCAAAAAATGTTTTATCTAATTCTAATTATCTTTTTATTGTATGAAGAAAATATTGCCAGTATCAAAAATTTTCTTCCCTTTCCTCTCCCCACCCCCCTCCCGTCTGTAACATTTGAGAATCATTCTGCACTGAAGTTTTCAGAAAACGATTATACATGGTACAATATTTACGTATAATTCGAAGTTTAACAACTTTACAATTTTTAGATATTTTATATTTAACACTGGAAAGCAATGTCAAGGAAAATAACAAGTGTGTGACAGGTAAGCTTAATAGTCAGTGTGAATGCCTTGGGAATCACCTGAGATTAGAAAGCAAACTTCCAGGTGTGTCTCAGTAGGTCATGGAGGCAAGACTTTTTTAGCATTATATATGGTCTCCCTCCTGTTCCTCTGGCTCACTTCCTCTACTCTGCTTCATGGCTACCATGAACTAAGTGTCTTGGCCCCACCATGTCCTTCTACCATGACGGTTCTCTCTTGGATGCTGCAGACCATGGACTGAGCCCCCTTCAGCCATGAGTCACATTCAACCTCTCCTCCTTTAAGTTGTGGGTATCTGGTGAAAACTGACTGATACAATTCCCTAAGAGAGGATATCATTTTCAACTACATTTCATCCATTTCCACCCTCATTTCAATGATTTGGGGTCTTGTCCTAAAATGAAAATATACACAGCATGATCTTGAGAGAGCGAAGAGAAGGTCCTTTCATTTTTTGGTACATGCAACAACTCTTGGCTTCAGCACTTGACATCACATCCTGACACCTGGCACCTTGACAAAGGAGATAAGTAACATTTCGTCCTCAAAATCTCTCTTTAAAAATCTACATTTAAAGACTAGAGATTTAGAAATAACCATTCACAAGTTTTGAAAAATTTTCAAATTTAGAGATGGCTAACTTCTTGAAAACCATTTCTTAATTTAAAAAAGCATAAGGAAAGAAATTTCCAAATTTTGATACCAGAGATACAACAGTGTGTATTATTGAACATTTATTTATTTAGTTACTTACTTATGCAATATTCTTTAATTCTTTTAACCTCAGGCACCAGCAATACTCAATAGTGTTTGTATATTACTTTCCCAACATTTTGCCTCATGCTAACTATGGAGTTCTTCAAGCATTCTAGCCATTTTGCATTCCTCTTCATGTCACTTGGACAAATAAAATCTCTAGTGACAGAGAAGGTCCTTGTGTAATTCTATGTGCACTGTCACTTCATGCTTCAAAAAATACAGGTATTCTGCTGCTTTTTAAGGTCTTTCTTCATTGGAGAAAGGCAAAAGTCATGATGACAATCAAAGCTCCGTGGCATCGTGTAGGCATATCAAATGACATCTGCTACAGATTGTTTATGTTTCTGCCCTCCGTATTCATGTCTCTTTGCAAAGGGACATTGGGTCTTCTCTCATTAAGTGACAGAAAGCAATGTGTACAGATTCCAGTCCCAGGGTGGAAAATGCTTGATGCATCCATGCCCACAGTAAGTCTGGGCAATATCAGACCAGACTCACAACCAGAACAACTTCTGAGTTGAATTCGATTGTCAAAATGCAACCTTGAAATGTTTTAAGCTGCTATATTTTGGAGTGTTTTCACACAGCAAAAGTTAATTGATAAAAGATTTGATCACAGTTTATTGCTTCATTTGACATACTTTCTCTGTTCAGTCAGAAATATTGAACAACCAGAATGTTGAAACTATAACTTGTTTTCTCTCCTTGTAGCAATGTATGAACAATGTATCTTTCAAAACATGTTAAAGAAAAAGATAGAAGATATTGTTAAGATTGTTTAACAGGCAGTTTGGTATTACACGAAAGCTGACTTAATCATTCAGTTGTATGATTTCCCTACCTTATAAAACCCCATCCAATAAAAGATAATATCACCCATGACTACACAGAATATCATCTAAAATAAACTGAACTAAGCAGCTCAAATATTTTTTTATTGAACTTCACTCACATTAACAAATACAATTGAAACTCACTATTGAAATCTTCCAAAATTTCCAACACTTTTTGAAATTTCTCAATAGTAAACAATAGGGACTGAAGTTTAAATGACTTAAATATCTTCAGTTTTATATTAAACAGATGCCATTTATAAACATAAACATTTTATCTTGAATATTAATAGCTGCTATTTATATATGTGTAAATGTGATGATCATCTTCATATCATGTTTAACCCTGATTCTGAGTCACAATTCTACTCAAAATAGTCTTGACTTATCCTTAGCCTCTTAATCCATTTCTATTACTTTATAGACCAACGTGCCGCTAAAATTGTAGCAGATGCCCAACTTATAATGTGTATCCCACACGACTTTTTCTCACGAGACACCCCCGCCTTTCTCCCTGGTCGCAGGTATCCATTTTCTCCCAAGAGGCAGGGCGGGACTAGCGTTTATTCATTCATTTGTAGTAGGCGCAATTCCAAGGGCTTGGACCACTTTTGAAGTGTCTGGAATTATGTCAATTTAATTGTAAAATGTAATTTTAATATGGTTTTAGATGGAAAATGGGCCTAGAAGGCAAACTGGCCTCAGAATGGAAAGATGACGACTTTTCTAAGCGACGACTTCCGTGCCGCACACCTGCCGGGGGAATCTGGTCCCGCCATCTCTGGGTGGATGCAGGCAGCCTTACGTGCCCCGGAGAGGAGATAACAGATGATAAGTCAAGAGCCTGGACAGGGGAGCCTCACAGCTCAGCATCCAGACCCGAGGGACGAGCTGCAGGCGCAGACGTCAGCAGCAGACGCTAGCAGAGTGGACGGGCTGAGTGAGACGACCACTGTTCCTGCAGGCTGCTCCGCCAGACCGAGTTCCACACTCTCTGCTGTGACAGGGACACCAGGGAAGCCCAAGAGGCAGGGCTGTCGCCTCCACCCTTGGTTCCACCGTGGTGGACATGACGTGCTCTTCTGCACCAAAATTTATTTGAAGGAAGCAGGATGAAAAAGCGAAAGTATTTCTTAGGAAACATCACCGCAAGAGAGACCAGTAAATCCAGAGGCCACATTTGTTGGATGCCCCCCAAGGCGCAGCGCTTCATCTCAGCCTCCATCTCTCCAGGACAGAAATCATCAAAATTCCTGGGTGCCAAAAGCTGGCACACCACAGTGGGTCAAACTATATTTATTGGAAAGACTAAGACATCCACTGTCCATACCGCTCTTGCTCAGACACCAAGAGATGGATTTGAGACCGGAAAACGTGGCTGTTTTCCTTCAAGTGTTATTATTATCACCCTCGTTAATCCAAAGAATCAAATAGCATGTTATTCTAGTCAAGCCCTATACTTAGGAAATGGCGGAGCTACTGTGTGAATGCCACTGTGTCTGATCTGAAAGCTGTATTGCTTCTATCATCAAAAATTTCACATCCAAACACTTGTTGCCACCATCACCACCACACCTGGTTTATGTGGTGCTGAGGAATCAAACTCAGGGCCTTCTACTTGCTAGGTAATCACTCTAACCTCTATGCTATTCTTCCAAACCCTTACCTGCTTTTTCTGAGTCAGGGAATCACAATGCTTTGTATTAAAAAGAAAGAAGTATTTTCCAAGAGAAAGATCACACACTCCTGTGCTTCAGGGCAAGTATCGTACTGTGTGCAGAGAGGTAGGCCCTGGTCAATGAAAGAGAAAAATTCTCAGGAACTTGTCTTCAGGTTTGAAGAATTCAGAAAATGTCTGTGATAGTGTAGTAGTTACCTGCTCTCTCTCTCTCTCTCTCCTTTCTTTCCCATCTCCCTTTCTTTCCTTTTCTTTATTTTGTTCATTTGTTTGCTTGCTATTAGAAAATACTGTTGAAAATTAGCTAATTAGAAGTTACACAACTTAATGAGAACTCTCTATCATCTGTACTTAAGATATAGCCAAAAATATATATAATTCATGAGATTTTGAGATAGTCTTCCATATTTTCCTATCAAAGAATAGGTGTCAACAGTATTTATTTTTTCCCTGACAGATTTCATTCCACGGAGTATTTCTGTACATGTCATCCTTATCTTTCTCTAGCCTTTCTTTATGTTCCAGGATCTGTCTCTTAGACTGCTGGAGAACTTGCTTAAAATTTACCTTAAAAGTGTCTATCGAAATTTGTGACCTTTCAGTTTATCAAGGATGAGTCTGGTCTTGTTTCTTTTGGTTTGCTTAGCTTTGGAAAGATCCTGGTGCTTGAGAGTAAGGCCATCACATTAAACTGAATCCCTAGTCTTTTCTTTTCCTTATTTTTAATTTTTTTTTTTTTGATTTGGATAGAGAGTCATTCCATGTTGCTAAGTTGTTAGGCTAGACTCAAACTTGAGATCCTGCTGTCTCTACCTTCCAGAGTGCTACATTGCAGCCTGTAACCACAGGCCCAGCTAAGCTGCCTATTTTAATTGCCACGTGACTGTGTTTTGCTCGCAGCCTGCTAAATCTCATTTCTTCTGACCAACATCAGTGTTTGATATTCCCCTTTCATTTGTATAATCCATTAGAATTCTATGTCCTACAATAATGGAGAAAAGAAGCTGTAAGTTCTTTTTGTTAAGAACAAAAGTGATCAGTATATAATTATTGTGTAATAGAATTTGACTTTGTTTAATATTAGTTATAAAAAATAAGTGTTTTATAGAATCCGCAAAAGAGGTAGAATACTATGGGGTTTTTTGTTCTGTAGCTGGTACCAACACCTATGAATACACATAGAACTAATCTTAGGAGAAAACTTTGATCCCCCATTGATCTTGAGTATTAGAGTTTCTCCTGTGGGCACTGGTGCTCGAAAACCATTATTGTGACAGGCTAAGTAATTTCTGGCTCTGTGAACTCCATGAACTCTGACTTCTGTCTTATGCTACTTTTAGAGTTTCAATATTGAGATGCTAAAATAAAGGGGAAATTGAGTGTCTGGCTTCTTTTCTTTTTAGAATATGAGATTAATTTTGCTTTGTGCAAGACTGAGATCTCACACTATTCCAACTGCAGGAAAAAATTTAGGTATTATGTAGTTAAGATGAATCACAAATGTCTACTATGACATCTGAGTTCAAAATTGTTGCCATATTGGCCAAATAAAAGCCAAGATAGTCAGACTACCCAGTCACTGTTACAGCCTTAGCATATCGTCTTCTGTAAGTATGCCAATGGTCCATTTCCTACAGGAGGCATGCATATACAAGCTCCATACACCACGAGGAAAATGAAACCACAAAAACACTTGCTATAAAAATCTAATTTGTCTGAGGTCAAACTGTCCCGTGAAAACTCTAAGGCAAGTATTCATAAATTGTTAGGAGAGTTTTAGAATGTCTTGGACTCACTTGGTTTTTGTAATGACTGATGACAATTTTGAATGTCCTTTCATGACAATTTTGCCAAACAAATATCAAAATAAATGCATGGAAAATATTCCTATTATCAAATTCCTGTAGGAACCACTGTTATCAGTACAATAGTAAGTTCATGAAGTTCTAGTCTGTGAAAATGTAAGGGTTTATGTTTTTTTAATTTTTTGTTTTGTTTTTCTCCTTTTATTGATATGTATAAGTGCAAAAACTTAAAGTTTACATTGATCTTGAGCATTTTGTACACATGCGTATCATGGAAAAGTTACAAATCCTTTCCCTCTCCTTACAATCCTCTCCCCCAACCCCCGCCCCAGGTTCTATTATTTCCCACATTGAGTTCCATAAAGTAATTGTGATCTGGATTTCTCATGTCAGAGAAAGCATTCAATATTTCACCTTCTACTTCTGACTCACTTCACTAAACATGATGGTCTCAAGTCGCCTCTATTTACCTACAAAAGCCTCCAATCTATCTGTCTTTATAGAGGAGTAGTATTCCATTGTGTTTGTTTGTCTTTGAAACAGGGTCTCACTCTGCAGCCCAGACTGGTCCTGAACTCACTATGGAGCGCAGGCTGGGCTTTGACTCACAGGCATCTTCCTGCCTGTGAGAACTTGAGCTTTCTGAGTGCTGGGATTACAGGCTTGTGCTACCACGATTGGCTTATGTGGTGCTGGGAAATCGAACTTGGGTACTTAACTCTTGACTTAGCACTTACTAGCCAAGGGCTTTAACCGCTGAGCCATTCCTCCAGCTTCCATGTTTTATTTTAATATGAAAAGTTCAAAATATCAAATATAATTGCTCAAATGATGTAGTTTTTATATACATAAACTCAAAAGAGCTTTAATTCTTTTGAGAAATTAAAGGAAAAGGATACTGAATAGTGAACTCATTAAAAAAGAAAATTTGATTTTCATTTCCAATTTATGCTTTCTTATAAAAAAGAAACTCATATTTAAGTGTTTATTTCAATATCTATGCATCATCCAGCATTAATATTGTTGACCTTTTGTTTTGTTTTCATCAAGGAAAATTGTTTATTGCCTCAATTATTTCAAAGAAGCCAAATAATTGAATAAAAAAAAACGATACCCCCTCCTCCTCTTCCCTCGGTTGCCAACGTTACGCAGTGCACCAGCACACTCTGTTGGACACGTAGGATAGTGATCATAGCCTTCAGTGTCATTCAAATATGCTGCTTATCATAAGATATTCTTTTTGGACTTGCTTTATAAAACAAGTTGAAGTTTAATGATGTCATAGAAAACATTTAAATTCTGTTTTACATGAAAAATTTTCAAAATGGAAAAATCACACTCCTTTTCTACACACATAGACTGCTCGGTCTAATCATCTGAAGTAGAAGAAGAGAAAAAGAGAAGTGCCTTTGGATCAAGTCTCATCTTGCTCAATAGACAGACCAAAACTACAAGATTGCGCACTCGATTAACACCTCCTGAGCACCCACCATTCGTAGGCCAGGGAAGCCACGTGAGCGCAAGGACAGCTAAAGAAGAGGCTCCTTCCAGCACTCTAAAGTGTTGCTAGGATGTAAATGTTGACAAAGTATTTCTAGTGCTAAGTAGAAGAGGACAGAGTTTACTTTGAAGATTCCCACTGTCATAATTCCTGGTTTTCTAATGAACTTAGTATTTTTCTTATAAGTAAGAGGAGGGAGTTGTGATTAAGCCAAAAGTCTCCAGGACACATACTATTTCTACCCGCATGTGCTTAGGATTTTCTCTGGTGTCTTAAAGTGTTTCCGGGCTCACTTATTTATAAATGGAAATGTCACTTGGGAAAATCACAAAACTAACTTTTTTAGTGCTTATGATTGGCTCGTTCCCTGTTCATAGAGCTTAGGTTGTGTTATGTCCTTTCATCCTCACAATCACTCTGAGATAGTTCTCTTTTTTCCAATTTACTGATGAAGAGATAAAGATACAGGAACTTAGATACTCAAAGATCACACGCGTTGCTGTAAGTGACAGAGCCGGGGTTACACCCTCTGGTATCTGATAGGGAGTACTTCTTTCATGCTCCCGTGGTCAACATGTCTTGTAAGAGCATTGGGGGAATGGGTCACCTGCTGAGCAGCCCTCGGATCATTAGAGTTCCAGACTGATAGAAAGAGGGTGTCTGATTGTCTTTAGATGAAGACAGATTTGAATGACTCAACCTGATTAGCTTGTAACTTAACAGCCACGGAAGTGATTCTTTGATAATGTGAATCTCATTGCAGCAGTGCAGATGTTGCTACCTGTGATCATTCTAATGTTTCTGTCTTCCATAAAAGCATACCTGCAGCATACATGTCATATGTGTATGTCCCTAGGCATACACATCACTAATATAAACTAAATAGCTGATAGTCTTTCAAAAAGACACAAAAGGCATTTCAGTAATGACTGTAATAAATTAAGAACTAATTTGAGATCAGTGTTCAGCTCCCCAACATTCTTACAAAGCAATTCTGTAAGATTCACATGCCCATTCATTTAGGACTCAGTCCTTTAACTAGCTGACTTCTCATAAGTCCTCCCTGCAATTTTTAACATATGCTTAGGTTTTACTTCATGAGCCAGTAACTTACATTGTAACGCCAACTTTAAAACATAGACATGGAATGTCTATATAATTAAAATAATGATAATAATTAAAATCAGAGAATCAGTAGGCAAAGAGTTGTTTAATTTAATGACAAAAATGTCAGTCTTAATAATAGCAAACTATTTTAGCAGTCGTCACTCCTAGTTCATTAAAACCCAGATGCTAATGACCTGATGAAAATTAAAAATTCACACACATGCATAGCTATATTATTATTCAATTAAGGAACTTTGATGATAATCTACTTTATAGAAACATGTTACACTCTTTTAATTAGGAAACTAAGAAAGATATTAATAACAGCAAAATAAAATAATAATAATAATGACAGGACAGATATGTCATTATCTCAGTAGATCTACATTAACCAAATAACTAAAATTTTTATTTTGTAATGTTATTCAGCTGAAATTATTAACATAATGCAAACTAGTATTTTGCAGTGATCAAGAAAAATATTTATGGATTTAAATGTAAATTCAATTATAAATTTTAGCCTTGCCTTGAATTCTGAAAAAGTGAAAGTGATGTGTAAGCTATGATAAAATGTTTTCAGAATGCAATCTTATGTTGTACATCACACTCTAACCTAAGTGCACCAAATCATTACTTGCTGCTATTCACATTATAAACCAGAAATTGTTAGTAATAATCAATTAATATTATTTGAAAATTTTTGAAAATGGATGAATCTGAAAATTTATCTGTCCTTGGGGAAATTTCTTGGTAGAGCAATGCTATCAGAACATCTATATAAAAGTCACACTTGAATTAATTAATCTATTACATAGCTTTTGTCTTTCAATGTTTAAAATAAAGGACTAGTATGGTTCCATTTATGTCAGACTTTTCTATTCAAAAAAAGCAAATTAATCAAACTTTTCTGACATCGTTGGAGGAAAACAATATGTTGCAGAAAATGCAGCTGACTGGTCAGCAGGAGAGCAGGGAGGAAGTCAGTTCTGGCTTGTAAGAACGTGATAAGAGTATATCAGAAAGAGCACATGGAAGACACGAAAGATGCTTGCCGTGTTTTCTCGAATTATTATTTTTCGTTCGCTCAAGTGCTCATTTTATCATGTCTTTAAACCGTACTGTATATTAAGATTATGCATTCTTTGTTTTCTGTACGGCATATTTTGATTTTTAAAAAAAATGATTAAAATTTTTGTCATTTCTGGATGAAATTTTGTCATAGCATCCATTTATGTTTTATAATTTCAGTGTTAAATTATTATATACTTTTCATGCTGCAACAAATACCTTAGGTCTACTGGTTTTTAGTCCTTAATTTGTCTAATTAGGATTAAGTTTTACTGAAGTAAAAGAAAAAAAATTGATAGTAAGTTTAAAATATATTTTCAATTTAAAATAGTTTCAAATAAATTTTAAATGTTTTATAAGCAGGAAACACACAGGCAAAGTGGCAATATTACTCAAAATATTTCCCTAGAGACTCTGGTTTCTTGCAGCGTTCTGTCACTAACTCTAAAGTGTCACCATCCTCCTCAGTGTGACATAGACTTTCAGAATCACATTTGGACTTCAATCAGCTGGATAAAATTAACAGAAGAAAGAGAAATGCAATGTATTTCCATTCACATCACCTTAGTTAGGACTTAGTCACATGGCCACCCCTACCTGCAAGGGAGGTTGGGAAATGAAGTCTTTTTCCAGATGGTCCTGTGTCCACATAAGCACCTTATTTATTGTCATGGAAGAAGAGAAGACATACTGAAAAGTACCGAGTGGAGAGAGTATAGTGTGGCACTATTAATCATAAGGGTGTCTTTCGATGACTTTGTTTACATGATTTTTAAAAATGTTCTTTTAGTTCCATATTTATCACATTAGAAAATTCCTTTGTTAACCTATGCCTTTGGCTGGAGGAATGGACATATATATATATGAAAAGATGTTATTTTAAGAAGGAAATTATAGCGACATTGAAAATGGAAATTGTTCAAAGTTAAAACAAAAAGAGTAATTAAAATGTCAATTGCCTAAAAATTGCTGATATTATCACACTGCTTACTCTTTGCCCCATGAACTGATTGCCAGATCTGAGTTGTATCCCCTGGTATTACCATTAATTGTGCTTTGTCAACTTGACAATGGGTTAGGAAATGCCTAGCAGATCAGTAAGGCACAGTTCAGATTTGTCTATGGATGACAGACATATAGGCCAGCAAATGAAGGCTTAAGACCCATATAGGTGGCATTCACCAAGAGACCTCTAGCCAGGACCAAACAAAAGGGGAAAGAAGAAGGAAGTGCTGTGGAGGAGTTCCAGTCCTCACCACGAGCACTGGACATTGACCGCCTACAGGACTAGTCCTGACCCCTGCGCAGTCTGCTGCCAGGCCTTTGATGTTGGACTGGTGCTACATCTTCATCCCTTTCCTCTCCAGATTCTGTCTTCCTCCCTCAGTACAGACCTACACTGCTGATCCCATAAGCCTCCGCCCATAATTTCACATGAATATTTTCTATTAATTCTATTTTCCCATAGAATCCATACATATACACACATTTTGTTTATATGTCTGTCCTGTGAGAATACATAGACAATTGGGAGGAGGCTTGACTAGAAAATCTTCCATCTTCATCGCTTTCAATATTCTGGGCCCCACCCAGTCCTGCAGCCTTCTCTCTCACCACTACCCTCCCTCCCCTTTCATCCTACGGTTTTTTCTCCCTTAAACCTACCTATGCTTTATTCCCTACATTTGTGAGTTTTCATAACCTACTAGATTTACCTAGATATCTTTCCATGAACTGGTTAATCACTGATGAATTCTTGACATCGGTTGACCCTTTCCATGCTAACCAAGGCCAGTGGTTGCCCTTTTACATGCCTTCTGCAGCTCCCATCCCATCTCATACGTTCATCCTGCCACTCAACGTGGGGCTATAAGCTCTTTCTTGGAGATTTTTTCTCATTTGGCTTTCTCCAGTGCCCAGCACACTATCTAATACAGAATAGGTACTTGAGGAATCAATGTCATGACTGGATAAACTCATGCTCAAAGTGAAGTATATATAAGTGGCTTTAGTACAATGACTATGCAGTGAGAATAAAATGCTAGGTTAAAATATTACAGAAATGCAGAAGAAAGAGAAGTGTTACAGTCTTAGCACACAATAATACACCAAGATTTTTTAAAGTGTTGACACATAGTTATAAACTACGGAAGTCCTGGAAGAATATGAGTCGCATTTCTTGCTTCACTTAAATTGCAATCACACTAGTGAAGACAAGGCCAGTAGTATTCAATTAAGGGATCAAATTAAGAGGCCCATGAAATCTAGAGATGGAGAAAAAATCATATATACAGCTCGTCAGCACACTGAAAGACAACTTTATTGAGATGAGACTAACTTTTGATATCAAAAAGACAGTGTTTGGTACCAATTGGGGGGGGGGGGGAGACGATTTTCTAGAAGCATAAAGTAAGGGGAGGAGACAGGGGGCCACTGGAACAAACCACTGGAGCAGAGCCCAGCTTGTGTGTTAGGAAGTAGCAGGAAATATTTGGAGACCCGTGGGTCGAGCCAGATTATAATGAGGCTCTTAAAGTTCTAACTGCCCAACGAAAGTTTGAGATTTTTATGCTAACTGAAGGAAATGATTGATTGATGAAGGAAAAAAAAAAACATTGTGTTGATTAAATGTTGGCCATTATAATTTTCAGCCCAACAGCTGCTACTGAAATTGCAGTAATTCAAAATGAAAAATAGAGCTGTTGTTCTAAAATAGCTCGTGCTATGTGAAGCCTGTGGCGTGAGTTGATGCGGTGTAGTTTTGATGGGAACATGGTAGGATGCATTTTCCTGTTTTTATTTTATCAAAATGACTTGTTCTATGGGTAGAGAATTCAAAGTGAGCAACAATTTCACAGCTAGAGCTGGAGTGTGGGTTGTAGAAAGTCGTAGAAGCACTTTCCCAACGCATGGAAACTCCTCCTAACCACCTAATTGCAATATCTAAGTAGACTCCTACTTTAAAAACATACATCGCTTTTTTAATCTTTTAAAAATCTATTATCAATTCATTATTTCCATTCTGTTAACTTTTTTTGGAGACAGAATCTTGCACTGAAGTCCGGGCTGGTCCTGAACTCACTTTGGAGGCCAGACTGGCTTCAAACTCGGCAATCTTCCTGCTTCGGCTTCCCAAATGCTGGGAGTACAGGCACCTGCCACATCCAGCTTTACATGGTGTTAAGAAATTGAACTCAGGGCCTTGAGCTTGCCAGGCAAGCACTTTAATCAGTAAGCTATTCCTCCAGCCTCACATTGCTTTACTTGTTTACAATTATCCTTAAATAATAAAACCTTAAAGTTTGGCAGTCTTTTTTTTTCCTTGTCAAAATGTTTATTAAACTAACCATGTTGCACAAATTACCAAGGTTGGAATAATTCATGGATATAACTTATAGTTAAACTCATAGTTATTTGCTTACTAACTTAGGTGAATAATATATTTGAGACCATTAGTTCAGCTTCTTTTGAATTAGTAATATTTATAATGTCAAATTAAGTTGCTACTGAACAGATGTACTAGACACCCTTGTTTATTGCTGGCAGCATTCATACCACCGTACCTATGACTTACCTTAGGATGCTTTGCCATAGCGAGAGTTTGGACGACATTCCATAGGAATATTTAAAAATGGAGAAACTGGAAACATCCCAGGGTATCTTTTAGAAGGACAACGCAGTAGGAGGATGAATTAAAAGATGAGGAAGGAGAACTGAAGGCAAAAAGAGCTGTAAGATAAGGATTCAAAGGAGCAGATTGTGCAAGAGGAAGACACCGAGTGAGGAAGCATTTTAGGTGCTGAGTGAGACTTACAGTTGAACGAGTAGAATTAGCAGGTACACAAAATGATCCATCAGTAGCCCAGGTGCAGGTATGCTCAGTTAGGGTGAAAACAGAGCTCTGGATACTAAAGGAAAGGATGGCAGGGCTTTGCACTGTGGCAGGTTACTATAGCAACGGTATCCTACCAAGTGCAAGTGCAGGCCATTTTCTTTGCCAGTGACCAACAGAGGTTTGCAGAAAGCCAAAAACATATTAGTATTCTGGACCAATTGGCCTTTTGTTATGGAAATACGATCATCAAGTGTATATTTTAAAAACAGCTAACACTTGAACCAAAGCAGGACCCCGTCTATTCAAGTGTTTATGGCAAAATGAAGACTGTTCCTTAACCCTAATACTCTGGGACAGCCTTGCTGCTTGATGTTTCTACCATTCGTGGTCTCTATCTGGAAGACAGATGAACAGCCAGATCATACCGGTCTCATAAACTTGCAAGCCGCTTAGAACTACATGTCCCGTACGATGGTAGACCTTGGGCCTCCTCACCTGTGTGAGCACTAACTCTGGAAGCAGACTGCCTGTACTTTTGTTACTGGTATTTTTAGGAGGACACCTTTAGTTCCATGAAGCCGGGTACGCTATTCAACTTTTTTGTGCTTTGGTGTCTCCATCTACAAAATATGATAGAATATTCTAAAGAGTTGTCATGTAGGATGGACTGAAGGAGTTAGTATGTGTAAAGTGCTTACATCAGCGCCAGGCCCACTAATTGTTAAACAAACAAATTGGTGGAAGTGTTTCCTTGTGATTCTTTTTGGAGTTCAGTAGACGCCAAAATAGTGCCCTTTCTTAGTAGTATTTTTAATTCTTAATTTACTTTGGTACATTTCTATGACTTCTGAACATAAAGTATAATAAATAAAAATCTTGGCCTAAATTCATTGCATTTCTCCTTTGTTCCAGACATGCTCAGGGGCCTCAAGGATACTATATCATTTAATCCTTACTAAAACTGCGTGAGGTCAGTGATAGAACTAAGAAAATAACCCCCAGGGCATTGGCATCATCCAAACGTCACAGGTAGCAATGTTAAGATCAGAGTCTAAATCCATAAGAACTAGAACAGTAACAGTCTTTACTATTACACAGTCTTTCTCAGGTGGACTTATAATAAATAATAGTCTTTAATCAACTAGTTAAATTTTTAATAATGATAATGTGGTAAATATTTTATTCTTACACGCTTTATGTAGTAAGTAGCTAGCTTTTTTCTGCATATTATATTATGCATCAGATCATTAACTTGGTACATTCTTCCAGGGAGAGGTGTTATGCTATTATGCTAAAAAGTCAAGCTCAGTGGTTTATGCATGGTTATTTTTTTGCCTCATTACTGATGTATTCAGTGAGCAACAGTCCATGGAAACCTGTAACTTTAAGAACTCAAAGATTCTAAAAGTAACTATTTTTATTATATCACTTGATCTTTCTAGATTTTACAGCATTAAATTTTGAATTGTATAAAATTATTTGTGACATTTTACCTCTAAAAGAATAAAAAATTGTTTACTTAATCACAATGAGATTCCTTCATGTTCTTTAGGCAGAGAAAGCACCTATGAGAAATAGTTTAAAAGAAATAATGTGTAATTCAAGCTTTTAAGTTCATAATTCAACATCGGTTTAAGATGAAAGAAGCAATGAGATACCAAAAAAATCCATCATTGCATTTTTCAGTATCACCAAATTTAGACTCGATACAAATGACTTCATCTGTTATTTTCCAGTTAATTTTCAGTTCAGCATTTTGTCAACTCTTATTTTTAGCTAGTGTCCCCAATTGCACAGAAGCAGTGATCTCCACATTAAAGTTTAAGGAAAAACAGACACCTTCTCGGGTAGCAAAGGAAGAAAACAATTATTGTTAGTCACTCGTCAAGGGTCAAGGAAAAAAAAGAAATGATTTTAAAGAAAGATGAAATGAGGTTCTTTTTGTCACTGCCCCCTACTAGCTACAAAACAATCTAATATTTTGAACAACTTCCAACAGAAGGCACAGGGATGTCATCCTGGGTTGTTTCTTTAAAGCTCAAGTGAATCATATCCATTGAATGACTTGTAGAACACGAACTAAGATGTTCGCCACCTGCAAATTAATCAGTGGGTATTTATTTCTGTTTTCCATTCATATTACCTAAAATTACAATTACATTAAAGTAATGGGTCCATGAATTATTTTCAGCCAGCCAGAACCACAACAAAATTTCAAGACAAATTTATTGAAACTAACATATTACTTAATGTGTGCATTTAAATTTCACTTGTCATTCTGAAAATCAGAGCATCTCTCAGGCTTCATAAAAGTAAACCATACCTCAATTAAATATGTGCAGGAGCTAATGAACATAGCCTTTAAAAAATGATAGAAAAAATTTTCCCTTGTGATTTCATGGTTGTTTTTTTTCCATAAATCTTATCAATTTTGTACTTCTGAAACAGTTTTGAATGACTTAAATGGCTTTCGAGAACCGGGGGCAAGTCTAGCATTACAGCATGCTTAAAGTATGGATGAAAATATGTGCAAACACAGGCAAAGAGGAGAGGCCAAGTATCACTTAACATGTAATATGAGTAGCAGAAGTTCTATGTCATCAAACATGACAGTACACTTTCTTCAGAAACCATACTGCAGAGGGATTAAAATGTATTGCAAGATGAAATATTTTTTAACACTGTGAATGTCAGGTGTACAAGAGACTTTCTGTTTTCCTTTAATAATCACACTCTACTCTTCTTCCTGTCCCATGTCCTGGGAAGATGAATTTGGGACTTGCATAAGCCTCGTCTGACTTCCTCTTGACTACAGCCACAGAAAGGATGAGCAGGAAATTACGTGTGGAACTATTTATTCCCAGGCTTACCTTGCCAGGATGCAGACTGGCAGAGGCTTTGTCCCCCTACCCAAAACTGGGTCACCCGAGCGATATCCTTTTCCTTCTATCGTAGTCATACCTGAAGTAGTAGAGGCATCTCCGTCTGCTGTCCCATCCTCTGCCCTTCCAATTCTCCCTGGTAGGAGTTTCCTGCCATTGTGAGTCCTGAAGTGTATCATCTCCTGTTGGTCTCCTTAGCCCAGCCCAGCCCCTTTGAAAATAGTTTCTTTCATAAACTATTTGTAATTACCCTGTGCGAGTGTCATCTTTCTTTCTGACCAAAATACGGAGCAAAGGAGTGAATTCCCCCTGCTAACTTCGGAGTCTCTTCCATGAATCAATAAAGGAATTAAAATGTATTTAGAGCGCAGAAACTGCTGTTGCAGGTGTTTAACAGACAACTACAGTCGGTTATCTATGGCTGGTAAATCAATTTAATGTCTAATTGGAGGTGTAACATTTAATATTTTCCTTATGAGAAGAGTATTTTTCCACCAGTTAGTTACTTATTATATCAAGAGAGGCAAACAGTGCCATTTTATGGAATGTTAATTTAAAAATTATGAGAATCTCTCTGGATGCCTTTTGACAAGGTTTTATTTCCTACCTCTAAAAATGTAAATAAACTCACTTCATAGCTTTTTCTAAGTTTTGAACATTATATTTACCTTACCATCATCTTTTAAGCAAAGGCAATACTTTATATGAATACTACAACATTTGAGAATTTCATTAGTATGTTGATGTTCATATAGCCATCAAAAAATTCTATGATTTTAAGACCCACAGCAGCAAAACCTCAGTCATAATTGACATAGGCAAGCCCTAAGGATGACAGAATTTTTTATCTTAAGTCTATATTTTTCCAGTTAGAAGGGTTACCATTTCACACCTGTCTCAACTGCTCAATATCCTTTTTACCACATCAAAGTACAATTGCTGACTCGATCAATGTCAAAATCAGTGAACTGAGGGTATTGGAAAATAGTTGTAAACTCTCAGTTTTCTCATCATAATTTAGCTACAGAATGAAAGTACTGATAAAAATAATCTGTATGCCAACTTAGAGTCCAAATTAAACCTTAAGATAGGAATTACAAATTTCTCTGACTTAAAAACAATACGCTATCACGTGCGTGTTTCAATGTCTGCTTTCCCAACTTTTCTCATTTGATACATACACCAACATGGTTTAATTACTGAATTCTACAGTGATATTTCTATTTATTTGATAAAAATGCATAGAGAACTATTTTTTCTAAATGTTTTTCATAACTAGAAAAGCCAACTTATTATGCTTGATCATTCAGTATGCATACTCATAAAATACTTAAATAGTTCCTATTTGAATAGATTATACATGATGATTCACAAGGTATTATCGATATACATATCTTAAAATAGTGAAATGGAAATTCTGAAAGGTAATGTGATTTTCTTTAGGTTAAATCATGAATAAGCTGCAGAACATGGCCTTAAACAGGTTATTCTGATTAAATGTTTTATCCGCAAAACTTTGAGAACACATATTGGTCAGAATCACAGAAAGCCATTAAAGTACTAGGTACCCAAATCAGGGTTAAGAATATAAAGAGCAGGCTGAGGTCATGGGTGAGAAAATGGCGAAGTTCAGAGTTTTTGCTCAGATGAGATTTATCTGAGGGAAAACGGTCTGAAAGGTACACTGTATAAAGGATCCTTGGCACTGCCATGTCCCTCAAAGATGGATTCCTAAAGGGCACGCATGCACAAAGTAGGGAATCCACCCTTGCTACACCCACTGCCCTGCATACTATCCTATAATATCTCCCAAGGCGGAGAATTAAGAAATTAGAGAGAAAAATGGAGTGTCTCAGACATTGCTTTCACAAGGACTTCAGACAGTGTGTGAGTGCCAAAGTCCAACCTCGTCCATACTCAGAGTTTACCCTACCCCGTCGCTGCAGTCAGTGCATTACAAAGTCATTGAACAAATTCTCTAGAGGAAGATTTCCCCCTATTAATAAATGAACAAAAATACAACAACTACTGGAGTTGATGCTCAGTTATTTTGTTAATACGGCGTTTTATTCATTGATATATGCATACCCACCCATGTAATAATGGGCCTTCCAAAATTTAACATACATATTTACTTTTTCTTTTTTGGTTGCTTTTTGGATCCTCAAAAGAAAATTAATTCCTGGAGATTTTTTATTATTAAATCTTGTTTTTTTACTAGACTGACCAAAAAATATTCACTGCGTTTCAGAATTTAGCAAGGAAGAAAAAGTAGAAGTATCTTCATAACACCAAGAGTTAGATCAAGTAGAATATTAACTAGACTGAATTTCCTTGAATGGGATGTTGAATGTGTGTGGGTACTTATCGATTCATTAAGCTGACATTTGTTAAGCACTTCCCATATGGCAGTCACATGCCAGAAATTTTAGAACATAGGAAAATCTTTCCAGATGTCTACCGTTGATGAGACAGTAAAGCAGAAGAAGGACTGAGGTGTCAGTGTCAGCATCGTTCCAGTTTGAGTGTTCTGTAAATACAATCGCAGTTGTATTTATGTAAGCACTACAAATCATGGTAATCTGAGTCATACCACAATGGCAGGGCCTTATATGTTTTCTCAGAAAGTCTAGGAAGGTCAGAAATCTTGTTCGTCTATTCTGCTACCTGTGCCTTTACTCCAACACCTGCGCATACCTTATGGTTCCCCATGCCCCTTCTAAAAGTTTTCATCAACTACAGTACTATTGCCACTCTTTCTTAAGATAAATGAGGAGCTAGAGCAAAGATGAGTCTGCTTTTCGTCTCTGTGTAATAGGTAGCGGGCCAGCCCCGTGGACCAGTGACTCATAGGTTCACAGGTTCCCACTTTCAAAAGGGCTGCCGTGATGATAGCCGAATGCTCTGTGGTTATCATATTAAAATTCTTGATAATTTTATCCTCAAATATATGCTCTGTGAGTAAAGTTCAATGAGGCAATGGTGCACGCATTCTAGCCAAGGACCGCCATCCCTTGTGTAGTGATTTCTCCTACCAATTGCAGACTCCGTGGCTCCGGGCCCTGCTGTGCCTCGCTGACCTTACTGTCTTGCTTTTATTTTCTGGTCTCTCATTTCATTTAGAGTAATAACTAGGTCATATTTGTAAGCAAATGCTTGTGTTCTCTTACTTCCCTCTACCCTGTAAAGAATCAGAGCAATGTTCATGAGGAGCATTCTCTTGTCTGTTCCTTGAAATATACACAGAAAACGAATAGTGCTAGTCCTGACCCTGGACTGGTAGTGTCACAGCGCATTTGATGGTGCAAGCTTTTCCTCTCTACCTGATTAAACGACTAAGTGTACACCAGGTTGGAGGTGGTCATCTCTTCCGGCTGATGTAGGTTGCGATGATGGTGAGCAGGAAGGAGAGACTGACTTTCTCTCCTGTGCTGATTTTTTACTTTGCAGTGGGCCTAGCCAATTAGGGTGCTAATCCTGCATAGCAACACACATAGGTGTGATTTTGAACAGAGGAAACCACTCTACTTTAAAATATCAGAGTATATTAGAGAAGAAGATTTAATCATTTTAGAGTAGCAGGTAATCAAAGGAATTACAGCTTGAAACGTGGCCTTGGTCGCTCTGAAGGAGCCTTCCGGTGTGAATAAGTTGTGGAGGGAAGATCAAATATTTTGTGTGTGGGGTGGGCCTCAGTGTTCCATGCCTCCCAGGTTATGCCTCCATGATCTGCCCCTGCTAGGTACATGCCCAGTAATCTACTACATGCTATTAATCCACTACATGCCTGAAATTCATAATCTATGACACACCTGTCCTCCAGCACAAGCCTATAATTTACCCCTGCTAAAGCAGGCCCTACCTCTCAGTAGCACATGGAATCCGTAGGTAATCCACAGCATCCAAATACATGAAACTTTTAGTGGACATCCCAGATCCAACCCATAGCATCCATCTTCAATGAAATTTATGTGAAAACTTCCTAAATCTAGGAAATTCACTTGAAGCTTCTACAGACATATAAGACCCTTAGCAATCTTAACCAGAAAAGAACCTCTCCATGACACATAATAATCAAAATCCTAGACACTCAACACAAAATGAGATATCAAAAGACACAAAAGAAAAACAGAAAGTAACCTGCTAAGACGAACCCTTTGAATAACTGCACACTGCTCAATATAAACCCTGAAGGCCAGGAGATCCTGCCACAGTATCATGCAAGTGCTAGGAAAGCATAAATACCACCCCAAACTGTTATATCTAGAAAAATTGTCCTTCAAAATAGAGAGAGAAGTTACATTTTTTTTTCCTACCACAGAAAACCTAAAGAAACACATGACTACTAGACCAACATCGCAGAAAACGCTTAAAGGAGTTTTGGAAGTAGAGAGATGAACAGCACCAAAGATCTCAAAGTAAAAGAAACAGCACAAAGAGCAGAATGAACTCATGATAATGCAGAACAAATAACTGGCATTGAAGCATCACAATGATGACAAGAGGTAGCAAATACACCACTATATTAATACTCCATGGTTATGATCTCAATCCTTCCATTAAAAAATACCCAAATTCGCTGACTGGATCAAAAAGACAAAAACCAACAATTTGTTGCTTACAAGACACATACTTAATCCATGAAGAAATGCATAAACTGAAAATAAAGAGATGAAAACTAGTACTTTGTGCAAGTGGACACAGAAAACAAGCAGGTCTAGCTAGATGATTCTAATACACAGATTTCAAGAAAAGACAGATAAGAAGAGAAAAAAAGATGGATATTATGTAATAGCTATGAGAACAATAAAACAGGAAGAAGTCACAATTATCAATATATACACATCCAACATCAGGCTACCCAATTTTGTAAACAAAAACTTTGGGCACGAGAGGACAAATATCCTCCAATATAAACATGGTGAAGAACTTCAGTACTCACAAACATACAGAGGCAGGCCAACTAGATAAAAAATAATGTTAAAGAAATATTAGTTAAACCACACTATGAAAGAATCAGACTTAATTGACATTTATACAGTGTTCCATCTAAGATCAACAGAGTACATTTTCCCCAATGGCACATGGGTCATTTTTCAAAATAGATAAAATTATTGGTCGTGAGGCATGTTTATGTAAGTACAAAGGAGTTGAAATAATTCTTTGTGTACTTTCAGATTATAATAGGATACAACTAGAAATTGATTGCAAATGCTCACAAGCTGTGTGTAATTAAATATATGTGCAGTATTGTTAAAATTATATTATATCTGTGTTATAGCATAAACATCTAACACCCAGACTTTCAGATGTTCTCTTCTTTTAGTTTGATTCAGAATTGCATTGTTTCACTATTTTATATAACCAGCTGTATATTTTATTCATTTTCAAGCTATTTCCATGTAATGTAACATCTTATATTATTTTTCTCTTTTCATCCATTCATTGGACTTATTCTGTTTCGAAGATTCAAAGTTATTGAAAATTCACATGTTCTTCTATTACTTCCAGCCTAGAGAATATAACATACAATATGTCTAAAGCTTGTTAGGTTTAAAGATGCATGACACACATTCGGTTCCTTTCTGCTTTGCCACAAAATCTCTCTTACACAGAGCACAAACATCAAGATTCTGGAGCATGCTGTTCCAGAGGGCGGCGAAGCTCATCTGAAAGGGAAATAGAATCACATAACGTTGTCTTCAGCCAATGTGCATAATGTTTTCTGGCTGAAATATGTTTACTTGCATGAAGCGTGTGAATTGTATTTATTTTTGGCTGGTTATAGAAAAAAAAGTGTAGCGAGGAGGTTAGAGTGAAGGTGGCATGGCCAGGAAATGCCACCCCAAACTGCAACATGGCCTGTGAAATAAAAACATTTCCAAACACACTGTAAGCAGTTCTCTTAGAAATTCACAGAACGATGACTTTCCACAATGAAAATAAAAGCTAGAATTCAAAGCCTTACAAATGCACTGAAAAGTAAGTTATAACTGACTGTTTCTCAATGAAAAGCCAGTTCCACTGCTGTAAGTTTTCATAAAAGATCCTGACAGTTGACTTTCACTAATGATATTAAAATGGGAAACTGTGAATACATATGAGAAATTAACAAGTTGAAATGTTTACTTTTATTTGCTCTTTGAATTTAGGTATTGTATGGCACGTGAGTACCCAGGAATGCATGGAAGCCTGTGGCAGCACAATTGATAAGAAATCTTGGAAGCAGACGATCGGCCCATCAACAAAGGAATGGAGAAAGACAGTGTGGTGTATTTATTTACACAATGGAGCACTACTTTACCGTAAAGAAAGATACATTTGAATCATTATAGGAAAATGGGTGTACCTTGAAGCCATTATGCTTAGTGAACTAAATCAGATGTAGAAAGTTAAATACTGCACAGTTTCTTTAATATAAGAAAACTAAACAATAAAGAAAAGCAAAAAAAAGAGATGGGAAAAAGTAAGAAATAGACTTTGTGGACTGGGAAAGAAGCTGTAGGCAGGGGGAGTGGGAAGGAGAAAGAATGTAATATCCAGATGTGATGTGTAAATACAACAATTTCTCAAGCTAATTATTATTACATAGCACAGATCCATACAAACAAATGAATAAAAATTTAAAAATATATAGCTACTCATAAAGATAAAAGTTTCATCTAAAGTTACAGTTTTGGAAGTTCTAGTTCATGGCAGACTTCCTTCATAGAGCCCACGGTGACACGACACATCACATTGGAGCACATGGCAGGGAAAGTGCGGTTCCACAATTCCCTCCCAATGCGTCCCCAGTGTCCAGTAAACTCCCCGCCGGACCCCACCTCTTAAAACCTCCACCCCCTCACAATAACACACTGTTGGGCCCCAGTCTTAAACACATGGGTCTTTTGGAATATTCAAGATCCAAATTATAGCAACACAGTACCAAGAAATTGAGGTAACTGAGAAAGATTGTGAGAGTAAGAAAATTGTTTTCTTTCAAGAGCATATTTCCCACCATAACACCACTGACAAGGCAGCTGGTGTCCACTTAGGATTGGATTTTTCTGCCTTCTGAGCAGGAAGATGGTCTCAAGCAATTTAGAATGAGAAACATGTTAAGAAGTATGTGTATATGTGTGTTTTGTATTTTATTTTGTTATTTAAGGGTCAGCTAGATATCAGAGAAAGAAAATGATCAGATACACCAAAGGTTAGAAAACAGTCCAGCCCAGAAGATACTATGTATCTATTTATGAAAGAAGGAGCAGACATTGCAGAGAAGCTTAGTGGTACTGTCCCCTTTGGGTCAGGACTGATGCTCAGAGATATTTTATGGAAGTGGACTTCACAATAGCATTGAGGGAACAATTCTCCAATAACAGAAGACTCATAAATGACGGCCCATCTGGCCTTACCACCTTTAGAGGCCTGTTTCCCCTTCATTCATCCCATACAGTGGCAAGTCTAGCATTTCTGCTTCACTAACGATGAGCCTCCATTTTCCAGGGTCCCAAGGACAAATTTTGTTGTGGATGTGCACAGCTTCCAAGAGTCCTTTCTCAAACATTCCATCCTATATCATAGAAGAGTAACTTTATAAAACACATTCTTCATTATCAAATTTTATATTCTAACACTTTTGCTTCAAGATACTCTGAGTGAAGTTCTAGGAACACTCCTCTTTTCATGTTGACTTTAGCGAGGTCAGCATTTTTATATAGGTTTTGATGTTACTTTACCATAAAGGAAGTGAGGCAGTAGAGGTAGATTCTAAGGAGAGCACATGTATCACAGACAGAATATTCTGTGTCATCCATATGCAGGTGTGAAGGAACTTCTGCAGTCCAAGAGGGTAATCACCCGAGGCTTTCAAGTGGGAAACCCAGATATCCCAAATCCAAAATTTCACTCCTCCTTTTCTGACACACTGACACCCAGGATTTTTCTCAAGGAATGTGAGTCTCTTAAGCTCTACTGGGTCCCTTATCTTCTCTTCTTTGCCTTACAGTGGTGATGAATCATCAAAAAAGGGTCACCTAAGTGGCCATTTTTCAATTCCATTGTTCTCATACTCACTAGTTTCTCCAACTTCTCCAACATCTGAAATACAGAAATATTTCTCCATCATAACTTGAGTCTCCCCATGCTCAACTCTATTACATTTAGAGTATAATAACTTATTCTTGGTAGAAGTTGCACTACCCCTCATTGTAGTATATTTAGCTATATGTCTGACAAATGCCCACTAGATGCCAGTAACCCCCACTAACACACACACACACACACACACACACACACACACACACACACACACACAAGCGTTAGGACCATCAGACTTGCCTCCAAAGTTTGCCGAGTATTTCTGAGGGGAATCACACCACAGAGAACCACAGCAGATTGTCCCAGCTCTCTACCAGTGGCACTCCCAGCAATGAATCGTCTCAGTGTACTAGGCACAATCTCCTTTTTATCTTCTACCCTTAATCGTGTTTCATTATGCATAAGTCACAGGCTATTCAATTCCAATTTTTAAACTTGGGTTATTCTTCTATGGTTTAGTCCAGGCACCAACGCCTGTAGATTAGGCCCCACAAGGAACTGATTCTGATATGGACATTTGTGTGTATGCAGCTTTCTGGTGAGTGTGTGCAAGCAACATGTGTGGAAAATGGGCAGAGAGGGAAGTGAACCATTGAACAGTTGAGACAGAGCCTGCGTCCTTCCCAAGGAAAACACTTGGGCCAGGATGACTTCTCAAAGCTGTTCAGAGTAAGGCAACTTCGCTATTGTAAATCAACCACTGTTGGATGCAGGCTGCACTGAGCCTCCTTTGATTGATGGCAGTTCCTGAGAATATTTCAGTTTCAGTGATCAGCAGCCGGCTCCTCGGAGCCCTGGGAAGATGAGTGCTTCACAAAGCCTGTGCTGGGACCTTTACCAAAAGATTAAAAGGATTTCTTTCTTTCTTTCTTTCTTTCTTTCTTTCTTTCTTTCTTTCTTTCTTTCATTACTGAAGCCACAGGCACTGTACCATTAAGCTGCATCCCAGCTCTCTTTTTTTTATTTTTGAGACAAGGTTTTGTTACATTGCTTACAGTAATTCAGTTTGCAAATACTTACTGAATGCCAAGCACAATTTTGAGAAGTGAACTTATAATTAATGAGTGATGTTAATATGTAATGACAAAAATTAACTCTATGAAGAATAAAAGTTGCTAGATATCATGCCAGGAAATGTAATATATGACATCAATTGCTTGTTTCTAGAAATATATTATCGATGAAAAGAGACAGGCTAGTGTAATGTAAAACACAGTGTCTCAAAGGTTTTGAGTGGCAGTTCCAACAGTGTCGCTTCGTCCCTTAAGTTCCATGCAGTGAGCACAACGATATCTCCAGTGCATTCGTTTGATTTGTTGTTTTTATGGGAAAATTCAGCCCCATTGGCAACTCCCCTAGAAAAGAAATCTTCTCAATAGCTCTAGATAGTTTTAATTATTTGGTTTATGATTGTAAGGATCAGTGAAGGATGACAGGATTGTCTCTAAGGGGGTGATATTAGAGTTGTTCTTAAAATGTTTTCCACAGGTAAAATATTAGATATCATCTTTAAATGTTCTTCACCTCTAAGAACTTGAGTCATTTCATAGGAAAGGAATCAATTTTACTTTTTAAGGAAATGCGTGTGTGAAGGAAATATAGTGTTATAAAACTATCTAAACTCTAAAATGTGAAATGGTAGTTCTTTACCAGGTATGATTTTTCCGATGCTTAGAAAAAAAAATTGTTTTTATTCTGATATGAGGGTGGGGTGATAGTGATAACAGAATTACAGGCATCCAGTAGGTAGTGGCCAGGGATACTATTAAACATCTAACAATGCATAGGACAGATCCTACTGCAAAGAAATATTTGTTCTACAACATCAATAGTGTTAAGTGTCAGAAGTTCTCCTACAGGGAAATATGCTTTGTATTTATCTAATTGCCTTTTCTTAAATTTTTCCTGACAATCTCCAATGTTGTCCACAATTCAACCTCATAAAATATAACAGTTGTACCACTAACCTTTAAGACACCGTTATTCTAAACACTTTTAACATAAGAAGTTTCAATAAATTGTATTTTTAAACATTACAGCTTGATGCACAGTTTTTAAAATAATTATACACCTGTGAGACATCAGTCCTGTTTTCATAATTATACATCTGTGCATCTGGTTCTTTGAGGAGACATAAAATGTCAGTTTGGCATGCAATTTCAGGCCCTCTCCAGGTCCTGAGCCAGGTCCAACCTAGGCCAGAAGAAAGTGAAAGCCACATCTTTACCATCTACAGAGGAATACCATTTCCTGGCTGTCTGATATTAGAGAACTGTATTAGTTTGGGTTCTTTCAAAAGTCAGAATTTACAGATTTTATCACAAAAGGAACGATTAGGAAGGCTTACAAATCCAAGGATAGAGATAGTCCAAGGTGGCTGCTCAGCGGTGAAATAGATCTCCCACCTGGGACTGCAGAACAGCCAGTGAGGTGAGAATCTGTTGTAGATCTCGGGGAGAGACCAAAGTCTGAAGAGCAGCAATGGGCGGACAGGCACAAGTCAAGACCCGAGTGAATCTGTGCTAATGATCTGTGATGTGTAGCAAGTCGGCATCCATAGACAATTGTGAAGGCAAGAGCTTTCCCAGAGGACTAAGCTGTATCAATCTTCCCTCTTCCTCCCTTTTATATCCTTGGAATTCCAGTTGGCCCTCCTACTTCTGGGTGGGTGCTCTTCTCTCATTGGCCAGCCCACAAATGACTCACACTTGAACCCAGACCAGTTCTTGATCCCCAATCTAGGGTGGTTGACAAATCCTAATCCTAATGGGGGTGTGGGTCCTATTTCCCTCAAGTTGACATAATTCCTTCAATGGACACAAGGACTGTGAGGAAACCATGATTTCTGGATTCCAGCTTCACCTATCATCCCATCTTAAGCATGGTATCTTAGCTTCTTTTCCATTGCTGTGACTCAATATCTGACATCTGTAATTTAAAGGGAGTTAAAGTTTCAGAAGGTCTCAAGTCCCTTCATTGGTAGGCAGCTGCAAAATGGCAGAAGCACAGGACAGAGGCAGAGATCTAGGCAGCTCTTCATGACATTATAAACAGGAAGCCAAATCAAGTTCCAGAAGGGAGGAAGGATGCAGCATATGTCCTTCTGGGTCTTTTCTCAATTATCCACCCCTTTCGGATCCTGCCTCAGTGTTCAGCCCCTAGCAGGTTTAAATCCCTAGTCCTCTACATGTCTGTAATCTATAGTCCACAATGCTGTCTTCCACCACACACCTATAATCCACCATACACCCACAATCCACCCCTCCAGAATAGACATCAATCTCATAACAGTACACAGTTTCCTAGATAATCTATAACAAGCAAATACATGAGTCTCTGGGGGCATTCCAGATCTAAACCACAATATATGATCCTGTGGATTATACGCAGGTCTTGGAAGTAGAAAGAAATACCCTTTCCCATCTCTCTCTTCACCACTGAATACGCATTTCTCCACCTTGACTTTTAAATCTTCTCTGTTGGCTGTGGTGAGTCACTCTCTCCAGAGCCATATCCTCACTAGAACTGACAATTTCTTCTTCTAGACCCTACTGTGAGGATAGTTGTCAGTTATTTCACAGTTGCTTCTAAAATTACAGCCAGTCTTCTACCTATGGTTTGGCAATGAAAGTAATGATTCGTAACAGGTAAACTCGAAGATGAGAACTTATGAGATTTCTAAGTACTGGCCACTGCCTGAATGACACTGTCCTCCACATTCCATGAAAGTTCATGTCCATGGAGCACTATGAGTGCTTTATTGTAATTGTTTCATTATTGGTTTCTTCCCAAGTAGGCTTGGAGCATCCCCAGAAATATGAACTTTCCATTTCTATTCATAAGTTACAAAATAGAGAATGGACATAATGGACATCAAATGTGGTGCCTGCTACATAACAAAGGTTGCAAATTCCTCTAAACTTTCATCTCTGACCAATAACTGCCCCTCTGAACTTTAGAAACTTGAATCAACCCCAGTCTTCATCAGATCCTCCTGCATCTGCCCTACTCCCTGGCAGGTCTCGGTCATCTTTGTTCTTCTTGTACTGTGAGTGTCCCTCATTGCCTTGCACAAGACGGGCCATGCACAGATAAGCCACTAGCTAGAAAATCAAACAAATGTTTGATGTAAAGAACTAGTAACTTAATTGCTAACATTTCTGTAGCTGAAGCAATGAGGACCATTAGCGTTAAAGAGCTTTAGGAACCAAGCTGGTTTAGAGCTAACAGAGCTACTCTGGAAGAATTGGAATAAGGGATGCCATGGTTGACAATGGAATATGACAATTAAAGCTTCTACTTTAAAGAGGAAGCAAGAGAAACTTTGAAGAGGAAAAGAAGGGACTGATGAGCACATGCATAACCAGGAAGGAAGACAGAGCAGCAGTGAGCACCGGTATTAGAAACAATGCAGAAACAGAAGCCGGAATTGTTAGGCATTAAGCTTGTAGAGGGGCTTGAGGAGTGGCTCGCTGGTTAAAGCCCTTGCCTGGCAAGCACTAAGTACCCAAGTTTGATTCCCCAATACCACATGAGTATGGTGGCACACGCCCGTAATCCCAGCACTGCGACAAGTGAGGCAGGGGGATTGCTGTGAGCCCACGGCTGGGCTCCACAGTGATGTCAGAGCCAGCCCAGGCTACAGAGTGAAACCTTATCTCGAAAAAAGGAAAGAAAGAAAGAAAGAAAGAAAGAAAGAAAGAAAGAAAGAAAGAAAGAATAGAAAAAGAAAAAAGAGAAAACTTGTAAAAGTTCAAAAGAAAGAATAAGCCTATTATCTAAAAACTCATAGAGTGAATAAATGGAGATTTGTTGCAGAACTTTGAAGGAAAATAATAGAGATTGTATTTTTAGTTTAATATAATGAATTTATGTATTATATAGATTGAATATTGTCTAAGTACTATTTTTGAAAGGATTGATCTGATTACTCAAATAGCATATGAATATAAATAACGTGTTTAAAATGTGCTCATCCTTTATTTTTGCTGCAGATGCTCTAGGATTCATGAGAGTTAACTTACGTCGATGGTTTTTAAATTTAAGAGAATAAGAGATTACAACAAATGTCAACCAGTATTAAAAATAATTTAGAAATAATGTTTTCCTGTGATTACATTTCAAATAAATCATGAGAGCATCCTTCAAGAGCCTAGGGACTTTCAAATGCCTAGATGTTTTAGAGGTACAGAGAGACTGTCACACCATGGAGACAAGGTCCAGGGATTCTTAGAGTGTTTTTGTTGTGTTGAGTGATGGGCCTCAAGTAAAATTTCTTTTATGTATACATAGTTAATATTTTAGTTCTATCCATTCATCAATCACTTTGTTTTGAAATTGAGGTAGTTACAATAAATGAATATTATTCAAGATAAGAAGTCACTCAAAATGAAAGGCTAGAATAGTTGCCACTTAAAATCCCAAGAGATTGAATTGTCTCTGCAATGACCATTTTAACTTCTGCCTGTCTTAGGCACTTACTGAAATTAGCCTCAGAGTGACAATAGACAGTTTTCTGTCAGGGTTGAATCTGGAAAATAAAGGTATTTACAAGTGTTTACTGTCGCTAAAGGTAGTACTGACAGACCAGAGCAGGACGAAAAAGAATCTCTAACTGATTACGTAGGAAGAAACAGTGTTTAGGAAGACCAGTTCACCAACCATGAGTTGAGGATGGTTTGCCCTGCCAATGGCAGCGGATTGCAGGGGCGCTGAAAGGTAACTCTGACTCCATCGTCTTCCTCTGGGACAAGTTCCAAAATCGGAAATTCATACCTCTAGAAAACATACATTTACCTGATAGCCTCACCAAATAACACATTCCCCTGTAGCATGCAAAGGTTGCCACACCAAATAGGGACTGGAAACATACGCTTTTCCATTTCTCAAGTTATATGTCATTAAATGGCCCCAATAATGCTATAGTGAAGCTGATACCTTTCATCTATCATATGAAACTAGTGACTTGTACAATTTTAGAGCAAAACTATATCATTTGTAATATCAGGCAAGCATTTGATGTTTTGCTGTATATAAGCAAGCTGTAAATAATCATTATTACTTATGATGGTAATGATGATAGTGACAGTAAGACCAAAGAAAACCTATCCAATTTCTTCTGGACTGAGTATTGGATGGGTATTGATACTTGTGGTTTAGCCAGGATGAATTCTTAATAAATGCTGAGATGTTTTCTTCTCAAAACATAATTGGCTGAAAACGAAAAAGAGCCTCTAAACCCAAAACACAAGGTCTGTGCTCCAAGAAAACTCTCTCTGCCTCCATGTTTGATGCATTGTTGAGAGAACTATGAGGAAAAATTACTCTAGCCAGCAATATTTAATACACCAGAGGCTCCACTATAATTAATTCCACACAAATCTGAGCAGTTCCTGTGAACAAGAAGCCTTCCAACTATCAGATAGTCTACTGGCCTGAACTGTTCATAAAAGCCAAGATCACAAAAACAGAAAACAGATCTAGGGCAGGCTTATGGAAAGAAACATATTGATTAAAATTCAAACGGCATGAAAACCTACTTCAATAAGTAAATCTTAGTTAGATCTCAAATTCAAAGGAATAAAAACCTATAAAAATTTTTTGAAAAGAAATTTTAAAAACTTTGCAAAAAATTAAAAAAAAAAATAAAACCCAGTCCTAGAGGAATAGCTCAGCGGTTAAATTGCTTACCTCTCAAGTGCTAGGCAAGCTCTAAGTACCCAAGTTCGATTCCCCAGCACCACATAAACTGGGTATGGTGGTGCACACCTGTAATCCCAGCATTCAGGAGGCTGAGTCAGGCAGATTGTCCTGAGTCCGAGGTCAGGGTGGGCTACATAGTGAGTTTGGAATCAGCCTAAACTAGAGAGCAAGACCCTGCATCAAAAAAACAAAACAAAACAAAACAAAAACCAAAAACAGCCTTGTCAAAACTCATGAGGGATCAATAGTCTAAGTGGTTAGTAATAACATACCTACCTATTTAAGACTGAAAAGCAGAAAATAGTCAGTACTATGAATGCTTATTGAGTGAATTAAAATGTCAAATAATTATGAAACTCAGGAATTAATATGTACCTAGCAGATCGATAAGGCTGAAAACAATTGCTTTGTAGAAATATTTCTTTGGGGACTGGAGGAATGGCACAGCAGTTAAAGCTCTTGCCTTGCAAGCACACAGCCCTGAGTTCTATTCTCCAGCATGACATAAAGCTGGGCACGGTGCTGCATGCCTGTAATGCCAGTGCTAGGCACCCAGAGGTGGGTGTTTTTCCTGAGTCCAAGGCCAGGCTGGGCAGTGAGTTCACGACCAGCCTGGACTGCGGAGCGAGACCCTGTCTCAAAAAAAAAGTGTTTCTTTGATTAAGTCAGTACAATAAAGACATGGTAATATAAGGCAGACGATTCATTACCAATGTGATAAGGAATGGAATGAAAAACATTATATTCAATGACAGAAAATGGAATTACATTTAGAACTAGAAGCAATAGCAATATACTGCTATCAGCATTATTACTGCATACTTGTTATTTAGATTTTTAATAATACTAAAATCATCCAACCAATTAACTATCAGGAAAAAGCAGTAAAGGGTTAATAATTTACACATTATGATATTGTCTATTCAGGAAATCCAAAAATACCATCTAAAGTGTGGTGAAAACTTGTAAGTGAACTCAGAAAACTGTCTAATTACCAATTTATTATACATTTTATATTCTTCTATGTACCAAGAGAGTGCCCGAAAGAATTTAAGTGAATATGCATTGTTCATAGTAACAACAAAATTATAAACACCTTGTAATACATTGAAAAAGCTACAATTGAGAAAGAAAAAGGTGCTCCTATGTTATAGGAAAAAATAAACACCTCAATTCAGTGTAGAATCTAAGAAAAGTACAAAAAATTCATTAGGTCACACATACATGCAGAAGTAAATGAAGACACCAAATAACATTGGAACAGGTACTCACACTTGGTTTTCCTAATATGTCACCAATATGAATACTATGAAAGCCACTGGAAAAAAAAAGTGGTTTGGAAATCCTCCACATTACTGAAACCAATACAATTGAAATACTTGGTTAAGATGGTCAAAGTAAGTATGAGGAGGGGTATGCCACCAGTGACTGAAATGCGTTTCAGTGTTTCAAAAGGAAGACATCCAAAATTGATTGGCAGCAGTCCTGGAAATGAAATGTAGAAGTGGAAAAGTTAAGACTGGCAAGGCAGCTCCATAAAGTCTTTAAAATCTAGGGCTTTCCACCTGGACAGTCTCACTGTGTGGCTCCATTCTAAACTCAGTACACAGCCCTCTTACTACACTGTAGCTGAATACATCTACAAGAACACCATCCATTATTCCAAAATGCAGGGGAGAAGAACGAAAAAGAAAGGCGGAAGAGTAAATAGTTTCCCCTTTAATAGGTGAGGTTCCTTTAATCAACCTAAGGTGATGGCAACACAGTAATTTTGCTGATATCTCATCGGCTAAAATTTAGTCATGTGATCACACCGGGCTACAGAATGGGCTAGAGGTCTTTTATCTTAGGTGTAATTTAGCTACCCCAGAGCAGAGATCTGTTTGCATTAGTAAATAGAGAATCGGTATTGGGCTAGACAACCACTGACTTCTGACAAGAGGAAGTTAACTCATAATAAAGATATAAGTCTCTATTATTAGAAAAATGATAGGCTGATTCAAAGGTGTTGCTGAAATATTTGTTGACTGAAGAATAAAACTACATTTAATATACACATCTACTATAAAATATTTAAATGTTTTATTAAAGTTTTACACTGCTGGTGGGACTGTGAACGGATACAATCACTATGGAAGTTAGTATGTAGATTCCTCAAAAAGATGAAAATAAATATTCCATTCGATCCAGCTATACCTCTTCTGGGTATCTTTCCAAAAGAATTAAAAGCAGCATATAATAGGGATTCATGCCTAACCATGTTTACAGCAGGATAAGAAACAATAGCTGAACTGCGGAGGACATTGAAATATACAACACCAACGAATACGAAAACTGCGGTATATGTTATTACAAACCATTAAGTTCTACATAAGCTTTACAAAATAACCAGAAACATGCCTCTATGTCTTCCAGAGTTGCTACTCAGTTAGACAATGGCTGGTCAGGGGAAAAAATTATTCTAGTTAGAAAAAAGACATTGCTATTAATTCCTATCAAAATACTCTCCTTGCTTCAGACATTTTTATTACATCATTACTGACAATTTCTGGAGCAGTTTGGAACGTTCTTTTTTGTGGGTATTTTTTTACAAGATGTGATTAAAGAAACCAAACATGGTAAATGCAGCTGCAACATGCCAACCACTGAAAAATACAATGGTGTGTCCTCATCCACCATCTTCACTTCCTCTGACACCATCTGACTTCTGGTTCACCTCCGAAGTCAAAACGACCTTGAAAGGTAAATGTTTGGAATCGATTCACGCTACTAAGGCTGCCACAACAGCACAACTAAAGACATTCAAGAAAGAAGTTCTTGAGAATTGCTTCAGCCAGTTGCAAGGATAATAGAATACACGTTTTTGAAGCAAAGTAGAGTATCTGAGGGGAATAACGGCAATGTGGCTTTCTCTGTAATAATTTGTTAAAATATAAAGTATATTATTATTTCACCCTGCAGGCATACAATATGCATCAAAATCCACAAACACACTTCTTCCAATAGTAAGACTGAAAATAAGTTTAAATTTCAAGTCTTAAGCATAATAAGTCATAAAATGCATAATTTCAACATTAAGATAACTCCCCCAAATAAATTCTTAGATCTATGCAAACCCAGTATAATTTTAGCAACATTGACTACAATAAAAACTGCTTCCTGTAGCCAGAACAATTTTGTCCAGCTCTACAATGACTTGTTTTATTCATTTTAAAAAGATATAATGAGATAATGAAGAATCAATATAATCATGGCTTTAATTTGGGTTCCAGACAGGAACAAATTCACTTTAAATTCTTTGAGTCCTACAAAAAGTTTATTTGAAAGCAATTTTTAATTATTAAACTGATGGTAAAATTTTAACAAGCTTATTTTAAAAGAAATGATAATTTACTTGTTCTCTATTCTTCCATAAATACTAAATCTTTTAGCTGAGTTTCTTGAATTGAGTGAAACTATAGTAAGCATTGAATGGCGTAAGAACTGGCACACAAGACAACTGCTGTGGTTATGCACATCCTGTATGCTGGAACATGCTAGGTATAGCACTGGCGACCTTTTGTGGGGGTTAAACACTCTAACAAGGGCACCATTTGCTCAAGAGCAATGTGGGCTCAGATGATGAAACAATTCTAGTTTTTCTTTTTTTTTTTTTCCTAACTGAACCATGGCCCCAAAAATCAATGCTGAGTTTTGATGTAAGGGTGCACCCTGGGAGAAACCTTGTGCACTCTGATCCTGGAGGAAACTCAAAGCAAAGCTAGACAAGTGATCTTTTATGTCTACCCACAGCTTAAAGTGTAAACATTTTACCTCTTTTATGAACAAAACCTACATCCAAGAGCACCAGAAAAATACATAAATGAGTGTGCTTTTGAATACAGGCATATTTGAAGTTATCTTAAATTTTTATTTCTACATCCCAATATCTGGAGTCTAGGTATCTGGGTCCTGAAATCTCAGCAAATATTCTTTTTCTTCTGAGTAAACTCAGGAAGAGAGGAGGGGGAAAAAAGCCAAGCATAAGTGATGCAGAAGACTTTTAGGGTTCTTTTCATAGAAATTAATATTCCTTTGGGTATTTGCATATATGATTAACTAGCAATCTGTTTCTTTGGCTTGAGAGTGATTAATGGAATATAATATCAACGAAGTCTCATTGAAAATCTTCCACTTCCTCTGTTTTTAATACATCTTATTGAGATTAATAAGATATATTATCCACGACTTCTTAAGAGTATCACTTAATTATTTCCCCTAAAATTTTACCCAGACAATCAAGCTACTAGAACATATCATGAAGCTCCTCCTAATTCCCCCTCATTTTTTTTGTATTTACTCTGATATTTGCAAGACTGAAGGGGCCTGTAGAGACCAACCCCTTAGAAATGTGCTTGCGCATAAGCAGGTCCTGAGAAAGGACCAGGAGGCTGTCCCTGACCATAACTAGATTCCCCCATGGCTACAGGGACCTCCTGGCCACTTGCAGAGGTTTTATTTTCTACTTTGAAAAATAAGAGTAGTGTTAATTGCATGTCAACAATGTGTTATGTCATTAAGCCAAATAATTCCATGGATCCATAGTCTCTATCCATCTTCTGTCCTTGACATGTCTCCAAATACACAAAACGTGCTGAAAAAAGTCTGAGTCGCACAACAATTAAAACTGCTCTATGTTCCTTTCCTTTCCACTACTGATCATAGACTCTTCCAACAAGGCAAAAGAAATGCGCAGAACAGTAGGGATCAAGTTCAGCAACAGAGGAAGCTAGAAATCTGAGATCCGAATTACAGCCCAGCCAGACTCCTTCTCAGTTGCAGACTTATTGCATCCTTAGATGGTGAAAGAGTGAAACTGACGCGACCCCCACACCCCTGCTGTAGTATCTTCTTTGACACCATTCAGTGAAATCTTCCAAGCATAATTTTACAGTGGCCACAAAGTCAGAGCTGAGCATATGTCTTAAAATGTCAGTCATATGAGATACAGGAAAATTGTTTAATAATGTACCAACACAGATGTTCTCCATGTAATAAACAAATTCAAAATCTAGATCTGTCTGTTGTGCCGGCTCCACTATGTGATTCTACCATTTTCCAGCTGACTACTTATGAATGGACTGTGACCATCTGAAACTGTGAACTAAAATAAACCTCTCCTTCCTTAAATTGTGGATCTCAAGTATTCTGTCCCAGAAATTTAGAATCCCAGAAAAATTTTCTGAAAAATTATGCCATTCCTTAAAGATGATGATGATGATGATGATGATGATGATGATGATGATGATGATTGTTGGCCAGTGGAATACTTCAAGCACTTTCAGAACACTTCAACCCAAATTTTTCACATAAGTGCTCCATTTCCCAAAGCTGAGTAAAGTCAAGGGTTTTTTTTGTTGTTGTTGTTGTTGTTGTTGTTGTTGTTAAAGAAATTAAGCAAAACCAAGTTTAACACAAAATTGGAAGCCATATTATTTTATTGTATTGTGGCAACCTTTTCAATAGCATAAGGATAATATAGTAGCAGGCCATCCTCTTACTCTCCTAGTAAGAGGAGGCTTGAGCAGGCAACAGATTTTGGTTAGTTCAAAGAAAATGATCTGTCAAAAGGATAAGCCAATAAATTGCTCTGCTAGGGAGTCTTCCAGCTGTGCCTCTAGGGTACATTAGGCAACTACACCACCTCATCATGAGGTAGCCATCATTTCTATTTTAATTTTTCCCTTTGAAGATTCTCATTTAACTTCTTTGTGTCTAACATTTGCAATTCTAAGTTGAATCAATGATTATAAGTTGATTTCCCCAGATAGATTTTATAAAGTTGGCACAAATAACCTTCATAAGATGGTAATTAATGTAAGGTAATTTGTCCTTCATTTTAATTATTCAGATGATTGGAAATTACTTTCTCACTGCTAATATGATATTTGGGTAGTTGGCTGCATGCTCTGCAGAGTGTGGAAACTGCATTTCCTCGTTAGTCTCCCAAGCTGCTCACGGCAGAGTCTGCTGTGTGACCCCTTCGAATACAAATCTCAGCCCTCTCTCTCCTTTATATAGCCGCAGAACTAACAGTTAAACACTTGAATAAAAGATTCCTTTTATATTTATCTTATTTAATATTTGCAAGACTTCATTGCTACGAGCTCTACTTTTTCTCCGCCTTTTTCTTTACAATTTTTCCTCTCTCAACATCTAGTGTTCCATTTGAAATCATTTCTAATAGGCAGGATTTACAACTTATCAATAAGAGGACAGTCATTTTCCATTGATAAAAAATATGTGTAAGTAAATACACACTTAGCATAATTCCATGGGTGAAGGTTGCTATAAGAGTATAATATGAGCACTCAAGCTCTGTCTGTGACAATGAGTACTGTCAAAACGGAGACGAATCGGGGAGTTAGGTGGTAAACACTTCCAAGATACAATGGCACTGGGCAAATATTCCCATTCCAAAAGTGAGGAGTAAGAGAATATAGGCGACTGAAACAAAGCAATTTCTAAACCCAGCAGGGCAAGGATTAATTCCTGTGGCCTCATGTCCGATGTCTGTGGTAAACTGCAGCAAGATATGAGTTCCAAATGGCTTGGGTGGACTTACTCCTACAGCATGGCTGCTGGCTGCAACCTCCGTCTTCTCTCTTCTGAGCTGAGTCTGCTCACGACCAGGACCTTTCCTCAGCGGTGATCCATGCTCCTGGCTTTTCCAAGTTTCTGGTTCTCCACTGCACCTTAAGCTTCCCCTTTACAACTTCACACACTGCCTTCTTAGGGCACACCGCCTGGCCCCCAAGGCTTTCCTCTGAAATCTGGGGGGAAGCCTCCACAAACTCACAACACTTGCACCCCATAAGCCTGGAAAAACAGGACCACGTGGACGTCACCAGGGTCTTCCACTGGCTTGAGCAGTACCCTGACCCCCTTGGACAAATGCTGTAGAAGTCTTTGAGTTCTTAGATAGATGGTTGGGCTCCAGGTGGCCGGACTTGGGCAACTATTTTCCTTTTGCTCCTGAAATATATATCACATCAACATTATAATCCCTTCCAAGTTTTGGCCCTTTCTAACCCCCCCCATCCCCCCTAACTCCCACTATCACACCCATTTGGTACTACAGAATGCTTGTATTTTTGATTTCCCAAATCAGAGAAACCATGCAATATATAACATATTTAATCCTTTGCACCTGACTCGCTTCACCACTCAAACTGTTGCCAGCTCAGCTTCCCACCTCTAGGCTGCAGTGGCTATATCTCACCTCTTCTTCCAGCAGAGCCCTTTATTAGGATATTTTGCTGAGAGTATGTTTTTTAATCTTACTGTGTCTTTGTTGAGATTGTTTAACATGGCCTCACCCACCAGTTTACATAAGAAAAGAACTATAGCAATGACACTCATAACTTCTGAAAATATGAAAAAGAAAAAGGGAGAAGTTAAATTTCAAATTTCTTAGCTGAGTACTGGAAGGTAAACATTTGTACATTCAAAAAACATTCAAGTTATCATCACATCAATCAGTTTTCTTAGGAAAGACTTACATCAAAGACTGAATAAGTGAATTGCTACATTAAATGAGCTTAAGTCTGTATCACAAAAGTATATTACACATAAAGCAATAAATACCATGGCATACTTAGTTGTTTCAGAATTTTTTAACTTTCATAAATTATTTACTCACATTTCACTAATTACTAACATTTTGCCAGATTTGGTCTCTCATTTTATCTACTTATCCATCCATAAATTCATGCAAACATATTTTTAAAAGATTTTATACTAAATCCCTATGTTGAATATTATTGTTATGGTTTGCAAATAAATATACTATTATAAATAATAATTATGTAGGAAAGTTTCACAGACATTTGCAAGAAAGCTGGCACTTCTTGAAAAAGTCATTTGCTTCTCCACCCTTGAGTTGGTAAAAGGTGGCGTCTTATTGACTTCTCAGATGCCCTCAAAGCCTCTTTCTCAAGTAAGTGTCAGTGCTTGGCTTCTTTTTAGTGGTAATCTCCTCAATATATGCTTTGCTCTTTGGCCCCACCCTGGCAGGCCATTTCGGTCTGGCACTGAAAAGTTTATATGAGTTTTCTCTGTCTTTTTTTTCCTGTCTTTCACCGTAGACTCAGCCAAAAGACACGAACCGAAGCCATGTGACAGCATGAACATTGGTCTGCCTTGAGATTCCCTCTACCAGTTTAAATAGTACACCCCTAGTTTCAATTTCAGGCCAAGTCTCTGGATAAGGGCAAAGTGTCAGCAAACTTTCTGCCTGAACATTTCATGCATGGCTTTTAGACTTCTTGCCCATACAGTCAGCCTTCCTATCTGAATATTCTTGAGCCTGGCCTTTCCTATCCACATTTCTGTTAGCATTCTGGTCTTCTGTGCTCTGACCAGAATCTTCCATCAAGCTCAGCTCACAACACTCCAAGGCTTCTCCAACAAGCATTACTCAAACCTTCCCAAACTCCTCGCACAAACCAGTTCCAAACGCTGCCAGACCACATGTTTGAATAAAGTCACAGCAATGGTACCAGTTCCAGTACCAATTTCTGTGTTAGCTATTTTGTTTTATTGTTTTTTGTTGTTGTTGCTGGGACAGAATACTTGACAATCACAGCTTAAGGGAGGAAAGATTTATTTTAGCTCACAGTTTCAGAAGACCATTTATCCATTCACAGGTAAGTAGCTGGAAAACGGTGGAATCACCCGATAGGGCCAGTGCTAGAGAGAGCTGGAGCCAGTACTCTGGGAGATGGAGTTCCTCACATCGTGGCAGAACAAAGGTGTCTGAAGAAGAGCAGAACATACCCCTTCAGGTCAAGCTCCAAGCTTCTTCCAGCCAGGTCCCACCCCCCAAATGTACACAGTATCCATAGAAACACGAGGCTTGTGGGGGACACTCCAGATCCAACCACAACACAGGATAATGTAAAAGTATTGTTACTTTTAAAAAAATGTAATTTTTTTCTCTGGGAAATTAATGATTTTAGTGAAAATATATTTAATGTACTTCTGAACCAAACACACATGGAAAGAAGCTGACAGAGAGATGATGGCCTTGCGGGAAAGAGACTGGAGATAAGACTAAATGTAAGAGAAAGGTCCTAAGGAACACTGATTCTACACCTTAATGAGATGGTTTAAAGCAGATTTTAAAATCTCCTTACTGGTTTTCAAAGTGCTGGCTGTTGAATCGGTTGTGAAACATTGAAACCACTACTCTCTTTTGTAAAGTTTTTGTTGTTGTTGTTGTTTTGTTTTGTTTTTTAGCAAGTAAAAGATTTAAATACTTGTGTTACCCATGCTATTTTTACTCTATGTCAGTTAAGGAAAAACCATGTTGATTTTCATATTTCTGCTATTTGTGTAAACTAGGAAGCAAAGCGCAAAAGGCCATACTTACTGCATCCTTATCGTACGTTACAGAAATAATTACAAACTTTTTTCATAAAGGTGGAAATTTCTGACATGGTGTAGTAGTTGGGCTGGCTAACTGTGTAAGGGACATAGATCACATTGTTCAAATCTGGCTTCAGCACCTGTCTGGCAAATTTGGCTGGTATGCTATGAAGCAAAATATGTAGCATGTGCACGTGTGCATGTAAGCCATGTCCACTCTGGTCATTTTATCATCTCTGTATCTCTTCAGATTTGTAGTGTGGAAAACGTGATAAAATTCCACTTTGATTTTCACCTAAATCAAGTTTCTTTTAGTCTTTGCTGTAGAAATCAATGTTCTTTTTCTAAATAAATAATTTATAAACTATAATAGCGCTCAGCAGTTTTTTAATTTAGAGACGTGGTATTTAGGACTGTTCATTCAACATATGCCTTTAGCCTATTCATTGAAGATGTAGGTTCACGTAATTCAGAGAAGAACAAAGAAAATTGAAACATACCTGTATCTCTAAATGTTGAAGGTGTGGTGCCATCTGGTGGGAGGAAGAAGTTTAAAGGAAAATTACAAACAGAGCATCTCCACTGATTGTGTAAGATTCTGCGGTGGAGGGGAGCATTAAGGAAATCAGAGACAAAGTGTCACTTCTTGGGGCTGGAGGAATGGCTCAGCGGTTAAAGAGCTTGAGCAAGCGCTAAACCAGGCTCTAAGTACCCGAGTTCGATTCCCCACCACCACAGAAGCTGGGCATGGTGGCGCACGCCTCTAATCCCGGCACTCAGGAGGCTGAGACAGGAGGATTGCCTTGAGTCCAAGGCCAGCCTGGGGTCTGAAGTGAATTCAGGACCAGCCTGGACCACAGAGTGAGACCCTGTCTCAAAGGGAAAAAAAAGTGTCACTTCTTAACCCTGAAATTTCAGAATACTGATGAGGACAGGACTCTGTGAGAAGAATCGGAGACCTGCCGCAGGGTGGTCTCTAGCCAGGCCATCGTGTAGCTATCACAACCAGGACACAAGGTTTGGTTCTCATACTTTTTTTACTCATTCCTTCAGCCATTTATTTAACAACTAACTGCATCATTCTACCTCCTGAATGCTGCTATACAAAAAGTAGAGAGTACCCTTGATATCATGAAATTTAAATGTTGGTGGAACGCCGTGGGCTATAACCAAGGTACATTAGGTGGTATATTAAATTCTCATGGAGGAATAACACACCAGTTGGAAAGCTTGTGTACCAAGCACAAGGTGCTGAATTTGATTCCCCAGCACCACGTAAGCTGGGCACTGTGCTGTAGACTTACAATCCCACAATCCCAGAACTAAGGAGGTTGAGGCAGAAGGATCGTGGTCAGTGCTAGGCCAGCCTGGGCTACCTAGTGAGTTTGGAAATGGTCTGAACTGTGGAGTGAGTCTCTGTCTGTTAAAAAAAAAAATATTCTCCTTGGGGGAAAAACATAATCAAGGTACAGTTCTTGAGTGTTAGTGGGAGAGGGGTAGATCAGAAATGAAGTGGTCAACAAAGGCCTTTCTTTTAAAGTGTGCCACTTGGGTAGGCGCCTGAGTCAAATGTAAGATCCAAGACCTTCTGCGGGAAGGGCACCTGAGTGGGAGGAAGGATAGATGTCAAGGGCCTGAGAACGGTGTCAGGATGCTCAAGTTGTAGAGGAGCAAAGTTGGAGCAGGGTTAGGGTGGGGAAGACTTGTGTGAAATGGGGCCAGGAGGCACCAACAAACCATGTCCTGCTGTGTACATTCCACATGCTACCTCAAGGACTCTGTCTTAAGGAGTATCTATTTGTATGTGTATATCTCACAGAAGACAGTATTGCACTTTTGGTTGACTAAAGGAGATAAATACCATTGAAGTGATTTGTGTATTAAATAAATATGTATGTACACCTATCACTTGCATTTTATGCAAAATGCTGAAACACGTTTATAAATATGACACCCCCTGTTAGGTGAGGCTAATGAAAGAGTTAAGTAAAATATCAGATAAAATTAAAAAGTCAAAAAACTCATAGAAGTGTTATCAGCTGTATACTTGACCACGACAAGAAACACTAGGTATTCTTCTAGGGAGTCTTCTGAAGGAAGATGGGATTTGGATGAGTCTCAGGGACCGTGATGTTTCTTAGTGATAGAAGAAAGATTGGACAGATGTGGTTCTACATCGAGGAAACAATGTGGCCAGCTGCTGCCACACAGAAGGTTTAACTGTATGCTGGGTTCTATTCAGAGAGCTTAAATATATTAACTTATTTCAACTTCACACCCACACCATGAAAAAAATACCATTTTGTATTCCATTTTGTACATGAGGAACTTGAGACTCACAGGCAATAACAAATTAGCCAAAGAGGTGGAAAATTTTAAGTAGAAATCTGGGATTTGAAGACCAGCAGCTTGGACCCAGAATTTTTGCTCTTGATCTAGAAAATAAGTCTACATAAGTAATACTTCTCTCTCTCTCTCTCTCTCTCTCTCTCTCTCTCTTTCTGTCTCTCTCTCTCTCTCTCTCCATATATGTACATACACAATACACACATGCAATATGTTTCTAAGAAAGGCATAGAGCACATTTAAGAAAAGAATAACCATGAGGTAATAAGTGACTAGGGCCAGCAAGCAAAAATGTACAAATGGAAAATTTGAAAATTATTTCAAGCAAATACCCAGTGTTCCTGGAAGCAGGTTCTCATAGTGAGCACCAGGAGGCTTTTTAATGTATAATTGAAATCCCACTAAAGATTCCCATGAGTTTTGTCCCATACTGGCACCGTACAGTACAGAGAGGGCTAAAGATGCTCATAGCTCCTCCTTCTTCTTTGAAGCAGGAAAACACATAACTTTCATGCTCCAGCAAAGACAACGAAATGAAGGACTGTGACGGTGGATTGAGAGAAGATAAAGTTAAGGCCAAAAAGGCACAAAATCATGTACCCACAAGACCAGAAGCTAAACAGCAGAAATATCAGTGACCGCTATGGTTCGCAAGAACAGGTAAGTTCTAGTACAGAAACAGCAGATGTTGTAAGAAAAGATCAATAATGAAGTTCAAATAAGAGATACATCTGAGTAGCACTAAATTCAATCTTACCTGAGTCTGTTCCCATACTGGGTATCCCTGTCACTGAACTGAAACTCGATTTAATATATAATCCAACAAAACCTAACTTAAAAATATGGCAGCTGACTTTCGACCAATCACAGGTAGTCCAGTTTGGACTACTTGGACCATCTTTTCTCTCTGATGTTGTGGATATTAGGGAGTTCTGTCTTAGCAATGAGAAAGTTACTATGACAACAGTCCACACGCTACTGGGTATAGCTCTCAGAACTTCTTCTCACTCCGTATGCTAGCACCCACTTGTGAATTATTCTTTACTCAAATTCCATTAAATTTATTTTCTCAAGTTTACCTTTGAACAGTGGTAACAAAGATTATAAGGCAGACACCTCTTAGTGGCTATTACAATATTTTCCAACTTTCTTTCCATCTGCTGGAAGGAAAAACATTAAGCCATTAATAAGAGGTTATTGAAAAAGTGTTTCAAAATGTATTAAAAAGATTTAACTGATTAAAGAATGTATTAAAAAGATAAAATGACTACATGTGATTTAATTTAAATGAATAAAACATGCCCTTTCTGTCACCTGAGCAAATTGGAACAAATGGGAATAATAAATTTTTCCCACCTGTGTTGCAGCCAATAAATTTTAAGTTGCCTCATATCTATGATATTTTTGTATAAGACCTAATATGGTGAAAAAGTGTTCTAGCATATCTCTGAGAATGAGCAATGTTCAAATAAACATCTTATATCATCATTTGTTGAAAGAAATGCTATTTAGAACCAAGGCAGTGTTCTTTATTTCTTTAATTTGCTTTGGCCATTTTCAAAGTTTAACCAAGTATTTTTAAGCCAGAGTGCCACTCACTAGGAAAAGAACATATAAGCAAATATATCTCAATTTCACCTTTGAAATAACATTATATCTATATATAGATAGATAGATGATTAATTATAGATAGGTAGGTAGGTAGATGATAGATAGATAGATAGATAGATAGATAGATAGATAGATAGATAGATAGAGAGATAGCTTTAAAAATCAAGAGTCAGACTACATTTGTCTTAGCTCCTCCATTTTCTAGATATGTGACTTTGGTCAGTTGTTCTTTCTCTCTCTCTCTCTCTCTTTCTCTCTCTCTCTCTGTCAATTTTCTTTTATTAAATTAGGAATAATAATTCCTAACTCTCATGGTTCTTAAGATGATTATATACATTAATATTTGAAAAGGATATAAGGTAGTGCCTGGCTTACAGTAAACACTACACAAATATGTATTATTGCTACTGTATCTTTCATCATATCTGATTCTACAGGTCTTTTAAAAACAGGAACAAATTAGGAACTGAATGTCAGATATATTAGCTGTTACCCAACAAATATACTCAGTATACTTATAGTAGCCATAGTTGGGCAAAATTTTCTATCACAAAGTCCATTTTTATCATAATGTATTGATTAACACGTAGAGTCTTGGAAAATGTACTAAAAGTAAAATATATTTGGTATACTTCCCCCCACAGCTAATTAGAAATCATATAACTTAAACCATTATGTTAAGAACAATCTGTTTGCCTAATCATTGAGATAAATCTCAGCAGTGCATCCCTAGGACATGCCATGGAACATTAATTTTAACGTAAAAATGCCCAGATCAACTACTTAAAACAAAACTTGAAAGTACAAATGAGTTTACAAGGATTTTTAAGTGTGCAGTCTCTGCACCAATTACTTTTTAGAAAACAAATGTATGTCATGAGAGCCAGGACATCAGCCCACACATCTGGAGGAAAGACAGTGTAAGTTTCTCCTGGCTAACAGGTCTTTTCTTGACATTTTCCTACTTAGGGGACCTCTGCTATTGGTCACCATAAAGGCCTACCCATTTAGAAATAAAAAAAAAAACTTAGAAAATGACAGGTCAAACTTATCCCAATATTGATATTTGTCTCCCATTTCGTAGTCACAATAAATCTTCATATTGTCTTTGTTTAAATATTTGACAGCTTCAAAACCACAGACGCTCCAGACTTTCTGCCTCTACTGTGATCCTCTCTTTACTACTAGCCACCACCACGCTTTCTGATTCACACCCTCCCACGTATTCTCAAAGTTGCTTCATTCTGCCTTCGCTGACTTTTGTGTGCCTCAGTTCCGCCAGCAAGTAATGGACTGAAGAATCGGGGATTGCCTGGTCTTGTTTGCACGTTATATACTTATTACATTGTTTGAACATGGTAGATACTAAACATTAGCAAAATAAAAATTCAATTACAGAAGTGACTCTGAGTTGCTAGTTAGGAAAAGTCCCTTCTCATTTCTGATGATGAAATATTTTCTATATAAAATCTCTTCAATTCAGAACAGAGAATAACAGAATCCATATTTGTTTGTTTGAAGTAGATTATTTAATTTCTGCAGTTGAACTTTCTCTGATGTGCATTTAAATATATTTGAAATCCTAACTAGAGAAGCGCAAATGACTTCAAATTGTTATTTTTTCCTTCCTATGATATTTTTAAAAAATACACATGTTGATTCTTTTCGGTGTATAAAAGAAATATAACAGTGTAAAAGTGTAAGTCGTAGACATGTCAAGAAGTGGAATTTGAAACAGTTTCCTGACACTGTAGGCATACAAGCTTGTTATCAGAAACCAGGCCTATGTCCAACACCAAAGCAAGTCCTTCTGTTTCCTCTTGTGTTGGAAGGCAGCAAGGTAAAACTCCTCAGCTCTCCAACTAGAATGCGGCGCCGTCAAACCCGGTCATCTTAGCCGAGCTTTGTGTGGGGACAGAGCTCTTCAAAGGAACCAGAGGCACAGCGAGGCTTAGAGCATCACTCATCAGAAAGATAATGCCGCTTTGGAGAGGTGGTGTCATTTGATCTTCAGTTCTTTCCTAAGTGCCACTAAGTACCTCTTTGGCCAAGCGTCAGGCTTCGCAAACAATGTGTAATTCAAATCTCCAACGAGATTGGACAGGAATGTGCACGGGCTAATCAAGGTGGTGGCAGAATGGCAAAAAGCAGAGAACTTGGGCCTGGCGTTTGCTTCCCCCCGCCTAGCACTAACGCGATCCTCAAGGAGGTAATTCCCGCCGCTGCTGCCGTGTGGACAGCATCTGAAAACAGAACGTAACAGACCCGGTGCGGGTATATGTGATGTCGAATTGCTAGTGGTCCTTCCTAACAGAAAACTGATCGTGTTTAACATAAATCAGGACAATGGTTGAAAGACGGGTGCTACCTAATGGTTGCCGGTGAAAAGCTCAAGGCCTTTCAACGGCCTTAAGTAAATAAACCTCCCTCGAAAGAAAGAGCCACTACTGGCCACTTCTGTGTCAGACTGAGCATGAAGCCTTTTAGAGAGGCACTTGCTTTGTTTTTCAGTGTCCCTACTCATTTAGCATCGGTACATGTTCTTCATGTGAGGAAACTCAGGCCCATGAAAGGTATACGCCTTTTCGCTAGAGTTTGCTATTGGAATGCATCAAAAGCTAAGATTGGAACTCAAGAGAATTTCTTTCTTTTCCCTAACAGCAAACACATCTGTCTCCAATTTGTGACCTCATTATGTCTTCTAAGTCCTCTTTGTCCCGTCTATCTGCTCTTTCTCTCTTTCCTTTCCATCTCTTTATCTGCTTTCAGTTTCTAAAACCTTAAGAAGGAAAAAGAGCCATTCTTTTATTCCTTCCGTGATTTTGTCCATGCTCTCAAAACATTCAGTCACGTGCAGAAAACCTCTGGATTCCTGTGACCTGATGAGGTCATGCTTCCTTGCACTAGGAACTCCTTTTCTTGTCATAAGAAAATCGTCATGTTTCAAATGGACTCTTAAAAAAAAATAAAACTCTGCATCTGGCTGTTTCATGGACAAGATGAACAAAGGGGAAGCTCTTACTGTTAGTGATAAGTACATGTGTGTCCTTGTCACACTTTTCATACATTCATATGTGAATTTAAATAGATAACATTTCATTCTAAAACTTCATCTGGTACTTTTCATATATTCATACGTCAATTTGAATACATAAAATTTCATTATAAAACTTCATCTGGTACCCAACTAAAGCTAGTTCAGCCCAGTTTTTTCTTTTCTTGTTTTTTTTCCCAGAAAACCACATATTCCTCTTTATTTTCAAAGTATGCTTTTTCTTCAATTCTAATTTTTCACATGAATGAGTAACTTGGGAACAAATGGGTGGCAAGGATTTAAATTTCTGGAAAAGTTTTGAAATTCTATGCCAGTTTTATGACATCATTTATTTTCAAATGATGCATTTATTATTTACCTAGATTTAAATTTTTTTACTTTGGATCTTTAGATAAAAGACAAGCTTGAAACAGTTGTAGGTGAAACAAGTATTTCTGCCAGCCAGTTAATCTCATCACCGGCATCCCACGCCATTCTGCATGTCACCCTTCATCACAGCCTGTAGGGTCTGCTGAACTGCCTTTCCACCCAAATCTTGTCATCCTTCTAGTCAGTGACATCCTCAGTGATAACACCTGGGATCCCTAAAAAAGTGTCCGAGGACTTTCATCTGCATCCTGTGTACTGCTACAGACTACCTGTCACTGTCCCCAAATTAGTTCCAGAATAAATATTCTTGACAGTTTTCAAGTGCAGACTACTTACAACCTGCTATTGTATAACTGTGATTGTACCATTCAGTTATTCACTTGGCCAATTCTCCCGCTTCACCAACATCTTTGATTGTACTGTCTCCCAACCTAAGACTCTACATCTGTCTTCATTGTCTTCAGTTAGGCTCACAGTCCAAAGCTGTAGTGGCTCCGTCTTAGAGTTTTTTTCCTGCATCTTTAAAGCTGAAAACATAATCTTTCTGACTTGTGCCCTATCAACACATCCTTTTTTTCTGACAACAAGCAAGAAAATTTCTCCTCTTTGAAAGGGTCAAGTGATACAATTGGCCACACCTAGATAATTTAGCATAGTAGTGTGTGTGTGTGTGTGTGTGTGTGTGTGTGTGAGTGTGTGTGCGCGCATGCGTGCTCCACACACATTGAATGATTTGAATGCTTGGTCAGCCGCTATTTGGGGGTGGTGGAACTTTTAGGAGGTGGGGCCTAGTGAAAAGCAGTGAGATCATTAGAGTCATGGCCATCGAGGGAATTCTGCAAAACTGGCCTCTTCCTCTTCCTTTGCTTCCTGGATGACCTGACACAAGCACTTTCCTCTACTAAGCACTCCAATCGTCATGATAGACTTGCCTTGCCACAAAACGTGAGGTCAAAGGACAAAACAACCACAGACTGAGATCTCTAATACTCTTTCAACTTGCTAATTTCTGGCAAGTATCACAGTGGAGGTAAAACAACGATAAGTTGTAAAATAAATCGAATCATGATGCCATCTCTCACTTATTAGATTAAAAATATTAATAAATTTGACAGCATACTCCATGGGGAACATTAGAATTGCATGCATTCAAATATAAATAGAGGGTCATATAAATGGTATAAGCCCTTTTAAGGATAGATTTTCAATAGTTAATAAGAAATTTACATATAAACTTTGGCCAAGAAATCAACCTTCACAAGTATAAAACAACTAGGCAAAATTTGTTTATTAGTAGGTCATTATAAGAACAATGTAATTTGAATACACTATCTTATGTTCAGAGTTGAAATTATGTGCAGCCATATGAAAGAAAAGGGAAAGTCGCCTAGAAACAAAAGGGAGTTTGTTTGAGGATGCATTATTGAGTATGCTTTCTATTATTTCTTTGTGTGAGACTGAAAGGAAACTGTTTAAATGTATAAAGTTTTTTGTATACAGACAGTGAAGTTGGCTTAGTTTTGTTAAAAGAAATATTTAGAAGCAAGTGAAAATGTTTAATTAAAATACATAAAAGGTGTAGAGAGGAAATAGAGAAAAATTATATATAGGAATAATTCTACTTGAATACACCCGTTTTAGCAAGGCATAGTGCCTCACACCTGTAACCCCAGAACTCTGGAAGGTTAACACAGGAAGACTGCAAATTTGAGGCCATCCTGAGCAATTCATGACTCAAGATGATCCTGTCTCAGGCTGGAAGAATTAGAATCCCATAAAACCAATAAATGAATAAATAAAATTTGAATTTTAATTTGGTGCTTTAACAACTGAAATTATTTAAATAATCAACACTAAGATTCAATAAAAAATGAAAAGTAAACCCTAAATATAGACTCCAATGGAAAGAAATGAACTTTGATGAATGGAATATATTATTAACATCAATATAGGAAAGAATTATTGTAAGAAACTCCTAAAATTATACTCTGTATATCCTTAGTGAGTACAATAATAAATGCGAAGAATCCTGCTGTGATTCTGTGTGTTTGTTTAGTGATAGTAGTGAGATTGGTTCTGTGACTTCGAAAATGCTGATTATATTACAGGATGAAGCAAAAAGCGCACAGACTGATGTTATTGGAAACCCTGATGTTTAGAGAAAGAAGACGCAAAGAAGTTAGAAATGATACTATATTGTCAGACTTCAACTGGAAAAGCAATGTAGAGCCATATTTAAAAAGCAAATTTTCTGATCCAGCCACAGACAAGGCCTAGAAGCAGCGACCTACCTGCAGACACAAGTAACCGTAGCTACTGAGTTTTGTTCCTACACATTATTTGCATTGGTGAGTTCATTAGTACATTGAGAGGCACACGCCCAAACTGGGCTTAGGGAACAAGAGCTTTATCAGGAGAGGGAGCAGAGAACATGAGGAAGAGTTGTCCGACAGGGCGTGGCTCCGTGTGTGAACAAGAAAGGGAGAGGGAGGAAGAGGATCTGCTAGAAAGAGAGTCAGACTGCACAGGTGAGAAGCACGCCTTCAGGTTATCTGAGAGTCCTCTGGCAAACTTCCTGCATCTTGTCAGGAATCTGTCTTTTTTATTATTGTTATTATTTTTAGATAGCATCTCGTCCTGTAGCCCAGGCTTGTCCTGACTCACCATGTAGCCCAGGCCAGCCTTGGATTCACAGCAAGCCTCCTGCCTCAGCCTCCCAAGTCTTTACAGCCTCAACACACTCAGCTAGAGAAAACCAGGGCCACGCATGAATTTGGTAATAGATCCAGGCACACAGCCATTTGCAGTCAGTCACTGATGCTGTACAGAGCAGGAACCTGGGGGTGCCCTTCCGTGGCTACTCTACTCTTCCCTAGTAAAAGTAACTCATGCTCCTTAGAAAAATACCCATTTCCACATCTGTGCAACAAGGTATAAAGGAAGGCTGGGGCTTCTGGCACTGTACTATGAGGAAATACCCAAAGACTGATGAAGTATGAAAGGTAAGCAAAAACTATAGTGAAAGTGCAATTTTTAAAGTTTATTGAAGACCCATTGCCATTGACTCCTCTGGAAGGCTTCTCCTTCCCTTTGAGTACACTCATCCCATTGCTATTTCCACTTGCTGACGTAGTTCAGGAAATCCTTTTTTTGTCAGTGTCTTTAGGAGGTGTGACCAAAAATATGGGGAATGCCGCTACTGAGAGCCATTCGATAGAAACTCGGGCTTTGTGAAGCCACCGTGGGGTATCCTCATTGCCTTGTTTGCTGTGTCTGGCACTGTGTGACTTTGCATTCTTCCCCCATATAAAAATGACCGTGACAGGCAACCACTGAGAACTGATTCAGGGGATCGAGGCAGCCATGATGGCACAAGTAGAGACAGGAAAGAAGACTTCTGGAACTGCTGCGGGAGGGTTGTGCTTGCTAGGCAAGAGCTCTAAGGGCTGCGCTCGTCCTCCCGCCCCACAGTCAGACTCTTCAGGGCAAAGTGTTATAACGAGTTCTACTTAGTTTTCTCTGGTCCTGTTGACAGAAAGAAAATGAAAGAAAAATCCATTGTTGAAATATTAGTAACTGTGTGTTTCTTTTATTATTCTACATATTTACAAAATACTGCTCCAATCTGAATTGAGAACAACTTGGGAAATATAATATTTATAAAGAAAAAAATGAAAAGTGATTTGAAATTAGTATTACTTCATACTATGAAAATTATATACATGATCTCTACATAATACATGTTATCTCTAAGTAATTGAGTGAATTTGCCTTCAGAATTTGAAAATAATAGTTATCACTGTGGACTTTGCTTTAGTGACATTCGCCTAGGGGACTTGTATGCTAAGCCTTTGGTCATCATATTCCTAGATGACTTCTTTCCCTGGGGCCAACTGTTATGCTCTCGAAACAGGGAGGCATGGCCTTTGTCAAAGTCACCTTGTTTAACAGACTCTGGCAGTACCAGCTTCTCTGAAGGTGGCAGGATGAGGTCAGGTCCAAAGATAATGAAGAACAAGAAATTCAAGCAGAATTCACTTTGTTTTATAATAGTCTCCTTTCTAAATCTCCTAAATTATGATAGTTTTGAACAGAATCATTTTAAACATATGGTTTGTTTTAATTCATAAATAACCTGCTCAGAGTTAGCAGGCGGGCACATAGATCATTTTTCCTTACTGTGAACTAACCATATTTAGCAGAGTTTGTCATCTAACACACATATTTCACTACATGTTAGCAACGATGTATAAAAGGTTGCCTGCTAAATGAGTGAGGAAGGTCAGTGTGAACCGCACCAAATAAATCATCAACCATTATTGCAGCACTGCCAAGGGTGAGAAGTATGCGGAGACACCACCGCCACGAAATGGCCCTTGCTAAGCTTAATCTTCCCAATATTTTCTAGATATTTCTTTATAGAACTCTACAGTGCCTTTAGCCATAAATCAGATATGGAACCTGATCCCCGGGTGTTTATATCCTTGCGAAAGAGATAAGAATGATTACCAAACAGCTGCGCCGCTGAAGTAACAAAGGTAAACGCTCAAGAGAGATATTCAACATATGCTATGGGAGTTCGGACACGTTCCAAGGAGAATTGCAACTGGTTGGAAGTTCCAACGCAACATGTCCTCGCTCAACACTTCTCTCCCACTTTCTGCCTGCACTGACCCATTGTTTTCATTTCAAAGTGATTAAAGTCTCAACTCTGTGCCCGGCACTGGGCTACACCGATGACAGAACAATGAACAAAATACTATCTCTGTGTCCAAGGAACTTCCATCTTATTCCCTCAAAGCTCTCCGCCCCCTACAGCAGCGCCAGCTCAATTCGGGCCACGCCCACCACGCGCAGCTTTCGCCAAGCAGAAAACTTCAGGACTCTCCTGGTTCCTTCCTCTTTTGGGTTCAACCGGGCGTCACATCTGGTTAATATCTAGCTAATATTTCTTCGTGTTTTTCTTCCAGCTCCTCCTCCTCCCCCATCCTCCCTCTTCGTCTTCATCCTCGTTTTCTTTTTCTTTTCCTTCTCCTTCTCTGTCTTCTTCACAGCATCTGAGATTGAACCCCCGACCTTTGCATGAAATTATATCCCCAGTCTTTTCTTTAGATATTGGAGGCACAGTCTCAGTAAGTCACCGAATTTCTGTGCTGGGATCAAACTTGCAGTCATGCCTTGACCTCCCAAGGTGCTGATGGGAACATGCCGCTGTACCTAGCAACTTCTTTTTCCTCATATCGTCACACTCCACATTTACTATTTATCAGTGCATTGTGAAAATAGCATTGTGTCCAAACACGGTACTAGCCCCTGCCTCTAATAACATCTGCACAGCTACCAAGATACTAGCTTGATGCTGTCACTCCCTTAGCTCAGAAATATCCCCTTGCTGTAAAATGGCATCTCTGGTGCCTTCATGTGAATGTCAAGTCTCTTGCACCCAGGCACCCCCCGCCTCTCTCCCTAGCCTCTTTCCTACATACCACACTCCAGTTCCACCTCCCTGCCCCACTTTCTGGAGTCCACGCTGCAATTTTATGCTCTAACCACAGAGCTCGACACTGCACCAGTCACCTTTCCTCTTCTTCATTGTCTCTCAAGTTTGTTTTTAATTCTTCAAGTTCAACTCCCATTAGGACTTCATCTACCATCATAATTATTCATTTCTTCTTCTGAATATTCATAAACCATTGATTATGCCTTATCATAATGACATTTCTAATATACAGTGCATATTTTTCCATAATTAAATTATATAATTTGTGAAGTACTTTGGCAAATTTGCGATAAAAACACATTGTAAATTTAAAGGGCCAGATGAGCGAACAGGTTCCAAGAGCCTGAGCATCACCTATCACAGCTCAGTAGTTTCCAATAACCCTGAAATATGCAACTTAGACCTGGAGCCATTCTTAAGCTCCTGCTCTCCTTAGATTCTGGACTCAAGTGCGGGAGCTTGAACTTTCCTTAGTTTATTTATTTATTTTTTCCTTATTCGCCTCCCCCTTTTAGCTCAGGAAAACTCATTCCATTGAATGAATTCAAGGAAACAGAGGTCTATAATCAACAGAAACTTTGTGTTCCAGATAAAGGAACCATGGGCTATTATTCTGTTTCTAAGACAGTTTCAAAAGAATAATCCACTACCAATAACCAAAAATCAGCTAAATCCCTAGGCCTGTGTACTTGCCTAAATTTTTCCAGTGGGGAGAAATCATAGGAACCTATCACAAAAGTTTCTCACAATAATAAAAAGCATTCACTCAAATCCTATAATCCATGACCATTTATTTTACTTGGAAATGACAGCCATAAAGGGCTCAAAATGTTAACTGCTAATATCAAACACCATATGTGATTTTTGTTAAAATATGTTTTCCATTAGAAAAGAATTTCTTAAGTCCTCAATAATAATCCCAATTTTGACACTATGAGACTTTCCTAAATATTTACCTATAAATTACTGAAAAGTAGAAGGAAGGAAAAATGTACACAACCCAAGCTTGACATGAATTAGTGTAGACTCTGTAGCCTGTGGTAATAAACTTCAGCCCTGAAGGCTTTTCTTTTTATCTCTTTAGTCCACAATGACTATGGTCCAATTATTATCAGTGTTACTTCACTATCTGCGTATTGAAAGAAGCGGTACCTCGGGGGTGTGTTAGAGAAGGACATTAACATTCACACTGGAATCCTCACTTCCCTTATCTGAGCCAGTTACTGTACTCCCATTCTGCTAGATGTTGCAGGAAGTCCAGCTTTGGAGTATGAACTCTAAAAGGCTCATATTACTCCTTCCAGTGAAGGGAAGAAATGCAGCTCAGCCAAACATTTGGTGGAAAAACGTCTGTCCCTCACACTGCAGCCTGTCCTTTGACCAAAAAAAAAAAAAAAAAGAGAGAGAGAGAGAGAGAGAGAAAAGAAAAGAAAAAGGAAAAGAAAGGAAAAAAAGAAAAAAAGGTCCCTATAAGAAGGCAAGATCAGGAGCCATGCATTTCCACTATGACACCAACTACACTTTAAGGTGATCTCTACACCTGAATATTTGGTCTCTCCTACACTAAGAAGACTGCATTGTCACAATGTCATTTTTAAATAAATAAATAAAGCAAAAAAATACCCATGCTGGGCTAGTAGTCAATTAATCTATTTTTTTTAAATCTCTACCATAAAATTATTTTGAAACAAATTAGGAATTTCAAATAAAACATTCAAAGGTCACTGTTGACTACTAAGAAGCATAGAGGATTTGTCTCAACTGTTTTCTTCAATTCTTGATGTTATACTTTAAGAAGAAATTGATCAAATACAATATAACCAGAAGAAAAATCACCAAGTTCATAAAGGAACATGAAACCATGTGATACAAACTTTAATGTAATTTTTGAAGGGTTTTATCTTAGAAAAAATGAATACTCACGAGGGAGGTGACTGTTCCAATAGCATTTGAAAAGGAGAATTATACTTGAATAAAAAGATACTCCGATTTAAAAATAAACTCAATAGATAAAAGTTGCACATAGAAAAATATTAAGTAATAATTTTGAAAACCACAAAACTGCTTTTTGATGTTTCTAAAATAAAGGTTGCTTTGGAAGTTAATATTCTAATAACAAGCTCGTCTTTACAACAGAAGTTCAAAACAGGTAGGCAATGACCCAGTAGTCCATTCTGTAAAATGGGCTCCAACCCTGAACGACATATGGACCAGATGACCATTGGTATGATTTGCAAGTAGAAATTCTATGACCCTCTTCCTTGGTCGGTGAGGACAGATCTCTTGGAGCCTCCAAGTATCGTGGTCCAAGCACAGAAGTAAAAATGTTATTAAACTCTAATTATAAAATGACGTTTGTTTTTCCTGTTCTCTGGAAAGTAGACAGTGCTGATTCCTCTTTGAATCTTAGAAGACATATATAAGGGACATGTTAAATAGACAAACTGTTAGGAATAAATTAGTATTTCATCATCTCTGAGTGTATTCCCAGTTTTGTCAATTCTTTATGAAACTGAACTAAAAATATTTCAGAAGATGAAGATTTTATCCAATGAGATTTTCCAGAGCTGGAGCAAAGGCACATGGCCAGACAGTACAAAAAGTCTTTGGTTAAAATCAGGGACAACAGAAAGAAATAAGAGAAGAGACAAAAGAAAAATCAAGCCAGAGCCTACACCAAGCTATGAACTAAGGAGTGGTATTGAAGAAGTAGCTTTAATTTTTTCACGTGTTCATAACATTTGAAATGTATTTCAGTAACCGTTGCTTTTTAAAATTACATTGAAAGTAATACTTAAAATAGAGCTATAAAAAGACCATTACTTTTTTCAGCATTCAGTAAATATGAATGAGTTTTATTACAGGAGTACTCAAAACATGTTTACATTTTGAAGATTTTTTGCCACACTTATATTTTAATTTTAGATTATACTCTGCATAAAACATCTATTAAATTTAAATGTATACAAAGGAATAACAAAACCAAAAGAAAATACTCTCCCTTTATTCATTAAGCTTATAAGGAAGAGAAAATGGGTAAACAACACATCTATGAAATCCCAGAGGGGAACATTGACCACACAATGTAGTAACAGGGCGGGCTCACTTACATGGAAGAACAACTGTCTACAAAAACACTAAAGGAATCCTAAGCAAAGACAGGATTCCGATTAGGTCAGATTACACAAAATGTTATGCAGATGGGGTAGGGATGGTAATGCAAGTCTTAAAGAAATAAGGAACCAGGAACAAAGTGAGATTCACCATAATTAAGCTACTCCTCCTTGATTATCCTAATTTTTACATTTTTTTCGTGGGTATTTAAAAAGAAAAGAACACTCCCTTCTGTTTCCAGGTCATTTGGGTTCCGTTTGCTAATAACCACTGTAGTTTGAGGGGAGCTTTATGCTACATAAGCTCAGTTACACAGATGTTAGGTTTGTGGTTCTTAGGTACCTGGTGTTTTAGAACAGCCTGTCAAAAATAAACTTCGCTCAGACTTGCACTTGAAATAACAAGTCCCAAACGGACGGATGTTCGCTTACCTCGGTTAGTTTCTCCATGACTATGTGTTCTAGTTCTCACGTCTGTTAGGTTGAAATGTTGATGGTACAACAAGCAGCCCCATGCCTTCCAAATGACTCTGACATCTGTTTTAATTTTTTTTTTTTGCTTTTATTTGAATAAAAAATTATCTTAATCCTAATTTTTCTCACGGGTATTTTAACTATTTCAGTGTTCAATTGCTCACATGCATAAAATTCAAGACCTAACCACTCAGTAAGTAAAGGGACTGTGATTTTGTTATCACCTTCATTTAAAAAAGAAAAACAAAAGAGTTAATGTGACCGTAATGCCACTGTTAGCATCTGTAGTGAAGAATTTATAGATGGCCTAATTTTTTTAAAAGTATTTTAAACCATGATCTGTCTTTCTTCCAAGTGAGTGGTTAGGTAGTTACCCATAAGGTAACAATTTAAAACTTACAAGTCACAAAATGTTTCACCTCCACTCCGATATCTAAGGAGTCTGCCCAGGCTCATGAATAAAATGATAAAGAGGAAATACCCGATGCCAGTCAGAGAAGGGAAACAAGTTCTTTTTGAGATTAAGGAGCTCTCCTCCCCTCAAGGGCAGGTTTGGGACCTTGATTGGGGATTGAAGGAAAGTAACAACAACAGCAAACCTCAGGTGCAAGGTCATGTGGATTCCAGCAGTCAACAAAACTCCTGGGCAAACAGCAATTTCCACCAATGGAATGTAAATTTCCCACTGTGTCAACTTAAAACCAGAACCTTCTCTTCCTCCTTGATACACAGAGACAGTTGGAGAGATGAGCAATTTTTGGCAAAATTATTCTCATTATTTCCCTGAAAGCTAGCTTTGAATAAATCTTTTATGTTTACCGCAATGAGTGGCCTCCTTGACTTGGGCCAGTGGTAAGCAAACACACCCTTATGAAAAATTGGTCTTTATGTGGCACGCAGAATGAAGCTTCATTCCTGACTCCAAGGAGCCCTGGGCTGCCTGGTTTTCCACTGGAATGGCATAGATCCTGAACAAAGGACGGAGTACTCACCGCGGGGGGGGGGGGGGGGGGGGGGGGGGGGGGGGGGGGGGGGGGGGGAGGCAGGGAGAGTCTAGCAGCCACAGGGGCCTTGTGTTCCATCCTGAGAATTCTCCCTTCTTTACCAAGATGGCACTATTTGCTATGAATACTATGAGTGAAAGAGGACAAGCTCAACCCTGGGTGCCCACCAGGAAGATACCCCTAGATTATCTGGGATTTTGATCTGCCCTTGGGGTCATTCTGACACAATGTTTTCTGGGTAACTGTGATCATTTGGGCCAAATTTAGCCTCTGTTGTTTGAGACACTGGTTGGTATCAAAAGACATTCAGATATGGAAAATACTGAACTGAATTTTTTTTCCCATTACTAAGTTATTTTTTGATACCGTTTAAAAACTAAGGCCACCAGAGCTGCATTGACTTTTTTGTCACCACAAAAATATAAGTAAAATGGAATTTTCCTCTTTGAAAACCGAGGGTGGTTCAGTCAGACTTTTGACTCAGAAACTGATTAGGAAGTTTTAAATTCAACCCACAGAGGGCCTCTGGGGGCCTCTCCCTTCTTTGCCCCTGCTGTGGGGGCTTCTGCAGCCCGTGTGGAGGTCTGGTGGGAAGGGCTGGATTGGCGGGAGCTTTTCAAGATGTTAGAGAAACCAAAGTGCGTTTGGGGGAACTCTGTTATTATTTGCTCAAATTTAAGAAGAAAAAAAAGTGTTACGAAAGAGGCTCAAACTGGGTTCTGGGGGTTAAAATTCTAGCATGCTACAGACTGAGCCAGGTGTAACAACATGCAGGCAGGTGCCTTCTGGTCACTATAAATGGCCTACTCTTTAGAAAAAAATTGTTAAAACCTGTGGTAAGTTAAAACAAAAGAAAAAGGGGGTTTAAAACTAAAATGGTAACTGGCTTGTGATATAAATTAGTTTACATTGCTGCAACTTTACACTTGCAGATTAAAAATGAAGTATAATTCAAAAAATCAATATAGTAACCTTTTTAAAGTTAACAAATGATAATCTAAGTGTTTGTCTGCCTGGTGTGCATGGTGTATAGGTATGTATGCTATATGTTTTTGAATCCGTAATGGCCCAAATGGTACCATGTTGATTTGGGAGGAGTAACAGCACTTCATTAATTTAAAACAGGGAAGGGAGGCAAGCTATTAAATTCTGTCAGCGTTGACCAATCGAGACTGTGCTGCTGTGTGCCACACATTCTCCTTCCTCTGCCAGCCACTCTATGGCTTCAATAACTGGCTAAAAGATCTAAAGATACTTCAGTTTTAAAGTGTTCTGTTTGAGCTTATATTAATTTCCTTTTTATTTATTTCATCTTTACTGACTTTCTGATTCTATTAAGGCTTACACACACACATATACATACAGAGATGGTATGGTTGCTAAACTAACTTGGGAAATTAAAATATTAAAAACTTCTAGGCTGAAGATTTTAATAATCTTAAAAGTAGAAACCACAGAGTATGGTAACAGAAAGGCTATATATTTTAAGTTAATATTTATGTATGTGTGTGTGTATACTAACTTTTAGACACACGTTATTCTCAAAGTTCTCTTTAAGTTATCTTATAAGTAGATATACATATAAGTAGGTGTCTAGTTACTTTTTCTTTGCTGTGACTCAATACCCACATCCACAAATTTAGGAAAGGAAAGGTTTATTTTAGCTCACAGTTTCAGAAGGTCACAGTCCATTCAGGGGCGGCCGGCAGCAATGGATGCACACGGCAGAGGCAGAGATGGAGGCAGCTTCTCGCGACATCACACACAGGAAGCCAAGTCCTATCAAGTCCGGTCTCTCCCCAGAGGAAAAGCTGTTACAATCTTTCTTCTTTCTTTCTTTTATACAGTTTGAGTTCCCAGTTGGGCCTCTCACGTCAAGGTGGATGTTCTTATCTCATTTGCTGGTCCACAAATCACTCACATGCTAATCCAGGCTGGTTCCTAACTGCCCAGTCTAGACTGGGTCCTAATTGCTTAATGTAGATGTGGTTTCTAAACTGTAATCCAGGCATGGTTCCTAGTTGCCTCAAATTGATGTAATCTCTCCAATGGTCACAGTAGACCAAATGCCTTTCACTCATGTCTTAACAAATAGGTTAATTTAAGCTGTTTTGTAAAGTAAAACAGGAAAAATGTCTTTAAAATTGCTAGAATAATAACCAGAATAATATTTATTAAAATTAAAAATACTTGGTAGATTTAAATACTAACTATGCTAGTCTATTTTTTTGGTTTCAAAACTGCTTAGTAAGTAGAAATCAGATCAATGCTTATTATTGTTTTCTTACCTATGTAAGTCTTTTTCTGGTTTTGTTACTATGGTAACGTTAGCTTCCAGAATGAATTTAGCAACACCATCCCTCTCTTTCAGTTGCAGGCACAGTTTGAGGATTATTACTAATAGCTCTTCTCTGAAGTACTGGTAGAATTTTGCAGTGAAAACTTCTGGTCCCGGATTTTCTTTACAGGTAGAGACTTTGTTACTTCCTCAATTTCCACGCTTCTTACTGATCTGTTCAACATTTTTGTATCTTCTTGATTCCATTTTTGCAACTTGTGCATGTCTAGGAATTTTTCCATTTCTTCTAAATTCTGCAGATTGAGTATAAGTTCTCAAAATAGTTCCTTTTAACTCTCTGAATTTCGGTAGTGTCTGTCAGAATTTTACCTTTTACATTTCTAATTGAATTGATATGGGTTTTTTCTCCTTCTTTTGGTTAGGTTAGCAAAGAGTTTGTCAATCTTATTTATTATTTTAAAGAATCAACTCTTCAATCCATTGATTTTTTTATTTTTAATTTCACTTTTATTAATATTTGCTCTGATCTTTACTAATTTTTTATTGCTTTGTATTTAGATTGTTCTTATTTCTCTAGGAACTTGAGGTGCATCATTAAAGTATTAATTTGGGATTACTCTGTTTTTATAATGTGGTATAAATTTCCCTTTTAGTATGGCTTTTATTGTATCCAAGTTCTGATATGTGTTTATATTATGATTTAACTCTAGGAAGCCTTTGATTTATTTTCTTTGGTTTATCCCGTAACTCATTGTTCAATAATATATTATGTTTGTTTTCCTGTATTTGTTTAGTCTCTGTAGTTTCTTTTCCTATTGATTTCAAGTTTTATTTTGCTATGGCCTGAAATTTTACAATGAGTCATTTGAATTCCTTTGTATTTATTTAATCACACGTTATGGCTTATTTTTGATTTTGGAAAATGTTCCATGTGCTGCCAAGAAAAAGAGTACACTTATTATGTTGGATGGAATACTGTTTAAATATCAATTAAGTCCAATAGTTCCACAGCAGAGTTGAATTCTAATATTTGTTAATTTTTGTCTAGTTATTTCTGTCTCTTTATGATAATGGGATGTTAAATTCTCTTACCATAATTGTATTGGGACCTACTTGTCCGTTCACGTCCACTAATTTTTGTTTTACAAAATTGGATTCCCAGAAGTTGGGAACATAGATGTTAATAATTGTGACTTTTTCCTGTTGGAATGTTCCTTGAAGCAGTATATAATATCCTTCTTTGTTTCTTCTGAATGTTATGATATGAAATGTGTGTGTATAGTATAGGAGAGCTATCCCTGCTTGTTTTCTGTGTCCAGTTCCATGAAGTATTGATTTCTATCCTCTTGTTTTCAGTCTTTGTGCTTCTTTAATGGGTAAAGCGCATCTCTTGCAAGTAACAAATTGAGTTTTGTTTTTAGATCCACTCTACCTGTCCGTATCTTGATAGGAGAGTTGAGACCATTGACATTGAGTGCTATTAGAGTGGTATAGTTGCTATATCCTGTCATCACTGGGAAGTTCCAGGGTTGATTATTTACTCTACACCATGGGATTATTCTCTTTTAGTGTTTCCTTTTGCCTGGGACCTTTTGTGCTGTTAGTCTCTCTATCTCTGTCTAAGATTCCATCAAGTATTTTCTGTAGTGTTGGTCTAGTGGTCATGAACTTTTTTAGGTTTTAACTTCTACTTCTATTTTAAAGGATAATTTTGCTGGATGTAACGGTGTGGGTCAGCATGTTTTTCCTAGCACTTGAATAATGTTGCTGGATAATCTCCTGGCCTTCAAGGTTTGTATTGAGAATTATGCCATTATTCTAACAAGTTTGTTTTTTCTGTCTTTCTCTTTCAGCTATTAGTATTCTCTGTGTTTTGTCTAGGGTTTTAATTATGATATGTTCAGGAGAGACTCTTTTCTGGCCAAGATCATCTGGTGTTCTATATGTCTGCTCAATGTTAATTTCTTTTCTGAGATTTGGAAAATTTTCTTCTACAATTTCATTGAATATATTCTTTTTACATTTTACACCATCCTCAATTTTCTCATCTAGTCCCATCCTTCTCAGATTATTTCTGTAAGTAGTCCATCAGCTGTTCAAAAACTCATCTTGAATCCTTTCAGGCTTTCTACTTCTCTACTGAAATGTTTATTCATTTCTTGCATTGCCTTGCTTATCTGTTTATTTGGGTATTCCTTTAATCATTAAGTTTTGATCTATTAAGACTGTCGTTCCAATCCTCTTTCAACTTTCTGAGTGTCTCTTATATTTTTTAAGCACATCTTGTTTGAGCTTTTTGGTCACTGGGTCCAGTTGTTGTTTTATTTTCTTTCTTTCCTACAGGGTCCAGTAATTAAAGGCCATGATTATCAGTTTATGCGGAGTCAGGCATTTTTAAGAAGTCAGATATTTTTGTGGTGATTTATTGTCTCAGTTTCTTTTTTCTTTTCTTTTTTTTCTGTTTTTGCTATAAGTTGTAGATCAGGTAGTGTCTATGAACTGTGTCTCTATTTTGCAGGTTTCTTAGATTATTTCTTGGAATTGTCTTGGGTTCCTTAAGATTTTAATATTTATGCCTATTTTTAGCTTACTCAGATCTTAATTTTGGGAGTCTTCTCAATGACCAAACTTTTGCTGGTTATCTAATCTTCTCTTTTCAGTGAGTAGAAATAGATCACAGTACTATATGTGGTATAAAGACAGGATAATTGTTGACATATATTGAAAATCTATGTCAGCATCTGTGTCACCATCTACAACATGATTACAATAACCTGTGCTCTATAACTAACAAATTACTAACAGAACCTAGTAATGGACTTAATACTACAACTATTCTACCCTTGATATTAAAAGGCACAATCTGTACCAACCATGTATCTATCTATATAAACCTAATATTGTCTTATGAAGAGGCCCCATTAATAACGGTACTATATCATTGTCTGTAGTAGAACAGGCCTTAATATAGCTTCCATGGGTTAAACAAAACCACGAGAAGCTATCAACCCTTAATAAGTTTTAGCTGCCATACTCTCTTCAACAGCAGAGCAGGTATCAGTATTAATGCTAACACTTAATACATAGCAAGTTATCAGATTCAAAAAACATTCCACTCTTAGCATTAGAAATACAATTTATACTACCAACAGAAGCATCTATATAAATTGTCAGCAACTTATTAGAAGAGTTTGTTGTAGGTGACATTATATTGTTGAAAATAAAGAAGGAAGATTTATGAGTGACATCGAGAGAGTATGTCTTCAGAACCTATAGAAAGGCTTTTCAGCAAAGACATACAGAGCTACTCAAGTGAGAAAATGATGCAAAAACTAACAGAGAACAAAAACAGAAAGAAGGAAAAGAGGAAAAAAGCAAAATAGAAATCCATAAACCAATACCAGAAATAATACAAGTTCAATATAGCTGTAAAAATTTAAATGAGCCCAACGTCCAAGGAAAACATTTTTTTCCTGTGTTACTTGACTGTGAAGTCTCCCTAACCAAGATTTTCAATCTTGCAGCTGGAGAGGAAGGATATGACCAATATTCTTTTTTTCTGTGTCTCAGTCTGCAAAGATGTGCCCCTCTGACATCCCTATTGCATCTCCTTTGTAGTTGGGCTGAGTGAGGGCAGGATCATACTATGATCAAAAGTGCTCATGTTCCTCTCTCCCTGGGCAACCCACATCCAGAAAAACTGGTTCTTCTCCCACCTGTGCAATAGAGTGAGATATGACCTCTTGTTTCTGAGATCTATGTGCTCTTGTTGGGCTCACGTTTTTCAGGAGGACCACACTCTTTCTCTTCCATCTACTACCAGCAGTTGACCCTCGCTTGTGACCAGCCAAAGTCTCTAAATTCCCTGTAGGGTGTCTTACCAGTGGCCTCTGTTCTGGTAGAACTCAGAATGTACTTCTCAATCTCATCTCTCTGGGTGTGCCTAAAAAAAACCAGACTGGAAACCCAACACTGCACTTTTCACCCTTTAGTCCCTAAATTCTGAAGAATTGCAGCAGCAAAGAGGGCTTTCCTTTTTCCTACACCTGAATGAAGTGGCTTTCTTGGATGTGGAACCAGAAGCCCTTCTATTCTGTGGCGCACAGGTATAAATTGCTCCAATACCTTCCAGGCCACTGTCCAGCTGCCACCCACAATCCACAGGCTGACTGGGCAGGCCTATATGGTCCAGCCCCAGGCCTTGTCCTCTTGGCGTGATCGAAGGAACCTTTCCTGCCTGATAACCTGCTCACCTAGCTAGTCTTTTCTCCATAGGTTCTGTGGTCACCACTCAGGACTGGCTGATCTTCCACCTTTCTAAGCCAAGTGATTGAGGAACCTTCCTCATTGATACTCAGGTTTCTATGTGACTTCATGCTGAGCCACTGAGGGAGCAATGTTGCTTCATTGCCATCTTGTTCACATAAATCTTAAACATATGAGGCAAGCAAAACTTTTTAGCAACTCTGCTTCTTTGTATTTGGTAAGAATCAGCCCTGTTATTTGAAATATTATCTACACTTATTGGCTTAAACTAGACCAACATTTTTGTTATTGTACAAATGAGATACACACACACACACACACACACACACACACACACAAATCACAAATGGATCAATTTGAAATCACTGAGAACATTTTCTAGTTTAGAAGAACTAAAATTAGTCTTTAACTTTTGTATGTGAATCAGTGCTATTAATCTTAATTGATTTTTAAATGCAAAGTTACATGATTGTAACTACACTGCTGAGCCTTAGAATCTAAATTTTGCCTTGATGGTAAAGGCTAAATTAATATACCTAAAAGACTTACATGACTGTGACGCTAATCGGCAACTTGTTGTTATGTTGGTGTATGTTCCCCAAGTGTACAACCTTGGTACACTAATGTCTCCAATCGAAATTGTCAGAATTTTTCAGATTTGTGCCCATGTTTTCCTAAACGCTACATTTGAGACAATGTCACTATAACAGTTAAAACTTTAAAAATGAGTCACATACAGGGCACATATGTACAGAATTATATTCTCTATAAAATCTAATACTAAAAATCTGGACAAGAATTTCAGTATATGGTTCATGTTTAATAAAGCAAAAGAATATAAAATTATCTACTAAAATTAAAATAAATGAGCATAGACAAAACAGCTGATTTATCTATAATCAGGCAGAAATATTAAAATTCTTTGCTGAAAGGATTTCTCCACTTCTTAAAATTCATAATAATATATCAAAATATAATGCATAAAAATGATGTCAGAGCATTTCAATTTATGCTTTAGTTCATGCTCTATTCTCAATAAGACTTATGGTAAAGCTAACTTTTAAAGAGTAAGTTTACTTTTGATTGTATTCTTCACTGTTTTTTCCTAGGTTTTAAATATCTAATAAAATAATAAATATTAATTTAATGAGTTGGGATTTTCTCCAAAATCTACTTAAAAGTTTTATTTTTGTTATATTGATCATTGTTTTATAATTCTACAGTTCTGGTTACATAAATTACTATTATAATGATATGCCTTATTCTTAAAATATTATTTTCTTGAAAAAATACAGTCAGCCATAGTTGCTTGAATATGCTACAAAAGTAAATAAAATACTTTGCTAAATTACTATCTTGCAGCTACTTAGCTGGTAAAATCCATGAGCAACAGCCATGCTTTACTTAAAAAATAATATCTTCGTATATTCTTAGTTGGTAAAATAAATGTTAACTCTTGTACACCGTATTAAAAAGTTGGACAGTTCAATTATACACACAAAGTTCAAAGGTGTAGCTAAGCTGTGATTATTGATCTTAAGTATGTAATGTGCTTTAATAGCTATATACACTAAACTTACTTTGTTTTATTAGCTGTTTTATGTCTTCTTGAAAAATTTATAAATACAAATTTTCAAGTCTTAATCTTTTTCAGGTGCTGACTACATAGATAAAAATACAATTGACAATTGGCTGTAAATAAGTAAAGCCTACGAGCCATTCTTTCTAAATCTCTGTCATTACCCAAAAATTTGACCATAAAGGCTTATGACATTTCTTCCCTTTGACATAAAACCATAAAGCTAATCTGAAATAAGACACTCTCACTGACACATGGAGAGTTACCTGGGCACTGCAGAACAAGCCTACCAGTGACCAAGGGAAGAGACATTCAAAAAGGAAGACAGTATATTCAGAGACAATAGGGGGATATATGAGTATCAGAGATGCAAATTGTCAGCCAGAGCCACAGAGATTAAAGTCTGCCTCTTATGTATGACTTTCAAAGGCCAAACCTCCCAGTACACATAAGTATTAAGTTTTCAGTCAGGTCTCCTGAAAACTTAAAAAAAAAATTAAAAAACACAGGGTGGAATGGGATTACCAGATGGCATTAAAAGCCTCCAAACACAAACAAGTTCAAGAGATTGACAGTGTTGGAGAAATTATTCTGATCATCTTGGCCAAAGCTGGCTTTGAGTAAACCTTTCTTCTACTTGTGGCAATGACTGGCCCCTTGATTTGGATCAGCAGTGAGCAAAGGGACCCTCAAGAAAAATGGGCCTTCAAGTGGCTGGTGACAGTTAGAGAAGCAAGGATTGTGGACCTGGACTCTCGCTGTGACGTACATACATGCCATAATGTGCACAGTTCTAGGCATACGCACAAACACACACACACACACACACACACACACACACACACACACACACACACACACTGACTGCCTCATTTAATCTTCAAACAACCCATCAACTTCATAAAGAATGTAGTTTAGCTTTATTTTTTAAATGAAATAAAGTATTTTCAGAGTTTAAATAATGAACTGAGTGTCAGGCAGAAATTAATAGCATAAAGAACAGTGTGGCAAGATTTTGTCCGACTCTATCTCCCGCACATGTGCACCTAAGATCTGACAACTTTGCAGGCTTTGTGAGCCCTGAGATGAGACTGCGTGCTCCGGAGGGCAAGGCTTTCATTTTGCTCTCATTTTTCTCCTACCCATGTGGCCTTTTCTAGTGCTATTTTTGAGCAAAGGCTCAAGCGCACTGCTTACAACACTGTGGACTCATTCCTAACTGTGCCTCAGAACCATCAGACTCCTATGCTCCATTCCAGTGAAAACTATGCAAGCAATTGTCTAAAAGTCTTCTGCCTTTCTGGGCAGCACTCGGGAAAGGACTGCCATTAATCTCCACAATACTAGACCTCAGGGACTTGACAAAGTCTCCTAATCCTGCTTCTTGAGATTTCAGAGCAGAGGACTCAGTCTCTCCCTCCCTCCTCTCTCCCTACTCCTCCCTTAGTTCTAAGAAGGGTCCCCTCCAACCTACAAGGAGCAATTTACTGGGCAATCATAACTCCTAATCCATGGCTCTTTGTGAAAACCATTGGCTCCAAGTATTTTTAGGATAGAAAAAAGCATTTCCTATTTCAACAAAGTCCAATTTTACCAATGAAAAGCATTTGCTTTTAGGCTATGATTTTTCTAAGAACTCAAAGAAACCTGTTCTCATTTTAAAACTTGAAGCAATTTCCTCTTTGTCAAAGGTTATCTGAAAGAATAAATGTCCCATTCTCAATGGAAAAAAAGTCACAGACTAATTAAGTGCTAAAAAGAGCTCAGGAAATGAAAACAGGGGTTGAATTTTATAAAAAAAAATTATCCTGATACTCTAGACTTTATTTGTTCAGTTTAAAAGTACAATTAGAAAGATAAAAGAGTAAAATTCAAATTGACTAAAGTTTATCATTATTTCTTGTGCTACTTGATTTAGATTAGGTAGCCACAAAGTATACTTAAGGTCATTTAAATCAATAGCTCCTTGACATCATTTCATAACCCTGAAATAACATCTGGCATAGGGTTAGATTAATGAGTCTGTACCCGCATTAGACCACAAAATATTGTAAATTAGGTCATCTGTAGCTTTGGGTGTTTATTTTTTTTCATGTAACTTTAATTTCTCAAAGAATCTATTAAAAAGATGATTTGCAAACTTCATGCCTTTAGCGACAATTATACAGATACATAAGTGAAGTTTATTTTCCAAAATAACACTCATTTTAGTTATATATTTAGTAGAAGAACAATTGAAGTTCTTTATTTCAGTTTTAAAGAATCTTTTGTAAAACAATTTCATTGCTGTAAAATTATCATGTTGGGTGTAAATACTTGTAAATATTCTAAAAACATTTCAACTGTAGACTTTAAGTTAGTGAATTATTCAGTCTGTGAATTATATGTTAATAAAGTTGTGTTAAAAAGACGCAATGTATATGTCACCACACTAATTTAGATTATAAAATTAAATTTAATTTTTTCTGCTCTCCAAGGTTTACATTTTTGGCTTTATTGTTGATAAAATTTTCCTTCATTTCTGCAACATCTATTCATGAATGTTGTCAATGTAACAAACACTATTTCATTCAGTGATGATTATTGACAGCTTCTACATGTTGGAGTTATTTCAGAAGCTAGAAGTATTGTGATGAAATCAGGTAATTTTTTGAGCACCTGAAACTTACAATGTTATGAAGGATGACATTGAAGAGATAAGTCAAACATTTAGAAGAGCTACTAGATGTAGGCAACCAGGTTCCTACTGAACTCCAAACTCAGACTCATCCGCTGTTTCTTCTCTGGTCCCACACCTCCTGGCTGGGCAGGTAGTCCACAATGTCAAGGGCATGTGCCCACCTGGAGCCCTAAGGCATGTTGTATGTGTCAGTACAGGAGAGAACCTAGGTAAAGGAGGATAGAAGGATGAGGTTTTCTGTGGTCTCACTTCAAACTCTGTAAATAGAAGAGTTGCTTTCAAGTCTTACGCTTTCCACTTTCAGCTATTTTACAGCTCTGTATGAGGTAGAAATGAACTTGCATAAAAAACATGGAAGTGAAAATTACTATTGGCCATTGCAGTCAACTGATTTTGTCTGGTATGTGTTCTATTGTTTTCTCCTGCAGAAAAGATCACTCCAATTGTTTTAAATGTCTTATAGAATACTTACTGGTTTTGGATCCATTAGTAACTTTATTTCGGGATTTTGGACTCTATGCATGCATACCTCCTATTTTCAGAATTTCTTTGGCACCGGGATGTTTATCTGCACTATTAGATCTTGTGGATTAACATCCCTCTTTAACATATAAGTTAAGTGTATCTTTGATGAATGCTCATTTTTATTTGCATCAGAACTATGATTTTACCTTTGCTAAAATTGTGTTTTATAAAGGATTTTAAATAGGATGCCAGGCAGTTCTCACTGCTAAGATTATATTTGAGGAAGGCTAAAAAAAATGTTGGAAGAATAAGTTGTGTCATGATTGGGCACAAGAATGGCCTTAGTTGAAAGCAGATAGTAATAAGAAAGAGAAGAAGTTGATACCTTTTCATCTCTCACAGCCTGCCATGTTCTAAAACAATTTGAAGTCCTGGGACTGGAGGAATGGCTCAGCAGTTAAAGCACTCGCCTAGCAAGTGCTAAGTTAAGCACTAAGTACCCAGGTTAAATTTCCCAGCATGACATAAGCCAGGTGTGGTGGCACATGACTATAATCCCAGCACTTGGGAGGCTGAGGCAAAAGGATTGCCATGAGTCCAAGTCAAGCCTTTGCTCCCTATTGAGTTCAGGACCATCCTGGACCACAGCGGGGGAACCCTGTCTCAAAAAAAAAGAAAGAAAGAAAAGAAAAGAAAGAAAGAAAGAAAAGAAAAGAAAGAAAAAAGAAAGAAAGAAAATTGAAAGTTCTGAAAGCAGACAAGAGACAGTAGGTAAACATTGTGTGGACCAATGGTATTATTCAAAAACTAGAAAGTAAACATACATTTCCACCTCTCCCTCAAAAAACCAAAGCAAAAAAAAAAAAAGAACCTCCAAATAGCCAAAGAAAACTTGAACAAAAAGAATAACGTGTAGTCATTCTCATACCTACTTATAAAATATACAAAAAGCTATGAAGACCTTAGTATTGACAGAATTATGGACACATAGGCCAGTTCAATAGCACAGAGAGCCTAGAAGGAAACATTCATCTATGGTCAGTTGATCTTGGACCACGGTGCTAAGAATACAAATTGGAAAAAGGACAGTGTTTTCAACAAGTGACGCTTGGAAACCACGGAATATTCACTTTCAATGTTAGTCAGCTTTCTATTGCTGTGATAGATAAATAAATAAATCAGTTGAGAACAATCCACTAAAATCTGGTAAAAACAGTAAAGATCTTGGTGGGGAGTCGCACAGGAAAATGAAGGCAGAATCAAATTAGCCCCTTCAAGAGCACATTCTTGGTGGGATTGCCTCCTCTAAGGAGGCCCTGCCTCTTCAAGGCTCTGAAGCCACCCAATAACCTCATACCCTAGTGACACAGCCTTAGAACATGGACGCATTCAGGATATTTAATATCCAAACTGTAGCATCCATGAGCGGAAGAATGAAAAAAAATCTTGCTTCCACCATATATAGAAATCAACATAAAATTAAAAACTTGAGTGTAAAACCATGGAAGTATGAAGAAAACAAAAAAGGAAGAAATATTTTAGTACATTGAATGGGAAAGCTTTTTTTAAAAAGATGGAAAAGCACAAGAAACAAACACAAATAAATTTCATCAGACTAAAATGTTTCTGAATAGCAGAGGAAATAACCAGCAGAATAAAGAGAACAACTATAGAATGAGCAAAGATATTTGTAAATTATAAGAAATTATTATCCAAAATAGTGAAAGAACTCAAGAAACTGAGTAGAAAAAATATAAATAGTATGAAAGATAATCAATCTAAACTACATACAAATGACCAACAGATACCTGAAGAAAATGTTCACTGTCACTGATCATAAAGATAATTAAAATCAAAACCACAACAAGGTATCAGCACATGCTAATTAGAAAACCTATTATTTTCAAAAGACAATTAAGTTATAGAAAAGATAGAGGAAAACAGGAGCCTTTGCACAATATTGGTGGAAATGCAAATTACTGTTGCCATCTTGGAAAGCAAACGAAAAGTTAAAAACAGACATACCATATATCTGTGCCATATATATATATATATATATATATATATATATATATATATATATATAATTGGTTTGTCAAGGTGACACCTACACTGTCAGTCATGCTTACTAAAACATTATTCATACAAGTCAAGACAGAAGTGAGATAAGTATCTATCAACCAATGAATGAATAAATAAAATGTGAGGATATATCTTTTCTCAGAAAGGATGAGACACAGTGCATTAGGTGAAACTAGAAATTATTACATAAAGTAAACTTCATCAGGCCTGGAATAACAAGTACTGTATGACCTCATATATGAAATTTTAAAAGGTTATTCTCCTTTTCAGAAACTGAGAGTAGAATGGTGGTTGTCAGAGGCTGAGGAGAGTGGAGAAGGGAGGGATGGTGAAAGCGTGAGTGTAGGATACTGAATTACAGTAAGAAGAGAGAAAGAAATTATTCTGTTCTTTTGCTTGGTAGGGGTAACAACACATAACAAAATGTACTAAATGATGTTTCTAAAGCTAGAAGAAAGTTTTAAATATTTTCATCCTGAATGATACTTAAAATAAATATACTTGCCCTTGTTTGAACAATACAAATATATATATAATATATGTGTGTGTGTGTATGTACATATGTGCACACACACATATATATTACACAGTACCTCCTCTTAATATATACAATTTGTATGCATCGTTTTACAAAAATTGTGTCATGCTCAAAGGTACAGAGATCTAGAGCACATGTAATTCAAAATCAAGACATATAAAGGTCTGTGGGAACACTGCAAAGAAAATTACAACTTCCTGGAAGAGGAAGGGAAAGTTTACTCAGTAGCCACGCCACTGAGTAAGTGCCAAGCGTTCATCCATTTAATTTAATGAAGCTGCTATGCGACTGTCCCTGTCTCATCATTTTCTATATGTTACTATAAAGATAATTTTCTTATAACAATTTTTGTGAGTCATGAAAACAGAAAATTTAAGTAATTAGATACAACATAGTCCAGTCATTAGAACAGCTCTATCTATTGGCCAGCAGAAATGTACAATATTACAGTATCCTGCCTAATAAAAAAATGACTCTTTAATTACATACTAAAATAATCTCATACTGTCATTATAGATAATATTCAGAATTAAGATTAGTTAACCTGGTCCCTAAGTCACTGAGGATTAAAGAGAGAGTTATCAATTCAGTTTATTAATTTAGAGTATATATATTTGTAAATAAAACATACACCTAAAATATTTAAAAAGTAGCTTCCTATTAAAAGGTTTACTGGCAAAAATAGGTAGCTGAAATTGAACAGTTAATCCCTAGCATTATATTTGCGACAGAGATGAGCAAGTTTCAGAAGAAAGAATGTTGCTTTGTGTACATAAGGCAGGTCACTTTTCTTTCCTCGACAGGGCAGTATCCTGAGAGGCTCTTTGGGAACGTCAAATCACACAAGAAATGAAAATTAAAATTTCACCTAAAATAAGTCATTTTGCATACTTTCGTTTGATCCACTGCATTCAGACATTTGGAAATATTAGGTGGGAGGTCGAAGAGAAGGACTATTATTTTAAATATCTGTGTCTGTGTTTCTTGGTCTGTCCTCTAAATGCATTTGTTTTAAGCAGCAGAAATAATGGACTGAGTGAATGAAGGAAGGATCACTTTTTCACAGGGTCATAAGCAGATAGAGAGAGCCCCCATCATTTTCCTAGTCGTCCCTTCCTGACAGCCGGCAACGGAAGTAGACCCTTGCCTCTCGCAGCATGCTGCACAGGTCAGCAAACACAAGACCACAAGGGTTCAAAGAATGCTTTGACAGCTTGCTTAAAATATTCTCATCACAAATACAGTGAGATTTTGCACCTAGCCACGTTTTAGCAAAGAAATATGGTTGCTGGTCTCGAAGACGATTCAGAAAAGCCTGGTGGACAGACACCGCAAGCAAAGGACCGGAGGGGCAGTGACCTCCTTTATGACTGCCTCTGCTGCAAACGTTAGGAGTGCTTCTTAGCGACCACAGCAGCTGGAAGACCACCTGTAGGAAGAAGTCAGCAAAGAGCACTCGGGAAGTAACAGAAATAGCTAAGAGGAGAGAAAGAAGAGACATTAACAGTAAGAAAAATAGCCCTGGTTCCTTTGTGCTTCTCACACCTGAGGCAGATTGACATCCAATTTAAGAGTTTGTGATACAGACATAAAACCAACAGCCATGGTGGCATGGGCTGGCCCCGAGAGTGGAGTGTGATTTGGAAAACCTCCCAGCAGCCTCGAGACAGTGAGACAGCTGGAGTAAAAGAACTGTCTTCCTTTCGGGAAGCCACAAAATGTATCATTTAGGACAAAAGGCCAGAAATGAGGCAGAAATCTACTGAGTTGGCATTGTTTCCTGATTTTACCATGATTAAATTTATAGTCTAGTTCTCTGAATGTCCATATGTGGAAGCAGTGTTAAAACCTGAGGCAATTTCTGGGTAGTCACGTTTGGATATGAAAGTTTCTTGCACTAACATTAATTTCTCTGAATTAATTTGGTTTAACATTGCTGCTGTTACCAAAGGGTTTCTCAAAAGGTTTTCATTGCAGTTGTCTTAATGTTTTGTAAAGTGCGTTAAACAAATCACTTCGCCTGTTTTAGAACGTGGTAAGGAGGGAGAGGGAAAAGAGATGTTATTACTATCATGTGACCATGAAAATAGTCATATTTAGAGGAGAACTTGTGATTCGTATATCTCTTCCACCACCATCCCAGTTTCCTATTCTCTTCAGCAAAACTCTAAGTCATTATCTCTTCTTGTTATCGTCACTTCCTTTCTCCTTACTTTGAATGTGCTCCAGTCACTTAATAAACACTTTAACCATCACTTAATTGCCATATGTTGTAGTTCAAACTAACAAATACCTTATCCAAGGTCATAATCTCAAATATTCTTATGAATGAGGCATTACCAAAAAGACCTAGAACTAAAACTGAAATTTGGTGACATTTTGCAGTAAAACTAAAATATAGCAAGTATGAAATGTAGATTACGAGCTTTGCATATCATAAAATGTGCTTCACATAAAAGCTTATGCTTAGAGAATATGTTATCCTTGGGAACAGAGAGGAAATAAAGCACTTTTATAGTTATATACTTGCCCAAAGGTGTTTATGCAAATATATGGGCTTTCTGAAAGTTCGCTTGAATTTAAAACAAGTTTATAATTAACTCCTTTGTCAAAATGTCGTCCGGCAGCTAATTCTTCAGGAAATATAACATGGTTCAGTGCCAGTTAAGATGAATTAATGCTTTATTTTCCCCAGGAAACATCTCACGCCTCTCCCTAATATGTGTTCCTTTGGACTAATTCCATTCATTTGGTTCCCTGATTAGTTTTCCCTTTTTAGGTTGGCCCGGTGTAAAAGAGTTGAGCGTAACTTTCAAACCCAGGTGGTCTGGAAATCTTCAACACTGTTGAATTGCAGTTGACCTGCAGGGTGGAGGTGGGTGCGTTGTTTAACAAAACACACCACCCAGGAACTTCTTTAAAGATGTAGACCACACAGTCCTATTTTTCCATTCATGCGGTGGCCTAAAGAGATGCACAAATGAATTTAGCTTCTTCAAAGAAAATAATATAGCTGCTTTCAACATAGTCATGAACTGTGGTGCTCCAAGGGAAGCAGGTGGTGGTAAATCTCTTTTTGTGGTTTTGAAATTCAACTAGAGACAGCCTGAAAATAAAAGTGCTAGACAGTTGAATGGAATCACGCACGTAATGTGACAGAGCTTTATTTGTTTTCATTTATGTAGTAAATTTTTTGTTGTTTGATTGAAAGCCACGGATGCAGAGATTACCCGAGTCTCAGGCTCATTTATGCATGCAGGCAAAAATATTTATTCAATGTTTATTCTGACAAAATCTTTGTCCTCATAAAAGTCACAATCTAGTGATGCAGGTAACCAAAACCACCACACAAAGGTAGTAAATATTAGAGTAGATTTTGTGGACAGAAATTGCTAAGGGAGACGTGAGGCAGAAGAAGTTAGATAAGACGTTCCAGTGATTGTCTTAGTCACTTTCCTTTCACTGGGACACAATTCCTAACTAATGACTGAATAATAAACTAACGTAACACACTGCTGTAAGGAGGAAAGGGCTATTTTAGCTCACAATTGGGAGGTCTCATTCAGCCCGTGCGGTTGGCGATGGTGGCATGCTCATGGGTCTGGCAGGAAAGAGCTGTCTATCCTACCTCGGCCAGGAAGCAGAGTAGAAGAGGAAGCTAGGGATCAGATATCTCCATGGAGGCCACACACTCAGTGGTCTGCCCCTTCCAACCCAGATAGGTCTCTGGACAACACAGTCAGTAAATTAGCCCGCATGATCCAATTGGCCCCCACAATCCAGTCATCTTCCCAATACAGGCTTTGACAGGGCATTCCAGATCCAAACCATAACAGAGATTAACATCTAAATTGAACATGGGATCAGTAGTATATTCCACGGTAAAATCAAAAGCTGGGAAGTCAGAAACAGCAGCTGTCTTCAGTAGATTTCCAGCTGTTTTATGGGGCTGGCAAATGAATGTTTCTAAATAATGGGTGGCGGGAGGAGATGATGGCAAAAGATGGATAGGCAGATATTTAATCAAGGTCATCATATTTATGATTTATGTTGTAACTGAAGGTATGGCAGTTACTGAAAGAGTTTGGACTAGAAGTTCATGTGATCACAGGTCTAGACTTCAGCAAGTTTTCCCTGAGGTGTCTCTCCTTGGCTTAGTTGCCTCTCTGTGTCCTCTCTTGGCCGTTTCTTCTGTGTGTGCCCTTGGTTTCTTGTCTTTCTGAGAGATCCAGTCCCTACCTCACCCTAATGATCTCATTTAATCTAAACCACCCTTTAGCGGGATCCTTCTCCAGACACAATCCCATTGGTGCTAAGAGTTTTTACCTATGAATTTTAGAGAAACACAATTCAGTCCACATGACAAAGAGAGGACTCCTCTCAAATCACATAATCGTATTTCTGGGAATAGGGTGATGATGGTGATGTCACATAAAATTTTGGTGAAATCGAGACATTGTTTTCCACATCCATCGCACAACTAATAGAAACTTTTGAGAATACAGAAAACATAGTCACAGAAGTGAGAGAGCCTGGCTCCTGCACGAAGATGAAATGGAGCAGGGTCCTTTCCTCCCTGAACAATAAGATTTTGACGTGCAGCTTGATCAGATCATTGATGTATTGTGGTAGCCATTTCCATCTCTGTAACGCTGCACTTAACTTACACACCTGACAAGATGGAAAGTCCTGGGCTAACCACCAGTTGCTAGGGGAAAACAGATGTGTACTACCTCATTTCGTTTTATGCTTTTGTAATCTGCTTATTCCTGCCAAAAGCTCACTCAACTGTGTCTACCAGAATGTGGTTTTTGTGCTTAAGAAACTCTGAAATCAAGGGCCATATTCCTTGAGCTTGTTCCCTGTGTATAGTTGCCGACCAGTTAATAAGGACTTTTCTTTTGGCTTTCAAGTGTCCTGAGAGGTGGTCTCAGGGATCTTACCTTACAACAAGATGGGAGCAAAAGACAGATGTTATCTATTAAATATATTTATTTTATTATGCATTTTAAATCAAACACTTTAAGAAACAAAATAATTGCAATGATTTCTAAGTGCAACCACTGGATTCGGTTCTTATATAAAAGGTTTTTGAAACTATATTGTGGACATTAGATCAGCTAATGACTATATGTGTAAAAATTATCTCAAAATGAGGATCATACATAATGAGTTATTTTGCCACTGTATGTTTTCTATTTGTTTCAGTCACACATACATCCATTGAAAGAATTAAATTAGATCTCTGATGTTAACTCAAAACTATAATCCCTGTTACTTAAAAGAAAATTCAGATTAATAAAAAGATTGAAGAACGGTTCTGAAACTTTGACTAGAAGCTTTTAATGCTTGTTTTACTACTTTGGTGTGCACAAATTTTCAAACAAGGTTAAGGAAAAAGACCATATTTCCTACTGAAGATTGCCTACTGTTCTAGAAATAGGCTAGTGAGTTAGGAGTTTCTCAGTAAGAGCTACTTATTAAGATGTTACCAATAGAATATTCTCTATAGTAACAATTTTGAAATGTACACTCCATTAATGTGTTTACTATACTGTCCAAAACACATTGGTAATAACATTGTTGAACACCAGCATGACATATTTTTGCCTTCTATAAATAATTATCTTCAAATGTAAAAGTTTCACCTTTGGTTCTTTTCTGGTGTGAGAAGCCACAAGTAAGTATGGGAATCGTCTACTGATTATCTTCTCTAAGTATTCTTTGGCAGCAGTGACTCTAAGGGAACTCAGTTTCCGGTTTACCAGGCAGACTTCCTGCCTGGTCTCTACACAGCTCGCCCTCATTTTGGACCTTTGGAAGATTATGGACAATGGTGGATGACTCTACAGGGGATCAATTATGGTAAGTTTTGAGTGTAAGACAAGGGCTGCCAGTTCCAAGAAATCCTTTTAGTTAAATCTGAAAAGAGGGCCATGTTTTTATGGTCCAACCTGTCTTTCTTCCGTGGCGTATTTAAACACTAAATCTATAATAGACACAAAGGTGAAAACTGAAGAATATCAGAAAAGTCTCAATTACGTCTCCTTGAAGTCATCTAGGCTTAGATCTTTAGCATTCCCTTATTGTTCACTATAGTTTTAAATTAAGGTACATGCTGGGTCACAGACAGAGCAGGGTCTGAGAAACTGACGCTAAAAGAGTGTGCTTTGTTGGCCAGATCCAAAACAGAGTATGTTTTTCAAGCACTTTCACAATATAAGCAGTAGTGGAAGGGCTGCCGAGGCAGAAGCGTTGTTGCCATTGCAGTGTTGGTCAAATGTTGCTCCGAAGCTCCCTGGTGACTTTCCCGTAGAACCACCAGCTGCTCTGAGGTGAATGGAGAAGCTGAGGCATGCTGACTGTGTTAAATTTCTTGAGTTTGGAATTGTCTGACACTACAACTAACCAGTCTTGAATAACCAAAATGAAACCATTTCAGAAAAATAAAATAAACTCTTAGGATATTACATGGGTTCTTGTGAATGCTTACTATAAAAGATATAATTTATTTGAAATGGATTTTTAACAGTTTCAGGTGCTACAATTAATTTCCATACTAAAAGCAAATACATGAAATGAGGGATTTGAATAGCCAAATATAATACATTAAACGACATGTAATTCCTCCATTTCACTCAAAATACAAAATTGCATACACTCCTTAATCTTAATCCAGAGAATTTAAATTTTCAGCTCTCCATATTAACCACCAACAACTGTCACAATAATAATATTGTGGTGAAAATAAGCTCCAAGGGGATACATATTTGTGTAATGAGAATGTGCTTTGATCTTTCAAGTTGACTCATGAGAATTGTTGGGAATTTTTTTTCACTTTTTTACTAAAGACATTTGTGGGTCTTCCTTTCCTAAGTCAATAAAAAATAATGTACCATCTTATACTTTAGTTTACATAATAAATATTAAGGAATAATTTTAATTTTCTGCTATTCCTCAGAATTTTTCATAGATAGGAAAAATGAATAAATTATTGATAGAATTTTTATTCATGCATGTGATTGAAAACATTAGTAAATATTTATTGAATACTTAAAATGGCCTAGTCTCTACTAGCTTTGTGCACAAAAATAAAACTCTTTTCACAATTTAAAATATTTGTTCCTGTTGTATTTTGTTCTAAAAAAAAAGTTATATGAGGCTACAGGAAACAGACAACCACTTTTCTTCCTTAATGTAGAAATATGAAGGCCAACTGCTAAATTCATTGTTCATCTCTGTTCATATCCTGACAGATATGGGAGGAATATTAAATACTGAACTGTGTGTCACAGTGTTCTTCCAGATAATTCAGAATAATGAAGAAAGATTTATTTTCAGAGATACTAAGACAAAATTGTACTCAGGGATCTTTCAAATTTCAAATTTTCTTTAAAAAATTCAGAAGGCAACAAAAAGGCATTAGAAACTAGTGAAATAAGATATAATGGAACAGAGAAGTTATCTCAAATCCAGTTCACTCATAGAGAGATAACATCATGCAGTTAAACACCCCAAAAATGTTAAAGGGCTTAAGGCTTAGAATTAGTAAGGGATATTTCAAAGAACATCATGCCCCTATACCCCATCCTTATTTTCTTCTTTGTAGAATAGAGAAAACTGAGTTTGATGTGTTGGCTAAAGTTCTCTAAACATGACAACAGTGAAAACTAAAAACTAAAGTCTTTTCCTTTTAGACAAAACCTTTCTGCCTTACATGATTTCCCTGTGGTAAAATGTTTCTAAATTGTTTTCAGATGGCTCATTTTTATCATCTTTCATCCTCAAAATTTACCTAAACACAATACAATCAAAATGTAACTGAGAATGGAAGAACTGTTATTAAAAATAATTTACAAGTTGTGAGTAACCCTAAACTTTGAATAACAATGTTCCAGCACTAAACTGGGGCTGAAACTGTCGTCCCCTCACAGGGAGATTGTCATATGCATTACATAGAAAGAAACCGGCTTGTCAGCCAATGGCACTGTCTAGAAACAGACAGAAAGAAGGAAGGAAAGAAAGAAGGTAAGAAAGAAAACAAAGAAAGGATAAAGAAAGAGAGGAATATTTGATTTTTTACTAGACACAATTTGAATTAAAATCCTCTGATGGTCAAATTTCAGAAAGAAAACGCTAAAGGAAGTGTTAGAAAGACCCACACAGAGAAGCACAGGAGTCAGAGATTTTTGAAGAAAAGTCCTGTAGGCATTTGTATCTGTGTTTATTTTCTCATATCCCATACTTAACAACTGAATAACAACAAAAATATTTAGCATCTTTCTCAGGATATTAATAATGAAAATAATATTTGCACACTTCACTCAGGTTGCAATGCACTTTTTACAAAATAGTTCTTTTTAAGTCTCATAACATCTGGTTCTATTTTGATAACATATGAAGTATTCCTATTCTCATTTTGCAAGTGCAGAAACAAGCTCAGAGAGCTCATGTGACTTTCCCAAGATGATACAGCTAGAAAGTGATACATTAGAATAGGAGTAGGTTCTGCAAACTATATAAACTTTTTTCATTTTATGATATATAGAGTTTGTGTTGGTCCTGAGGCAAGAAGAGTTTAATGACTCTAAAGTACTGATCTTCAAATTTAAGAAACTCTACTCAGATTCTTTTTTACCTAAGGGCTTGTTATTCAAGGCAGTCCTTTCAGATCAAAGCTTGGGACCATGAAATGCATGAAAATCGTTGTAAAGTTGCAAACAAAGGAAAAATTTCACAATAAAATAAGAATTTCAAGAAACTCAGGGGACCTTTGAACGCATCTCTCCAGCAGCACATTTCTAAAGCAGTCTGGCCTTACATTCCTTTACATTTTGCCCACACTTCTTGGAACCAGATTCTGAGATTAGAACCTCTTACTCAACTGCAAAATTGTTTTACTGTTTTGAAACTCAGTATCTTGTCTCTAATCCTCACTTTTCACCTGAGGCTTAATAAAACATTTCCACCAATGTACTTTGCTTCGAGACATGTCTGTGTTATTTCACCATTAACTCACATATAATATGACCAACGTGAAATCACGAGCTTCCTCGCCAAGGCAGCCAGCCCACCCCTCTAGACATACGATTATGGGATCAGAGTTTGAACTTTGATATTTTTACACAAAATGTCAAACGGCCTAGATTCGTGTTCCTCAATATATACTAGAATTACTTCATTTTCCTGAGGCAGCTTTCTGGAAATGTGACCTTGGTCAAACAGGGCTTGCCCTTTCCATACTGTAACGAAACTTTCCTTCATGTGAGCTGACCAAAGGCAGGGGCCTTTGTCACCCTCTCTCTGACTCTACCGTTCTCTGACCTCTTATGGAACTGCATCCCTCATGCTGTGAGTTCTTAACCTGAAGAGAAACTAATGAATTTGAGGTTAGAACATAGTAACTGAGGCCGAGCTACTTTTAGTTTGAAGTCACCATATTTAGAAAATACACAATGAAGGATTTTTCTCAGCAGTTGCACAGTACTTATTAATCAGATCAGTTGGAACACTTAATCACAATATAGTGCTGTTATCATATGCAGTAACTTCTACTTTAAGTAAATAATGCTACAGCTATTTACTTTCATTTTTTTTCTTTCAGACAGGACCATGAGAAACATATTTTCTAAAATAATACAGTCTCTCTGCTCCACACACAACATGACATGCGAGATAGCTTCTTCCCAAATGTGTCATTTGATTCTTGTGCATATTTCCTGCATCTGTCAGCTTTCTGACCAGCTGCATCTCACCCTCTCTGCCAAACAACAGGGAAAAAGTGTTTGCTGTGTCTTCACATGTGACCTCTTTGGGGAAGATCTGCTAAACGTTTGTTTGTTTATTAATTAGTTCAACAGACATTGAATTGGATGTTTCATGCACATTGTCATAAGTGCTGTCGACAGAAGAGTAGAAAATATTATCTAACATCCTGACCTACTTTATCCAAAATGAGATTCACTCTCTTTGGTGTTTGATTGTATTAATTAAATAAGTGTTAATTAAGATTATTCTGAATACACATTATGTGCAATATTCTATTGACTACCAAATGTTGTTAGTTCTATCTCTGGACTTCCTATTTACTTACTAAAAATAGATATTCTCCATTCAAGAATCTTGACCTTCCAGAGAAGTCATTACAGCCCTTGGTAGGGTTTGGATCTGGAATGTCCTCCAAAAGCTTCATGATTAGAAACGATTCAGCCATGGAGGTTATTGCATTGATTTCCTGTGCTGTTAAGAGGTGAGGCCTGGCAGAAGGGACAGATCACTGGACGGATCACTGCACTGGCACATGACCTGGAAGTATATACATTAGTTCCTCACCTCCTCACTCCGGGTTTCTGGTCCTGCCGTCCCATAAATAGCTTCTCTCTGGCTAGCCTCCACTAAGCTCTCCCACCATTGCCAGTTGCCCATGAATGGACTGAGACCTTCTTAAATTGTGAGATAAAATAATTTTTAATTTGTGAATGGTAAGTATTGTGTCCTAGGAACAAAAAAAGGAAGCAACACAACCACAGTTCAAGACTATTTTGGTAAGAAGGATGTAAAAGAAAAGACATGACATGACCTCCTAACTAAGCAGTACACCAGTGAGACAGTTCTCTGGGCTGATCCTGGGCACAAGTCTATACAGAACCTAAAGAACAGGACAGATTATGTCTTTAAGAGGGAAAAGTGAATGAGCGATTTATATGGGATGCAGGTTGTGTTACAGCTGGGAAGAATAAGGAACAGGCATGAATCAGGATTCCTCATCCTCAAACACCAGGCTGGCAAAACAAAACAGGAGTCATTAGAGGTCCCTAGCCTGTGGTATTGAAAATCAGGTCACTCCTGCGGGCCAGTAAAGATGCCAAAAAGTACCTGCTGAGTGGACTTTATGTCCCAATAATCCTCCTCACAATATCTTTCATCATTTCAGAAACTATTCACAAAATTACGCAAATGTTGGTAGCAGCTTTTAAGATAATATCCAAAACAGAAAGAGCCTTGGCCCTCAGAAACAGGAGTGCAAGGACACACACTGCAGCACACCCTTTCAATAAAATCCAATTGTGAGATCGAAAGCCATGGATCAAAAGCCATGATCCGGGTGACATGTGGATGAGTCTCAAAAACATGCCGTGAATGAAACAAATTCAAAACACCTCTGCTATGGTCATAGTGTGTCCTGCAAGGTTCCTGTGGTATTGAGAGATGGAGTCTTTAGAATACAATGAGGTCATGGGGATGCTCTGTCCTCAGTGGATTAAAAGATTGTTGCCACTGTTGAGGGAGTGGGTCAGGATCACGAGTGACTTTGTATTACATTCTCTTTCATTTTCTCTTTGATATTTAACCTGCATCTGACTCAATTCACTGAGCATGATGGTTTCAAGTTGCATCTATTTACATATAAAAGCCTCAAATCTACCTGTCTTTCAAGACAAGTGGTACTCCACTGTGTGCATATACCACAAATATTGTATCCATTAGTCTGTTGATGGGTATTTTGGTGTCCTCCATACTTTAGCTATTGTTAGTTGTGCTGCTATAGATATACATATGTAGGTATACATATATCTCTTACATAGGATGCTTTTAACTCTTTTTAGATTCCCAGAAGAGGTATCCCTGGATCAAAGGGGATATTAATTTTCAGCTCTTGAAAAATTCCATACTGGTGGTTGCACCAGTTTAAAATCCCACCATCAGTGTAAGAGGGTTCCTTTTCCTCACAGCCTTGCTACCATTGATTATTGCTTCTAGAGTTCTTGATAAACACCATTCTTTCCGGGGTTAGGTGATATCTTAATGACTTTTTGATTTGCATTTCTGTAATGGCTAAGGATGTTGCATTGCTTTTCATGTATTTACTGGCCATTTGAACTTCTTCATCTGACAAGTGTCTATTCATTTCCATTGCCCATTTTTTAATCACCTCTTTAAATTTAAGAGTCTGTTTTTCTTTAGTTGCTTGTATATTTCTAGTTATTACTCTCCAATCTGAGATATAAGTGGTGAAAATTTTTTTCCCATTTTGTCAGTTCTCTCTTCACTCTCTTCTCTCTCTTGATAATTTCCTTTGCCACGCAGAAACTTTTTAATTTGATATAATCACACTTATTGATTCTGGGAGCTATTTCTTTTACATTGGGTTTCTTATTGATAAACTCTTTGCCTACACACAAATGCTTTAAATTTCTCCCTAATCTGTCTTCCATAAGGTTTAATGCTTTGGTTTCGATATCTAGGTCTTTGCTTCACTTTGATTTGATTTTGGTGCACAGTGACAGGTGTGTCTAGATTCATTCTTCTGCGTTTGGCTGTCCAATTTTCGCAGCACTGCCTGTTGAAGAGTCTTTCCTTTTTCCACTATATGCTTTTGGCTCCTGGTGTTTCTTTTTCTCTGGGAACTTTGATGCCATTCTCTGTCTACAATTCCTTTAAGTATTTTCTGTAGTAATGGTCTACTGGATGGGAACTTCTCTAGGTTGTCTTTGTCACAGAAACTTAACCTCTCTTTCTATTTTGAGTAATCATTTTGCTAGATATAGCACTCTGAGTTGGTATTTATGCTCTCTTAGCACTTGGATGATATTGCTCCAAGATCTCCTGGCTTTAGAGTTTCTATTTGGGTTGGATTTCTAGGACTTTAATTATGATATGTCATAAGGATGATGTCTTCTGGTACAAATTGCTTGGAATTCTGAATGCCTGCTGTAGTTCAATGTTAATTTCTTTCTTGAGATCTGGGAAATTTTCTTCCACAATTTCATTGAACATGGAGTTTAAGCCCTTTGTTCTTTTTTCAGTTTATTCCTTGTACTCTCATAATTTTGAGGTCGTTTCTCTTTGAATTACCCACCAGGTGTTATAACCAGTTTCTTTCTTGTTTTTTAGTTTTACTGTCTTCACTGAATGTTTATTCCGGATTATCCACTTTATCTCCAGATCTGATAATTTATCTCCAAATGTGCTAGAGCTGGATATTTATTTTTTCCTGTGAGTTTTTCATATCTTGGAGTTAAGCTTTCATTATTTCTAGATTTCCGCCAAATGGTCCCTAATTTCTTGAATTGCTTTAATTATCTGTTTATTTGTTTCTTATTTATATTCCTCTAACTTCTCATTAATGACTGCTGTTTCTCTGAGTATTTCCACTTTGAGATTCCTGTGTATCACTTTTATATTATGTGAGCTTCTGGGCCAACAAGTCAGCCTCTTTTTTTCACCTTGGTTGTCTGTGGGTTCTGCTACTTCAAGATTTTTGGAATCGGTTTCTAGGGTTTTAGGCCTTTTGTAGCTGATTTATTATCTCGCTTCCCCAAGGTTCTGCTGCAGTCAGTTGAAGCTCAGGTTTTGTTGGTGGTCTCTGTCTCTATTCCAGACATTTTCTTATTAGACTATTTCTGCTTTAAGCATTACCTTTAGTGTGTTCAGGTTTTAAATTTTATTATTGTCTTCAATTTAGTTGGCTATTACTTTTGAAGATATTCTCATTGCCTGGCCCTCTGTTGAGACCTTAATCTCCTCCACACTTTGGTGAAAGAGAAACAAAACACAGAACTATATATGGACCATAGACAGAGTATTTATTAGGATAAAGTGGATATGAAGATTGTTATCAATGTCAGCATACACTTTTAATAAAAGTTTACATTTATAATACTAATACTAACAACTTATTGGCAGAGCCTAGTAGCTAACTTAACATTATAACCATGCTACTCACAAGATTAATAGGTGTGATATGCGTCCATTCTCTATCTGACTAAACCTAGTATTGACTAATTGAAATGTAGATTCATATCAGTAGTATAACACAGACTTTAAAATGATAGAGCTCTATATTGCTTGTCTAGGCTAACCCAGACCTCTTGAGGTTCCCTACTCTTGTTAAATCCACCCACTATATTCTTTTAAGCAATGTATAGATATATCTTATTTTCTACTAGCTATGTGCTAATGCTAACCAAAATTGATATATACACCCATTTACCACTTAGTCTTCTACTAATGGTGGTTTATATGAACATTGTTTGATGGCCCATTGAAGGACTTTATTCATGATGCCACTTCCTTATTGGTAGTAATTTATACACAAAATTATATTTTTGATTAATCACTAGCTAAATAATATATGTAATACATTTGTACTAGTCTATCTATATGGTTGTGAATTATTGATCCTCAGATATTCTATTACTAGAGAAATTGGTGTAGAGAGAGAGCAGACTAAGATTAAGAGTTACCTTTAGGTATAAAATAGAAAGTAGAAAAATAGTTATATGATAGAGAGAGGCTTGGGAATACTCCTGCCCAAGCCAGGGGATAACGGACAAAAAAAAAAAAATCACACTATACGTAGCATTCAGGTAAGATAGGGAGAATTGTGGATGAAGTAAGGAGAGTATTGCTTCCATAACAGCCTAATGATTTATGGAAAAGAACCCAGAGAGTTGATCAAGAGAGGGAAAGACTCAAGAACAAACTAAGAATGAGACAAGAAGTGTTGGACGGTTAGGGAATAAAAGGGGGTAGAAAAAGGAATAAAGAAAAAGAAGAAAAACAAATGCTAAGGTAGATAAAATAAGGGAACCTAATCAGTTGTATAGAAAATAAGGAACTATCTCACATAAAAAGAAAAGAAAAAAGAAAGGAAAGAGAAAGATAAGAAAAAGCAGATGAGAATAAAAACCAAGCCAACAAACAAAAGAAAGGCCAAAATGCGAAATAATCACCAAAGAGAGAAAGAAAAGTAATAAAAAGGAGAGGGGAGGAAATGTCAGTTACCCTCCCCCGCCCCTATATTTTTTACTTGGAAGCAGATGCTGGGCACTGGAGATTTTCATCTGATAGCATTCTATCTAATGTTCCCGGAGAATTTTCCAAATGGCATGCATTGTGCCCAGACGTCCTGGTGGTTTCTATTGGGTGCTCCTCTACAAGCTGTCTGTATCAGTAGTGTCTTGGGTGAGTCAAGTCCTTTGGTGTGGAGATCTGGATTCTTTCCAGAGGTGGTGAGTGCCTTGGGCACAGCTGCTGCCTGAGAACCTCTGGGTTGCCCCAGAGATGGCAGTCGTTGGACTCAGAAGCCTTGGGCCCAGTAGGGAGGACTCAGGGTGCCCCAGAGGTGGATGCTTGTTCCCCTCCCTCTTTCTTTAACCACGTGCCTCTACTGGGTTGTAATGCAGCAGAAAACCCTCACCACAAGTGGTCCTTCCATTTGGGGCTTCCCAGCCTCGAAAACAAAGAAATATATTTATTTTTCATATAAATGACCCAATCTGCGATATTCTGTTGTAGCAGCAAAAAAGAGCTAAGTTGGTGAAACATCACCGAAGTTCCAGAAAGAGAAGAGCAAAGTCAAATGCTGAGCGGAAAAATCCCAAAATAGCCATTGCTTCTAGCAGAGAGACAGGAAGAATGCATGGAAGGGCTGTGGGCACGATCTGCTCCATCTTTTTAAAAATTTCTTTAAACTAACAAAAAATACTCTATGTATCTATTGTGAACAATATGACTTTATGAAATATACATGTATTATGGAATGACTAAATTATTGAATTAGGATATGTCACTCATACAGTTACTATTTTTATGGTAAGAATTCACAATATATAGTACTTTTAAAGAATAATTTTGTATGAAAAATTTCAGTCAGATAAGAATGTCCTGTTATTAATTGGACTTTTGACTGTGTGTTTATGTAGGAATTTATGAACATATCGAAAGTAAGTTTAATATCTGTTTCTTTCCTTATATGTAATTTTTGAATTAAAAATAGTAGAAAAGCAAGCCTTACTTAATAATATATATCCCTAAGTATTTAAGGAGAATGATTTCTGAATTTATTTTAAATCGTATCAAAAATAGTTGGCACAGCAAGAATAAGTAGTGAAACAATGTTAGAAACTAGTCAGTAGGTATATAGATGGTCTGGGAAAATTATTTTAACTCTGAAGTATGATTTTGAAAACTTATAATACATTTTGGAAGATAAGGGCTTTTGAAAACTTAAATTTTGTGTAGATATTAAATTTTATTTTAATTTGTCAACTCTTACATTAACATTTGACAATGCTAATTACTTTTTGTTAGCTATACCTCAAAAGAGAGGTCTGATTATTACTTCTTTATGGGAAATCTTGCAACAACCAAAAATTAAATGCTGAATTTCTATTTTTGTTCAATATCAGGAAATAAGTCAGTTTCACCATAAATTTGCAAGATCTGCCTGTTCCATCCACCCCCTAAGAGTAACCCATGAGGCTATGATGCAGCTGTTTAGGCTCACAGCATGTGCTGCTGCTGACATTAACAAAAAAATTAAAGTGCTCTTAGTTGTAAAAACTTGATAACACCAGTGAAAGAAACATCACTTAGGCATATTAATAAAAACTTTGCTATACAGAAACTCTGACCAGTTGTTTTTAAAAATAGACAGTGCATTCTAAAAAAAAAAAGTGCTTTTGTGAGGTTAAAGAGTATCAACTCTACAGGGCATGATGGTACATGCCTGTAGTACAGCCCTCTGGAGGCTAAGGAAAGAGGATTATAAATTCAGGGCCAAGCGAGCCAAAGAGTGAATTTGAAGCATCCTAGATTTCATAGTAAGACTCTGTCACATGCATGTCCACACACACGTGTGCATAGAAAAAAAATTAAATTTTACACACCAATCAATACCATTAGTTATAAATAAATCTCATTCTGTAACTGATCCCAGTGGAGAGCTTTCAAGTTATTTTACAGATTATATCAACTAGTATTCCATAAATTGCTGTTATGGCTGAGTGTTTTAACTTACAAAAATGAGAGAAATTCCAAAAAAGAACACAGAACAACTCACTTTTTTTTTTTTAATAGCTGCATTCAGCCAACTAAAACTGTAAGGTTTGGTCACAGTTATTTTCTTCAAGTATTGGAATTAAATCACTAAATTTTGAATTACAGCATCCAATAAATAAAAATGTATGTTCACATTACTGATAGTCTTCTCTCATCTACAGTTTTATTGTTAGTTGTCTAATTTAAACACTGAACTAGCTATAGAAACATCAATATTTTAATATGGATAATCATAAAATGCAATAATGCAAAATTTCTCTCCTACCCAATATGGTTTGCATACTAAACTATGCTTATGCAGCATTCGGTTTCAATCTAACAGCCTTCCCTTGGTACAAATCCTGTTATTTACCAACAGACTTGCATAAAGTGCCTCACCAAGAATGCCGAGCACTCCTCTGTGTGCAAGGATTATTATGTCTCTATTTTTAGAAAGTTCATACTCCTTTGTACTGTGAATTAAAGAATTTGTGAATGGCACCTGGCAACATCAAGAAGTTGTCCTTAACTGAGCCTAGGTAGGCCAGAAAGGACTTCTCAAAGATATTAAACTTTATAAAGGGTCTTGAGGAATGACAAAGATTTCACCAAATGGAGAAGGCTTAGAATAGAGAGCACATTTGATTCAAATCAGGAGATGTTGTCTTTGCAACAATGCAAAGACATTGTTGCGAACCATTGTAGATTCAAGGAAGAACAGTACAGTGGTGTTCTTAGACAATGAGGAAATGATGGTTCTAGAGAGACAAGTTAGGAAGGGACTGGGTAAGGCTTGTTTAGGTGGCTACAGCCTTCTGGCTGTACTCCAGGAGGACAATGGAGCCCCGCTGCAGAATTTTAAGCACAGAAATGCTATCAGAACTACTTATGGCCCTGACTGAGTACAATGTCACAGTCAGGGCCTCATCTCATTTCTCAGGCATGTGATGTAGTTCTTAAAGCTAGCCTCAAATTCTTGGACTTCGACTCAAGCCAACACAGAAACTTTGTTCTACGCCAGAAGGCCTAACTTAGCTCCTCCCGGCCCAATGTGCCCTGTTCCTCCTACTGCCTTAATGTGTGCAACAAGCTCATGCTTTTGATTTGTGGAAAATGTGATGAGAGAGGAATACTGACGGTGGCATATGTGATGTCCCGAGGTGAGGATCAGCAGGATAGAGGTGTTGACAGCACGGGCTTTGTGCTTGTCCGCGGGGCAGAAAGCTTTGTTGAGTGAGTTAACCAGGTAAAATGGCATTTCTTTTTTTATAAAGTAAATGGTATTAGTAAGTTTAAAACCCAAATAGTCAGAAGCCCAATGGCACAGGGCTGTAATCCCAGCATGCTAAGAGTCTAAGATAGGATTGCAACTCCAGCCCAACTTGAATAATGTAGCGACATAGCAAGACCCTGTCTAAAATTCAAAAGTAAAACTAACTAGACACATAGCTGAGAGTGTATGCCTTGTGCTGGATGCCTGGTACTACATACTAATACACACACACACACACACACACACACACACACACATCCCACACCCCTAGTGATTTCTTAACCAAGATGGAAGTTTCTTTCCATTCTATAACATCGCCTGTTCAAATTCGACTGACCAGTAGGACTGTCAGCAGGTTTGGAAGGCGTTCTGGCCGACAGGTATCCGCGACACTGAACTGAAGAGTGCTATCATTAAAGAGAAGCATATCAGTGGCCACTGAGGACGTTGCCACAATGATAACTACAAAAGGCTGTCTTTTAGTCTGCTTTATTTTCTACAGTCCTGTGTAATGTTTAGTATAGTAACTTGCACGGAGTAAGCTGCCGATAGTTGCACTCTAAGTTTGTAATAATTATGATTACCAACATCTTATATGTACTCGAGTCCAAGGAAGACTGCTACTATTCATCCAGGCTCAGAACCTCTGTTGTCAGTTGCATACTAATTATAGCACGGAGGGGATCATCTTTCTCCCCCTAGAATCTATTAAAATCTCTTTTAGGAATTTAGCTATTGTTCCTCATTCTCCTTCAGTGGTCTGTAGTGGGTTTTGATTTTTCTGCTCAGGATTCCAAAAGCGATCACATTTAGAAATTCCTAGCAGGATGCATTTTCTAAGAGTAGAAATTGTTTGTTTGAAAAATATAGATCACACATAGTCTGCAACAGATTTTTCTAATTGTGAAATCAAATTATTGTTGGTAATTTACTAAATAAAATAATTATCTTAAAATCACTGAAATATTATTGGACCCAGGTTCCACTGACAATGAGTTAAAAATAGAATACACACCTTGGAATTTGGAAGGAAGAAGATATAGACATGATTGTGAAAAAATTAGCATAAAAATATTAAGTCCATTTCTTGGTATACACTCAAATGAAAGAACAGAACAGACTGAGACATTTGCTCTCACGTTTGTAGCAAAATTATTCCCAATCACCAAAAGGTAGAAGTAATTTAAGAGTCCATAAGTGAATAAATGGGTGAGTAACACGGCACATACACACAATGAAATGTGTTTGTTTGCAATATTCTAACAGATACCTCAGCAGGATCAATGAATTTTGAAGTTACTGTATGAATGAAAGATACGATACTATAAGCTGGTAAATGTAGTATTTTGTTATTCTTTCTTGTCTTAGTTACTTTTTCTATGCTGTGACTTAATACCCGACATCCACAAATTTAGAGGACGAAAAGTTTATTTTCGCTCATAGTTTCAAGAGGTCAGAGTCCACTCAAGGGCAGCCAGCAACAATGGAAGTACATGGCAGAGGGATAGGGGAAAACGGCTCCTCACCACATCACAAATAGGAAGCCAAGTCTCAAGTCCAGTCTCTCCCCAGTGGAAGAGCTGTAACAATCTCCTTCCTTCCTTTTACACAGCTCGAGTTCCCAGTTGAGCCTCCCGTATCTGGGCGGGTACTCTTCCCTTATTTACTGGCCCATAAATCACTCACACTCTATTCGAGGCTGGTTCCTAGTTGCCTAATGTAGGCATGGTTTCTAAACCTTAATCCAGGAAGAGTTCCTAATTGCCTCAAATCGACATAATCTCTCCAATGGTCACACGCCTTTATCTTAGAGTAGTAAATGTTGAGGTTGGGAGAATTAGAAATGATAAACCAATAGGTACAGAGTTGGTTTTAGAAGATAAAAACTATTCTGGGAGTGGACAGTGGTAATTGCTGTGCAACAGTCTGAATGTGTTTAAGACCACTTAATTATACTCTTAAAATGGCTAAAATGGTTAAGAACCATGATATATATACTTTTAATCGCATTGAGTTCCTTTTGCCATAAAAAAATCTGTTGCATGTTGGTTTTGGTTCTACCACCAAGGGTCAGGATCTGCAGGAGACTTAAATCACCCATAACATTAAGAGAACATTCTAGTATGTTCGCAGTAATTTCTTGAAAGATTAATGTTTTCCTTGTAATTGAAATTATGTTTTAATAATGCAGGGATTTATTCTTTTGTTGAGTTTTTTTCCTCCATCTACTGAAGATAGAGTAAGTGCCTACTACAGGTTCAGGCGTTGTATGTTTTCCTTTCCAGGTCTACTTTATGCTATGGAATTTAAAATGGAACCCTGTATTAGGAAAGAAAGAGAAAGAAGTAGGGAAGTGTCACAGAGCCCATGCCTGTGGCTGGGAGCGTCAGGACTACCGGAAAGTGACAGCTGTCAGAGTGTACTTGTCTCAGCGATCTTGTGAATCTTTAATATTTAGAGAAAGGACATCAGTGTTCTAATGGTAAAGAAACCTAACTCAAACTGGCTTAATGACTGACAGGACCTCCGTTGCCCCGAGGGAAGCCCCAGCTTCAGAGATGCTGGATTCGGGAGCGCAGGGTTGTTTCTGTGTGCTTGACTTCTGTGATGCCTTCGTTGTGTCTGCTAGCGTAATTTTTTTTTCCTCTGTTGATCAGCATTTCCTTTTCTTCAGTTTTCGGATCATTTTAAACCTGAACTTACTGGCAGAATTTTACTAGTTATTATACTTTCTGCCTGAGATCTCTCTTCCTGGCCCCCATGCTATTACTCCTATCATCCAGGTCAAAGTTCACCTGAGCAGAATATCTTTCCTGACCATGCTACCTAAGATACCTGTCACATCCCTATTCTCATTGCCTGTTTTGTTTTCTCATTGTATTTATAACCTCATTGTCTATTCACTGTCTCTTCCAAATGTAAACCTCACATACGTGAAGAGATTTTCTTGGGTTTGGGGGGCCATGATCCTATTGTGTACCTTAGGGTGGGGCTGCAAACTGAAACCCACGGGCCAGGTTTCTGCAGCGTGTCCTTATGCGGCTGTGCACTGGGAGGTTTTCTTTACATTTTATATTTTTAGTTGGTTGAAATAAGTCAAAAGAAGAATCATAAGCCATGACGTATGACAGAATATGATTCCAATTCCTATATCTAGAAATGAAGTGTCGTTGCAACACAGTAACGCTTGTGCTCTTATCTATATTGGCGGGGACTGCCTTCACCTTACACTGGTAGAGCTGAGCAATTAGGACAGACACCTCGTGTCTTAGGAAGGCCAAAGTGTCCTCTAAAGCGGTCTTGTTTTCCACTGGTTCGGAGTAGCACTTGAAAAATCAGGGCAACTGAATGAATACATCTCTGCTCTCAGTAAGAGTATCTGAGACATTTGGGAACAACACACAGCTTTTCAGACAATCAAATCTTTTAATTAAAAAAAAAAACTTTTGTTAGAAATAATGGAATTAGAGCAAAATATTTTTTAAAATATACTAAAAGAATAAAGAATGATGGAATAAAAATAAATAGTGATGTATATGAAAGTTATAACAAGCATATTACTCAGAACTTAAAAAGTAGGAAACTATTCATTTCTATTCATTACACTATCGTTAGATACTCTAATTAACTCATTTGCCCTTTCTTCTAACCAATCACATAAGTCTTTTTCTGATAGTCCTCTCCCTTAGCTAAATTGTGAGTTACTCTTTATTCCCAAGCCAACTTCAGCTTTTTCACTTCTGATGTTTTTAGATATTTTCCTCTTTTGCTCAACTGGTAGGTGTTTGACTGTCATTTGAAAGATACTAGCTCAAAATCCACTGCTGTCTCATGACCTCAGTGTGGCCCTCCATTCTTTCCTTTATCTACTTGTTCATCTAGGGATCAGCATAAGTCAGCCCTTTATGTGTTCATTCATTCATTTATTCTTTATCTCATTCATTCTACAAGTATATGTTGCACAACACTAAGTAAAAAGCATTGTTCTAGATCCTGGGCTGTAACAATTATAGGGAGAGATTTAATTCTCTTTTCATAGAGTTAGTATGTTGCTGGGGAAGAAAAGTAACCAAAAATTGATAATCAATAAAATTATGTTGACTGTCATACAAGCTGTAAAAAACAAAACAAATTTGAGTGAGAAGATGATGAAATGCAGTCATTCTGTCTCGAACAGTGCTTTCTCCATGTACCTGTTACTGTTTACAAACGTCATATATGTTTTCCTTTCCACTAGTCTGCCACATCTGTTTTCTGTTTTTTTTTATTTCCACACATAAAATTGCAAGACATTTTGCAAAATACTGTAATTAATGCATGAATGATGTTCATTGTTAATTGGTTCATTTCTTCATACAGAAAATACCATACACAAATAGTAACTACATGAACACTTAAAATATTTGGAAAATATTGGGGAAATTTCCATTTTACTTGTTTTATTTTTATTTTTTCCCTTTCTTATTAGTATATGTATGCAATAAATAATGATTACAAGCAGCTTGTGTAGTTTGTCCACGTAGGTATCACATCATGCATCTCTATTATATGTTGATTTTTAGCTCTTTTGGAAAGATACCCAGAAAAGGTATTACTGAATCAAATAGCATACTTATTTTCAGTTTTTGAGGAATCTCCATACTGCTTTTCATAGTAGTTGTACCAGTTTACAGTCTCATCAGCAATGTAGAAGTGTTCCTTTCCCCCCCCCCCAACCTTGACAACATTGATTGGTGTTCAAATTCTTGATAAACACCACTTTCACTGGGGTGAGATAATATCTTAGTGTTGTTTCAATTTGCAGAGAATATAATGGCACCCAAAGAGGAATTTTTTTAAAACTCCTGTGTAAGTTTATGATTATGTGAGTGAGAAAATTTTCTATTTCTGAGATTATCTTAGGTAATTTTTAAAAATCACATGTTCCATCGCTCCTTGACTCATTTACTATATATCATTTATACACCAATTTATATACAAAGATATATCTAATTTTTAAATTGGACTGACCACATTTTAAGATTTGACTTTTGTTCTATGATGCCTTTACACAAGTAAAAGGGGAAATCTCTATCTAAAGCTAATTAGATCCATGGTATATAAAAATTTTCAAGAGTTAGGCATCCAAGAAGAATAATATTCTGAGTTTAAAATTTGATTTAAAAATCTTTTAAATGAGAAACTCTTGTATTGATTTTCTACAATTTCATATTCAGTATATAGAAATGTATTCTCTAGATGAATTAAATAAGCCGTTATAATTTTTTAGGGTTTACTTTTTCACCAAGGTCAATTAACATCTATATTATTTCTTGATGCCATAGTTTCTCAAAACTTTTCTGAGACATCTAGGGAAGAGAAGCAGAAAGTCAGTTTTTTGAAACATGTCCTCAAGAAATATTGCGTCAGGAGGCATTATGTGTGAGTTGTCTGGATATAAGCTGTGCATGTCAGAAAAATGTGTATGTGTGTAACTGTGTGTGTGTTTGCTTGTATGTACTTTCATACTGAGATCACAAAGATAACGCAGATGTTTTGGAGTGTTCATGAGAGTGAAATGAGAGTAGAGATTACACGGTGCTTATTGTTGACATATCAACCCTAATAATAGAGAATGAGTGTCTCGGGGTGAATCCTTCTTTAGACACTGGGAGACACTCCCATTACAAAGAAAGACAGTTGTTCAACTATTTTTTAATTGGCCTTGAAGTCATGTATTAATATGAGAAGATAGAAGGAACAGGGTGTGGAGGTCATGCTAATTTGATTTCTTTCTATTACAAAAGAATATTTGTTGGTTATCCAGCAGTGTTTAAAAGAGTCTTTTTAGTTTTCATCTTTGAAATTTAGCAGAAAAATGTAACTCACTTCCTGGAATGATAATTTCCTCCATCCATTAGCCTAATGTTGTGTTTATTTTCTTATTTCTGTGTATACATGGGGAAACTATATTTTTCAGGATGTCGCTGAGTTTCAGTTTTCTAAATCTGTATGGATAATGTACAAAACTACACAAATAAAACATAATTATCACTAACATGTTGTGCCTATCTGCTCAGCATTACATGTAAGAGACATCCCACAATGTGTAAATTAACTTTTGGATTATACCAACATTAAGATGACTCTTCTGAAATGGTCATTTGTTTGATTAATACAACACAACTATCTGAAATAATGACTACTGGTCAATCAAGAAATTATTCAACCTCATTTAGTTATCAAACCAGAGTGTGAAAAATGAACATGGACTATTTCCCAATTCCATGTTTAGTCACCTAATCAGTCATGAATCTGTAACAATCTTCGATGCAAAACCAAAAAGAGTCACATCTGAACAACTCAAGTTTTACTTATTATTACAATAAAAAATTTAAAAAAGCAAAAGCAATGGACAAAAAGAAAACATGGGTATGCTCAAGTTATAGTTCAAATGATGTAGATATTAACAGAAGCTAAGAGCTATGTTCCTCATAATTGAAACACCTAAAAATTAGAAAGATTAGGGTCACAAAGCAACACTCAAAATAACTGAGAAACGTTCTACCACAATGCAAACTCACTTAGTGTGACTAATGATTTGTTCCTGGAGATACTTAACATTCACAAAGTGTTGACAACATGTTTGCCTATATTCAAAGCTCTGAGAGGAACAGCTTCTGGGTGGTACATAGTTTCTTATTCATGAAAACTCTTAGTGACTTGTTTCTTTCAATAGCTTTAGCTTTTCTCTCAAACCCTAGTTCATGCCTACCTTATATGACATATTGAGAAATACATAATATATTCTGATACATCTGCATCAAACCACACTTTGCTTAATTTTAGTTCTGTTGAGGGATGCAGCCTAAGTCTGTAAATAACAACAGGAATTTCTGATGTAGCCAATCTATATAGTATTTAATGATTATTAGTATTGTTCTTATCTGTAATAAATTGTCATTCACTTTCAACTGTTTTTTTATCAAAGATGTATTGACTCTGCTCTTTTGCCAAGAGCCTCAGATTTAACATTAAACATCAAGTTCAACATCAACATGAAGTTCAGGTCCAGGGAGATAAAATAGCTTGAGGAAAGGTAGAGAGAGTGATCACAAGTTCATGAAAACAAAGTTATAAAGATTTGAGAATGCGCTCTCCAGGTACACTCACACTGATGTAGTAGAAAGATTGTCCATGCAGTAGCCAGGACAAAGGACACGTCATTGATGAGGCAGACAGGCATACAGACTCAGCAGTCCAGAACAGAGCTCATTACAGCCTTGAGTAAAGCAGGGAGCGTAAAAGCAAAGTGGAGAGGACGGACTTTGAGATATTAAGGAGATAGAATCTGGAGGACTTAGAAACTGAATGAATGGAACGTAAGTGAAAGAAAGGGATTAAGGAGAGAGAAGAATTTAAGATGCATCTCAAGTTTCTAGCCATCATGGCAGAATCGGTAATAGCAACTGGAGAAAGAACATATTGAAACATAATCTGTAATAAATTTATGAGAGGTCGTGATTAAAAAACAGCTTTATTAAGATACAGTGCACATACCACACACTTCGTCATTAACAATATGTTCAGAGAGGTGTGCAGCCGCCACCACAAATTTCTACCATTCCGATTACACCCTGAGAGCACCTCATCTTTTGTTGCCATCCTCACCACATCCCCCTCATCCCCAAAGTCCAGGAAGCTGTCAATCCTCTTTCTGTCTGTAAGGAATTGGCAATTGAGAACACTTAACATTAATAGAAGGATAAGACACGCGACTCACATTGTAGCATGGTTCAAATCTGATTCTTTTTATTGCTGAAAAAAATCTTGTATTAAGTAGACAGAACACCATATTTTGTTTGTCCATTTTTCAGTTCATGGGCATTGAAATCGCCTCTACTCTTTGATTATTTTGAATAAGACTGCCATGAATGTGTGCAAGTTTTATGTGGACACACATTCCCGTTCCCAGTGGCTATATACTCAGAATAGGTATTGTTGAATCACATTATAACTTTGTATCTAATCTTTTATGGATTTACCAAACTGTGTTACTCAAACATGGCTAATTTATATTGCATGCCCACCAAGAGTGCTCTTGAAACACAATGTCTTCATAACCTCACCAATACTTGCTTTTTCTCTTTTTTATTATACCCATTCTAATGGGTGTAAAGTGGTACTTCAATGTGGTTTTGATTTACATTTTCCTGTTGGATAATTTTTTCTTAATAATCATTTGTGTCCTTTCTATGGTGAGATTTTATACATATATTCCCGCCATTTTAGTTGGAATTTTCATCTTTTTATTAATCAGTTGCAAAAGTCTTGTACATATGCTAGGTACAAGATACATGTCTCTTGTCTGATATGGTTTTCAAATACTCTCTGGAATAGATTTTACTTTCTTGATGGTATCCTTTGAAGCAAAAAAACCTTTAACACTGTTGATGTCCAGTTTGTCTACTAGGGACAGGAGGTGGGCGCTTTTGAATTCCTAGCTAAGAAACTGTTGCCTAATCCAAGATTACAAACATTTATGCTTACTTTTTCTAATAATGTTATAGTTTTAACTTCTATGTATGAGTCAGTAATTTATTTTGAGTTAATTTTTACTGATAGTGTGAGTTAAGGGTTCAACTTCGTTCATGTAGATACTTAGTTCTTTTAGCACCATTTAGTAAAATTATTATTCTTTCTCAGTAAATTGTTTAGGCACTCTCTTGTGACCCCAATTCACTGCACCAGTATTAGCCCTCTCACTTAAAGATGGCTTATCTGCAGGCTTGCCAAAGGTCACATGTGAGAAGAAAGAAAAAAGAAAGCCTGCCCAAATAAGAAAGTTATTTCAATGAGATTGTTTCCTCTTGGAATTTAAGTGTAATCATACTAAAGGAATTTGGCATTGAGTAATTGAGAAATACACTAAAAGCTGAGGAAGGAAAAATAATGTGTAAGTCATGTAAGAATTGTAAATGAACTGGATGGTTAATAAGAGAAATTATATAGAGAAAATATGGACAGGATGGTGAGTTATCTCTTTGATCTGACACCTGAAAAAGAAACAAAACTTGACTGAGGAAATTCAGAACTTATCAGAGTTGAGTCACGTCAAACATAAGTCAAGAGGTGATCTAGGAACTGTTTCTAAGGCTTGGATACAGCAGGTGTTGTTCCTGGATTCCTGAGAAGTCTTCCTGTATTAGCCAGAGGGATCTCATCTGTCCTCATAACCAAATGACTATCTGGTTCCTAGGCTTCACAAAGCAATGTTACATGAAATAGAACAACTCCTATCAGTGGCTCAAATTTCCACTACACCAAATCCCAAGTTCATAAGGCATCTTTCATGGGTGCTATCTCATTTTGCTGTTATCCTGGACGCTTCCTGTCATCCTGTCATGGCTAAGGTACACGGTAATCTCGGTCATAGTTGAAATTCCTTTTGATTTTAGATGCAAATACAGTGATACATGTGCCACCCTTAACTGGGCAGGTGGAGGCTGTCCAACTGACAGCCAGTCATGTTTCTGCTTCATCCACCACAGTTGTTGCTTTTGTTTTTTAATCTTGGAGTTTTCTTACTTGTGGGAAATGTTTTGGATCAGATATAATACCCACCTTGTTTCATTTAATACCAGAAATCACACTGGAAATGAATACACATGAACGCTACAAATATGACTGATCTCACAGATACCGTACCTAGAATAATCAACCACATATTTTGCCTTTTAAATTCATTATGATCACATTTTTACTTTGATTTCAGGGAATGTTGAGTCGTTTTTATTAAGTCTCACTTGCCAATGGATTGCATTTGAGAAGATAAGCCTGTAGCAATGCGGCTTTTCAGGAAGGCAGTCATATTCAGAAAGGAATGACGGGGATGGAGCTCCAAGGGTAGGCAGATTTCCCAGGCAAGCTATGATTGCAGCGTTCTTGAAGACTTAGAACGTCATTTAGATATTCTCCCTACCTAAGCGCTAACACTACACAAATCCTATATTGTGCGAAAAATATTTTTAATTGAAGTAGTTCCTCTCATTAAAATAACTTCAGTATCATATATATATATTTGTTAATCACAGACACTATGCTGTGTACAAACACTATGTTGCTTAGTTATAATGTGAGATAAAAAATTCATCTCTACGCACAAGGACTTTATGATTATGACAGCGTGGGACATGGGGATGGGGGTCTTTCAGAATCGTAGCCAGTTTCTTGCTCTGGAAAAAAAAAAATCACACTGTTTTCTTGATCATCATTCCTCAATGCTGTGAACCTAAGGTAGGTTTTTTTTTTCCCTCTATTTTTACACTACTCAGGATTGAACCCCACTCCTTCGCACTGAACTATACCCTCCTTTACTTTTATTTTTATATTTTTGAGGCAGGATCTTACTCTCTAGGTTTCCCAGTTGGGGCACAAACTTGCAGTCTTCCCGTCTCAGCCTCCCAGAGTGGAGAGATTACAGGTGTGCATCACCACACCCAGCTACGTAAGCAATCGAATCACCTAAAAAGCAGAGGCAGTTACTCCTTGCCTCGAGGTGCTCTGCAAGTGACTCTAGAGGGACACGAATAGGGAGCAGGTGCACCATTTCAGGCAGTACTGACACTCAGTAGGTGCTGTTATCTTCGTCACTTCGGGGAATCATTTTGAAACTGCCTACTCTGTTTGTCAGAAAGGCTAAGATTTTGGCTCGGTTTTTACTTTGTTTACATAACTCATTGTCAGTTTCACATAATTCAACTCCAAAACTTATCTCCGTAATGCACATCACCCTAAATGTATAATTAAAGGACGTCTCAACTCAATTTCAGCTAAGACAAAAAACTATTGCTTATATTCTGAAGCAATGCTTAGTTTTATGTAAGCATGTAGTCTCAGCCTCCTTCCTGTAAGAAAAACCTGTAATGAAAACATTTTCTATCAAAAGGTTTTATAATATTGATTTTAATTAGCATTTACTTCTTAAAGCTAGTGTTTAATGGTCATTAATAAAAACTACTTAAAACATATTATAAATGATAGGTCATCTTAAATGAAATACAATATGCTCCATTTATTATCTATATTTTCTGCTTCTCTCATTGTCAACTTCTTGAAATACTTATTTAACCCTCATATCTGCACTTCTTCACTTTGCAATTTCCTTCACACAGATCTGTCTGTCCTTCTTCCCCACCTCTCTACTATAACGTTCTTGTCAAATGAGAATCCCATTGTCAACACATTTTGAAGTGTACCTGTTAAAACTCTCATTGGGTTCAGCCTTTCAGCCACATTTGCTTTAATTAATTAGTTCTTTCTGAAAAGTCCTGACAGAACCTCAGCCTTGTTGGGGGAAGCCCAACGTTCTGTGGCATGCTGGTCAATATTAATATAACCAGCTCTTTACGTGAAAAGAGTCCTAACTGCACTACTGGCCAGTTTTAGTAGCTGAAATACTTCCACTGCCACAACTTAAGCTGCCAGTATGACCTCGATGAACGAGGTGGTTAGGAGCACAAACAGCTCAGCACACCACTTGGTAGCAACAGTGAACACGGGACACTGGAAATGCAGTGTTTTACTGAAGTTCTATTTTTGGAAATTGTAATAGGATGTAATTAAATATTCAGAAACAAAAAACAACTTTAGTGACATGTAATAATTTTTTCCACTTAACATCCATTGATTTTAATTTATATTTTGTCTTTGAATTTAAAAAGTTGTGATTCTTTTGAACAAACACTGAAAACATACATGAAACATTTTAATTAGTAAATACATTAACAATATCCTTTGAGTAGAAAGATTGCTTTTCAGATCATTATGAATAATAGAACATAGTTTCTATAAAATCTCAATGGCAACAACATAATTAGCAATTTTAGCAAAATTACAAAAGACACAAATGATGAGAAGGGAACAGGGGAAGAGAAGAAAAAGAAAAAAGTGGTCAAAAGGTGATATGTATGGTCACCAACTCCCCAGGTTACATGTAATTAACATGTACATGAATTTGTGGCTCAGATGTATTCAAAATTTTTAAAAGTAAAAAACAAACAACTTTCCACATATTCTGAAAGGTTATGGGATAAATAACATTTATAAACTAAGCATGTGTTCGTTGTATCTCTTCTAAACCTCATTGGCTCAGCAGCAGAACTTCTAGGTAATAATAAATTTAACTACCTGTTATTTTACCAACTCCAACTCATATTTAAAAAAAACTATGTGTACATTTTTTAAATATTGGCGTACTATAGATATAGTTGTGAAGGCAAAGGTCCAACAAATTTTCATTTATCAGTTTGATAATGTCATACATAACTCTTCAGTATTTAGACATGTGAGATGTGACTGTGTTTTTGCTCTTACTCCAAGCCCTCAAAATGTTAGTGGGGTGCTGATCATGACTATCAAGGAATAAGGTGGGGATCCTCACGCCTATGAATTTGAGCTTAGATCCATCCAATTCCAGCTTTTGCAATGTTAGGTACTACCGTTGACTGCCTTCCACACGTTTTCAATAGTAAACAACAGTTGTTTTTACACTATAGCATTTAGTTCAACAGTTCAAGTCAGGAGTTTTGTATACAATCTCCAGGATTACTAAACTCCAGTAGCTGGATTAAAACTCTCGCAAACTGACCACAAATTAATTAGCTCTGCTTAAGATACAGACAGCACAGACAATATTATCAGATGAATTTTAAGCAATACAATATTTTGACAGTTATTTAAAATATTAAAATCAAAAGAAGAGCTCATCATTGAAGCCATGCAGATGCTTGAGTGAGATGTGCATGAGTGACGCAAAGTGGATGATAGCAAGTTAAGTCAGAAGTAAGATGGAGAGAAAGAATGCAAGAGTTTTGAATGGCTTTTCTTTCAGTAGGCCAGCAAAAGTTTATTATTTTTGAGCTGGTAAGTTAGTATATTGGATTTTCCCCCATTTTATTGATTTGTATAAGTGCAAAATTTAAGGTTTACAATGAAGTTTAGCATTTTGTGCACCTAGGTATCTTGTGAAGGTGACAAGGACTTTCCCTCTCTCCTTTTGTCGCTCCCCCTACCCATCCTTCCCTCCGGCCCTCCCCGCCCTATCCCCCACCCCAGCCCCACGCAGTTTCACTTTGAGAGCGAGGAGAAGCAGGCCTTGGAATGAGAACTGGCCAGTTGCACCTGTTCTCTCATCTTCAATGCTATTTGCTTCCCAGCTTTCCTCCGAATAGCATAAGTCACCCCAGGCTGATGGGAGTTGTTCCTGGACCTCAGATAACTGCCTCATTTTTACTATTCTAGAGAGATATTGCAAATAATTCTGTGCAGAGCAAATCATCAGAATGTCAAAGTATGCTAGTTGAGATATTTTGTTCTCCACATGTAAAATACAAAGGCAACAACGGAGTAAAATGCAAGGATATCTCTGGCAGAGATAAGAAAGAAGCGACAAAGGTCACAAGCACTAAAAAAAAAAGTTCAGCCTTAAATCAAATACCACCTGTATAAGACTGAAATGGTTTCTTTACCCATAACACTCTCTGGACTCCGCAGTGTAGTTAGTGATAGCTGCAGACAGCATTGAGTTATTTTGGTGATAAATTCAAGTGATTACTATTTTTCCTTTTTTATCACTCTAATTGAAGTCACCATTTTAAATCATTTTAAAGATAACAAATATATTTTTATATAATTTCAAATGAGAGCCTTATTAGATATATTATTTTTCTATTCAGCTTCCTCGCAAGATAAAGACTTGCATCATACCATGAAAGTTATGTTACTTTGGCAAGGCAAATGATGCCTTGTCCTTCACATCACAACTGCAACACTTTCTGCAGAGAGACCTTGCCTGATTCTCCCATCTTAATCTGGTCGTCAAGTTCCGTATTATCCCAGAACTCTGTGTGTAACAATCCTGCACGGGAATTATAACAATTGCCACTTATTCATACTTACATGCCTTTAAAGTCCATCACACTAGGTAAGTTGACCACTCCGGGAACCAAGCAAGCCTACCTGGACCACCTGCTGTCTCCAGCACCTTGCGTTGTTTGTTTCTGGCAGACACTCGCTCAAAAGATTATTTTAGAATAAGTTTATCCTTATCACATAAAGAAACAATCTGGTGCTATTAATATTCTCTGAATAGAAAAATACAGACTAAAAATGCAAAGGGAAGGAGAAAAATGACATTAGATTTAGGATTGTCAAAGTTTAAATTCACAGGGGACACAACAAGAAAAAGACTTAAAGAAGTGTTTTAATTTTGGACAGAGAGAGTAGCAGGCTCAATACGGTGGACCTGGCTGGGGGCCTCACATTTTGAAGGGATGGTAGCAGCAAAGTGGGTCCCTAATGACCTTGAATTGTACTTGCTTAAGGGAGATGTCAGAGTGCAGCAGGGGCTTGTTTGAAGGAGTCACGTCAATGCCTGTCATCCTGGGGTCAAGCATTTCCACGTAGTTTTATAACTCGCCAGCATGGTGGCTGCCCTAAGGGAAAATCAGATTTCCAAATAACAGTTTGAGAAATTCTATCCATGCTGAGCCCTTAGAAATAAAACAATGGGCTAGCATGGGGAAAAATCCATCTCTTTTTGTCTCCTTCGGGTTCTATGTTTGCAGGAGACAATGACAGACTTTGGCCCAACATATTATTAATGTTATTAAAGTACTTTAAAATATTAAATCGAATATTCAACAATAACTGAATATTTAAAATCAGAATGTTATAATCCAACTACATCCCAAACTGAATGTGAGGCTCACACCTCATTCATCTTAGTGACTTCATAGCCTTGGGCAGTGCTTGGCATGCCGTAGATGCCTGTGACGCATTTATAAAATGAAAATATCATGTAAAAGTACCTAATATAGAGATCTTTCTCCACACCCTCCCCACTCATCCTTACTCCCATCGGATGAGCAGATCCAAATATGTGCAGTCTGCTAAGTGATAGCACCATGAAACATGGGCTTAACAGAGAGTTGCTAAGGAGCTGGAGAAGCACCCCCAAGCCTAAGTCCTAAATAAGAAAGCAGTTTCAGACAAGGTCAAACCAGAACTAGATAGCAGAAATTTGCACAGCATTTGGGTAGATGATGACAGTGAGTTTTGCATAGGACACCTCAATGATACTGATGAGAACTGACAGCAGAAAGTCAAGTAGGGATGGATGTTCTGGGAGACACAGAGTAGCCATGAGTAAACACCAAGGATCAGGACGCTACTACTTCCCTAGAGGGCAGTGGTTCCTAACCTTTTACAACCACCGACTCCTTAGATGTGTTGAGGAAAGCATTGGACCCTCTGAAGATTGTTATATGTTTCTTGTAATGGAGGGAAAGGCTGCTACTTTACGATATTACAGGAGAGATTAACACCTTGACCCCTCCACACAAACACATAGAATATTTTGAAACCCCTTAAATATGTGAGGGAAAGCTTTTCTAAATACTATATAGCTGACTTTTTATTGGTGCCCTGGAAATGGACTCAGCAGTAATCATTCATTAGAAGCTCATTGTAAATAACTAAGGCAGAGCACAAGTTGGCAAAGCCTGTCATCTACCGTGGCTGGTTTTAGAACAAACCCTAGGAACTCCCTGACTTTCCAATATTCAGTCAGTGGAGCAAGAATAAATCAAGCCCATGCTGTCTCTTCATCTAGGAGAAAACTTACGAGCAAAACGTGTCCTGGAGATGAGGGAGCCTCACTTCTCTCTTATGCCTAAGCCCTACGTTGCACACTTGGTTTCCATCAGAAACTTCTTGGTACTCTACTACTTGGTGCCTTGTGGTGCTCAATATATGCGATCCTCTGTTAATTCACTGATATGCCCATGTTCTGAAATTAAGCAGATTTCATAGACACGGCAGTACTATCAGGGAATCACAATAGGGAGAAAATTTCACAAAAGCTTTTACAGAGTTTTTAAGCTATGAATTACGTACACTGTGGGGATTGATTTTTAACCATAAGCATAGTCTTGACTGAAAAATCAAAAAATTAATCATTGTTTTTTGTATGCACAATCTTGGTAAAAAATGTTGCTTTATAATTTGTCAAGAGCAAGGAAAAGATTGAGGGCTTAGAGTCAAATATCTTTACATGCATCATTTGTTTTTATAATAAACTATTTCATTATTGAGATTTGTTATTACCGTTGTTGCTGTGGCTTTCTCGGTATTTATTAGTCAGGATTTTCCCTCCTAATTTACAAGGTTGATTACGTGGTTATGGCAGAGAAATAAATGGCATTCAGACAAACCTAATTTTTTTCTCAAATGCGATTTTGAAGTAAGCTCTAGAAATCAAAACCCAGGTTGAAATGTATTCAAATTGCAAGAATATGCAAGTTTACTACTTCTTGACTTTATATGATAAATTTAAACTCTCTGATATTAACATGGGTTGTGCTAAGAGGTTTTGGGTGTGTCCAGACAGATGGCCTCCAAAGCTAGGTGGCTACCAGCAGAACAGGTCCATGTGTGTCCAGTGCTGGGAGCTGCTGATGTCCAGCTGAGCCAAACCGCTGCAAGGGGGTGAGGAGGGACTCAGAACAAGTTGGACAGGTCAGTCCACTCTCCATCAAGGCCCTTTATCAACAAGGACTGATTAAACTTTAACTCCACATTCTGAGACAGCTACAGACTTTTGTGTCTGAGAATATTGAAAGCATGTGGAATACAGGAAATGCATTTTCAGAATGGTTATTACCGGGCATGTCGGAAATTATGTTTGTCTGCTCTAAGAAGATTGAAATACAGTTGATTTTTATTAATTATCTTTATTTCAGTAAAGTTTGAAAGCAATTTTAAATGAAGCAACATCTACATATAATAAAAATCTATTTTTCAAAATATGCCATTAGTCTTGAGTATACTGTCTGTAAGGAATGATCTGAGTATAATCAGACTTAGGAAGCAGAGAAGCCTGTAATCTGTGCATTGTTATTAAATTATCTTCACAGCTACAGCTCACCAAACATTTGATAGGTTTTTAATGTGAAAATGTATCCAAATTTTAGTTGTTTCTTTAAATCACTTAGTCATTATTAACTGTATTTTTTTCTGTTTAAGGTATAAAACATGCAATCAATGAAAATTTTTGATTTTAGGACCTTAATTTCTGAAAAGTTATCAATAAATTAACCGAATATTTTAAGTTAATTCAAATTTTGGTCAGCTGTTTGGTGGTAAGCAAAACAATTTAAGTGATACAATTACAAAAAAAGCCATTGCATTTGACCATAAATACTATATAAGATGGATGACAAGAGAGAAAAAAATGGATTTAGAGGTCCCAATTTAGAGGTCCCAATTTTCCACTTCGGTAATTGCAATTATTAATCATGTTTTTTGTTTGTTGTTTTGTGATCATGAACCAAAGCATACAGGTGAAACAGGATTTTTTTTTTCTTGGACACAAGCTCTCCTTCAGTCTTCCAGACTGGTCCTCAATTCACTGAACAGCCCAGGCAGACCTTAAATACTTCAGCCTCCCGTGTGCTGAGATTACAGGCATGACCACCACACACGGCTTTTGTGGTGCTGGGGAGTCAAACAGAGGGCCTTGTGCTTGCTAAGTAAGTGCTTTAATCACTGAGGTATTTCTTCAGGCCCAAAACATGACTTATATAGTTTGAGCACATTAGGTAAAATTTGATTTTTTTAAAGTTAACTAAGAGCCCCTTGGAGACATCCTGAAAGAACTACAATATTCCAAACAACATCTGGGAAAGCAGCATTTAATAATGAAGCAGAATAAAATTCTCGGCAGGAAGCTGAGAGCAATCCAGACTCAATAGAGCTGGAGCCCAGATGGTACAGTGCATAAGGGTAACAGAGTGACTATAGAAAATATGAGAAGGGGCCAGGAGCGTAGCTCAGCGGTTAGAGCACTTGCCTGGCAAGCTCAGAGCCCAGGGTTCCATTCACAAGCACTCTATAAATCGAACACTGTGGCACATACCTGTGATCTCAGCACACTGAAGGCTGAGGCAAGAGCATTGCAGTGTGTTCAAGGCCAGCCCTGACAGAGCAAGAATCTCTCTCAAAAAAAGAAAAAGGAGATATAGACATGCCGACGATTGCAAAAGTCTCTCCCTTTATTTCCTCCTCAAATTTCATCGAAACAGTGTTAAGAGAACTTTCTAGATTATCAATCCCCAAAGACATAGAGAAGAGAAGATGTGGCCTGAGTGAGATTTTGGAAAGCAGATAAGTGAATGGGTAAATAAGTTTGCAGGCTCAAAGATATCACCTGAGCCACAGAAAAAATCTAGCAGCCAGCCATGTGAGCATGAGCAGCTCAGAGGAAATATTACATAGATTGATTACGTTGCGTTCCCTTTCAGGCAGAACAGAGAATTCCTTCCAGGAACGCCAACCAGGTTAAGAGCAATACAGGTACTAAGTACTGAGGGGTTTGCCAACAAAAGAACCCAGCCAATCACCACCACCTACGAAACACTTCTCCACACGCACACACATGCACACACAGGCATGCGTTGATTAGGCAGACAAATGCCAAAATGAGGAAAGAACTGAGAGCATGCCACTAACCAAAGAAAGTCTCCTAAAATTCAAATTGAGATATCAAAAATATAAAAGAATATTTATTATTAAACTAAGAGTGTCCTTTTTGAAATTTACACAAATTTATCAGAATATATTGGATACTAGAAGAATTAAGCATAGGTGGGCTACATCTTGCCACTACCTTCAATATACAGTATTCAAGTGACAAATAGGCATTTAATGATTATGTTTTTGGCCAGAAAAAAGTCATCTAGCACATTTATTAAATAAAAATAATAAATGTACTTTCAATATTAAAAATTTGAAGTCACTGAGTTAGTTTCATTAATAATAAAAACTCACAATAGAATACAAATAAATAGAGACACAGATCTTTATCCACACAGACTATCTCCAGAGGAGAAGAAGAAATTCTTTCTCTCTGTCTCTGTGTGTGTCTCTCTCTCTCTCTCTCTCTCTCTTTTCCTTCAGTACTGGTGACAGGACTCCGGCTTTCAAACAGAGCTACATCCTCAGCCTCTTTGTTCTGAGACAGTCTTGGTAAGTCATTATATTTGCCAGGCGGGGCTTGAATTTGTGACCTTTCTGTCTCAGCTTCTCAAGCTACTGTAGCAATTGGCATGCTCTGCCACACCCAGATCAATTATTATTATTTATTTTTTTGGACAAGGGCCTGCTCTATAGTTCAGCCTGGCCTCAAACTCACAGACGACCTCCTGCCTCACCCTCCCAAGTGCTGGGATTTCAGGCATATTACAGTCACCACTCCTGCCTTTAATAATTATTATTAAAAAGAAGCTTTGAGTTGCAATAGAAGACTTACTTTTAACTGCAAATTCATTGTATTATATTTTTATTATAGATTATTATAATTATTTCTGTTTAAATTTCTTGTAAATAGCTGATTTGTTTTCTTTTTGTTTTGTTTTGATTTGTTACACAGGCTGGCTGGAGGAATCATCACAATCCTATAAATCAACAGCGCAGACACAGTCTCTGGATGTGTCAGTGACAATGAGTCATAAGAGCACTGATCTGGATTTCAGACATAACAAATTTTAAAGTATATGAATAGATTTGCAGGCGGAAGAGGAAAGATGAAATGAATATCGCTGCATGTGGCCTCTGACATTATTAACTATAATGTGTAAAGAAATAAAAATTTTCGGCCTGAGGGGCAAAGCTCAGTGGTTAAAGCATTTGCCTCACCAGCAAAAGGTCGTTGGCTTAATTCTCCAGCATCACATATGTGAGCATGGAAGCTGAGACTGGTAATCCTAGAACTCCGGAAGCTGAGGCAGGAGGAATGCTGTGAGTTCAAGGGTAGCCTACGTTACATAGTGACTTCAGAACCAGCCCGGACTACAAAGTAAGATCCTGCCAAAAAAAAAAAAAGAGGCTTTAACACCCCCCCCCCCAAAAAAAAAAGAAACTTAAATTAAAATTTTTAAATTAAAGAAAAATTCTAGGATATATGATGACGTATAAATTATGAAGAATTAAAAGGTAGGACTTGACTGACTGATACAATGGTGAGGAGATGCAGAAGTCAAAAATACTGTCATTTAACAATTCTTGGATGATGAAGAAAATCGGAGTAGTTGCCAAATGGAAGGAGGCAGGAGAAAATTATCAGTACAACAGTGACTACGTGGGACTTTTCTGAGTGCCAGTCACGGCTACAAGCACTTTGTGTTCTTTACTCGCCTAATTGTCTTAATTGCCATAGGGAGCCACTACCACAATCCCCTCGTCCCAGACAGAGAAACAGAAAGCTTTGTGCACAGGGCTGTGCAAAGCTTCCACCTAGGAGCTGGCAGGAACTAGTAATTACCTGTGCTACGTGACTATGATTTAATCTGTTCCCCTTTGTTCCCCTCAACACACACACACAGAGCACTAGCGTGCATGCATGCACATGCACCACTTCTACATGTTTCCAATCAGCCAAATTATGCAAAATCACCTTCCTTCAAAGGCATCTGTAAGACAGAAAATGGTAAGCATACAGTTAAAATGGTAAGACTGAGGACACCTTTGCCCTGAAATCAAGTAAAATCTTCCCAGCTTGCTTTTCCCTGAGAACCGACTCCCATGACATGCTGCACACCCTGTGATCAACTGTTCTTGGAGGCAAGTACAATCTCCCAACATCTCTTCATACTCCTTTTTGCTCAAATACCGATCAGAAATAAACATGAAGGACAAAGCTAGGGGGTTTCACTTCGCTCTCTTTCTGAGCTAACTGACTGCCAACCTAAGGTCTTGATCATCTAACTCCATGGCTAATGGACAGCTTCAACAAGAAATTGTTTAACTGTCTTGCAGGTCGTTAGTGCTTTCATACTGTGCATCTCTTACAGGATGAAGGAAAAACGAAATGCCAGTGGCACAAAAAGTAGGAAATAGTTGTTTGTTTCTTAGGGACATCTCTCTTTAATGTGTCACCTTGAATGAACACAGCTTGCACTTGATAAGTGAAGAGATACACCTTTGCAAGCTGCATACTGGAAACTATCCTCTGGACTAGAAAATCTCAATTAATTCTATTCTTTACAATTTTCACTTTTTCTAAATCCTTTAGTTTTGCTTATAAAAGAGAAAAGTGCATGCGAGTAAAGTCACTGGTCATCTAAATAGAGATCTCTCTTTTTTGGTAGCACTACCATCAAGGGATGCATAGATCAATTTTCACAGGTGCAGAAGACATCCTCCTTAGGAATCGGCTGCCCACAGACCTGCACTGTTAAAATGGTGGCCATTGATTTTATGTGACTATTTAAATTAAAATTAATAAAAACTAAAGCAACATGCTCAATAGCCTCATGTAGCTTTTGTCTGTCAGCACAACAACTCAACTATAGAGCACGCCCATCATCACAGGAAGTTGAATTGGGCATTACTGATCTGGACTACTGAGTACATGAGGGAACAGGAACAGGAATTTATTCAACTGGAAGTAATTTTATGTCTCTTGACAATAGATTAACCAAGTCAACTCAAAGCTCTAGTTTGTGCTCTCAACATCCAAGGTCTACACAACTAAATTCTCTCTTGAATACTTAATAAAAAGTTAAAACTGCACATGATTTAGATGATTTTGATTTCTTTAAATCCAATTGATTATACCATCTCACCGGTTCCCAGACTATGTGATGGTAAAGAAGTTAATTAAGTTATTAATTTAGTCATATTTTTCTTTCTAAACTTACAAGATACAATCATATGATGCTTTCCCTTCTTCAGTAGATGCAGAGAGATACCAGAATAGAAACTCAATTATTTTCCAATAAAAGTGACTTCAGGGCAAAACTGAAAAGAGAATAAAAATTTTAAAAGTAAGAAAACAGTTTCAGAACTCTTGAAAGACCATGAGGCTCCCTGGAGTTAATAATGCTCAGTGAGACGGGCCAAGAACAAAGAGCTGAATATAGATGGCTATCTCTCGTAGGAAATGTACAAATCATTTGTGGATGCAAAGAACAATCGCAATTAGCTTATAATCTTTTTTCTTTTTATCTCATGCGAACTTAAAAGCATTTTCATTTTGTCATAAATTTTATCTCCCAGTTATCCAGGTTGTGTATGAAAATTAAAAATGGACTCCTTACTTCAAATGGTAATATTTGTTAAACTTTGCAATCGTTATCACCTGGTTGATAAGAGTAACAAATAAACACGAAGGAAGAAGTTGAGGATACAATTGCATCCCTGCAGTAGCGGATAATAAAGTTGCACGTTACTTCTCCAGAAAGGACTCGTCAGGATTTATAAAAAGAGAGAAGGCATCTGTGCTTAGCTCTGAAGAGGAGACGGAAGGGTTCTAAGCAAAGATGGGTAGGCCAAACGTACAGAAAATTGAGGGGTTACTGCATTCAGACTGCCAATTTAGGACACAAGTCCAGAGACAAGAATGGCAAGGGAACAAGATGACATATTTTTAGAAGATATTTTTGAGAAACAAATGTGTTGGAACTTAATTATCAATCACTAGTTCTTTTGTAACCTGACCCAAAAATCAACCATCCTCTTTCTTTCCTTCAGATCAAGCTTGGTCACAAAGATTTATCATTTTGGGAGATTCTATTTTGGACAAGCCTGGTTAAAAAAAAAAAGAAAAAAGTATTTGTAATATGATTTTTAATTCAATAATTAGCTTATTTAACAAATTTTTGAATCATCGGTTCTGTGTCAACTATAGCAAACAGACCTACAAAGTACTGCAAAATGGTAAGCAAAATATAGCCTATCTGTGAAAGCGTGCTGTTCAATTGGAGAAGCAGAAGTGGCCAAGATAATTACACTAAAATATAACATGTTCTGTTACAGATGGGTAAAATTTTTGGGAGCAGAGAAGATGTAACAATGGCAGGGAACATTTAAAATATTTTCAGAAAAAATATTTTTTCTGTGTCTTTAAGAATAATTAAGAACTTGCCAGAAGGAAAAGCGAGATGAAGATATTTTGGGCAGAAGACTAAAGATAAATGATGTCTTCTGGCTATAAATGTTCCTGGCAAGCATTAATCTGCCCTAGTTTTTCATATTAATAAAGAATTTTCAAATTTTAGAAACTTACAGTTTATAAAAATACTTGCAACCTCTTTATTTTACCATATTTTTATATACAGTCAACCAGGCATCACACTTCAGAAAAAAAATGTTGTTCATGAAATGAACACCTTGAATAAAGCAAAATCAGCAAACCCGGTTTTCAGTCCTCTGATATAGTCTATTTTTTTTCCTTTTCACTAAGAGCTCTTCTTATATTGTTGTTGACAAGAGTGAAAGAAATATAAAAAAGGAAAACTTGGCTTGCACGGACTCTCTCCACTCAAAAAGCAGAACACCCTAATCTAAAATGCTCTTTCCAAATTTTCTCTAAATTGTTCTATGGCAAAGTTAGGAAGAGGTGAAAAAAACGTGTTTAGGCAGCATTTTCCTCCTCTTCTATTTAATTCTTCCAGTATTACACTCTTTTGTACATGAAAAGTTTTATGAAGATTTAATTTACATGTGATATAATAGAAAAGTGTAAGTGGAATCTTTGATGTATTTTGACAAATACATACATATATAATGTACATCCCTGTATATAAAATATACAAGCTAAACAAAAATCAAAGATCTTTTATCAAATCAAAAAGCTCTCCTTCCATGTTCAGAAACTGGTATATCACTATTGTTTGTTACTTTAATTTTATTACCAATTACATAGGGTATCTACTCTCAGCCCAAAGAGAACGATGCCTAAATGTATATGTAAGAAATCCAAACCTCTAAACTTAGTTTTCTTATCACTACTATTCAGCAGTAATTTTAGCATGAAATAAATACCAAGACAGGGTTGGAGGAATGGCACAGCGGTTAGAGCACACAAGACATTCTCAACACTGAAGGAATTTACTAACCATTTTAAACCAAAGAATATACACATGAATGAAGCAAAAAATCAAACTAAAGTGAGAACCAAAACAAAGTAGAGTTAGTATGATGTAAGATATTTCAATACCAGACATGGAGTAAATGCTCCACGGTAGGCATGAGTTTCCAGTAAATTTCTTAACAACGACAGAAGAAATATTATTTCAAGGACATGTGGAAGACACGGAGGATGGAGTTATACAAGGAGTGGTAGGGTGTGTGTATAAGACAGAGAAACAGAGAGGGTCTTCAAGAATTTGTGTGTGTATTAGGGTCAAATTAAATATAAAACAGTATAATTTGTGAAGCATCGGGCATCTGTAACTACTCAATAAAAATATGAAATAAAATAAAAATTGAGTTGAAATAAACCATTAAATTCAAATGTCTCAACTTCTAAGTAAATTCCAAAGACACATTAAACTCAAATGGACTGTGGTACAAATGCTACCATTGTAGACTTTGTCCTGAACTTTGTACTCAATTATCTGATATTTTGAGGTCCTGCCCTTGAATATTCTTGCCACTAACAGGATAATAATGTTTATGGTTACTGTCCTGCACGGGTCCAGTACTTGACACGTGTAAACAAATAAACAGCAAAACTTATGGATATATTTGTATTTTCTTTATATTGTGCTCTTTCATTATTACTACAACATTGCAAATATAACCTCATACTGATGTGAAAGTTGTACCTGAACTTGTTGGAATGTGTCTTTAAATTTCTTCCTACTTATCTTTCAAGTGAATGTGATCTGTTTTTCCCAGTTACTTTGTAAATTTCTAAATGCTTTTAGCAGAGAGATCTAGAAATTGCAAATAATTACTGAAGAATTGATGACAACTGATTTCATATGGCCGCTCATATGGAAACTCAGAATGCTTCCAACAACACAGGTATCTTTTTTATTTATTCTTCAAATAAATCCATATAGCATTGTGTAAAGACATGACATAAATGTTATCTATTGAGCTAGGAGAATAATTCAGCAGTTACATGTTTACGTACTAAGCTCAAGGCTCTGGGTGTAATTCCCTAGTGCCACACAGCTGAATGTGGTGACACACATCTGTAGTCCCAGCATTCTGGAGACTGAGACAGAAGGTTTGTCTTGTGTTTGAGACCAGCCTGGGCTACACAGTGAGTTCAGGACCAGCCTGGACTACACAGCAAGATCCTACCCAAAAAACAAATAAATACATCTAAATTTTGTTTATTAGGTATCGGTATCTATTTCTATTTTCTTAAGTTGTGAAGCTTCAGAAGAAAGCTATCATTTAGCTCTAGTTGCAAATTGCCTGTAGAGTACAGGCCTCATTGGGGCCTACTGACTCTGCGTGGGATCGTGCCATCTAGCTGGAGTACAGTATTATAAGTGGGCTGAGCAGGCTTGCAACAATTGTTCTTAACTGTGAAAATAAGGTTTTTTGGGGGAAAAAAGCTGTATTTCAAATCAATGCATTATAGAAATAAAGGGAAAAGGAGGAAAGAAAGAAAAACAGAAAGAGGAAAAGCAAGAAAAGAGGAAATGGGGAAAAAGGAAAGAAGGAAGGAAGAAAAAGTGAACAAAGGAAAGTAAAAGAAACTGAACAAAAGAGGACAAAAATCACTAAAAATAAATAAAAGCGTTTATGGGTATAATGGGGTTTGATGTGTCAGCATGGCTAGGCAACGTGTTTGTAACAGTACAATATTGTTACTCAGTCGAAGTGTAATCTAACTTTTTTCACTGTGAAGGTACTTTAAGGATGTGATTAAAGCCCCTAACCAGTTGACTTTAAGGAAGGAAGACAAACCTAAACAATCTAACTGAGCCTAATTCCACTGAGGGTCTACACAGGAGAGCTGAAACTTCCTTCCTGAAAGGAGAAATCCCACTGGAAAAGGTAGATCGCGACCTCAGTAGCGCAGAAGCAGCCTGCCGGGGAACACGGACTCGACTCTAAAGGTCCATAGACACATGAGCCGATTCCGCCCCAAATCTCTTGCTCTCCCACCTGTTCTGTTTGTTTGGCTGACCACAGTCTGATCCCACAGGCACATGACAAATGCACTTCTGTGCCTACGCTCTTCTGTGATAACTTTCTTCTCAGCCCATCATTTTCTGTGACAAAAAAAAACCTGTGCTATAAATTCATCCTAGAGCAGAAAACATTTTGAGAACAAGGAGGGTTTTTGAAATAAATTTATTTTAAATAATTTGAGAGATTTACATTAACAACGAGATAAAACTGTAAATGTACACGTTTAAAAAAACTTTAGTGTTTTGTCATTGGAAAATTCTAACCAAAAACATTCTTCAGTTCACTTGATGTAACACGTGATCAGCAATAACCCAGTCAAAAAAAAATTGAACTCAAGGATTTTCAAGTCATTAACTTCATAGGCTTAAAGGCATGTACTTAGAAGAATAGTGTGGCATTCCTAGCTTATTTATTTATGCAATGAGAGCCATTAATCATTCCATATGAGCTCAAGTGTCTGTATTTGAACCTTGAACTATAGAGCTCCGAAAGACCAGCGTGTTTAAGGACTGCCAATGTGGAATTTCTTTTCTTCCTTCAACAAACAATTTGGTTCAGTTCAAACATTTGTTGAATGCCCAGTTGCTAGGAATATAAATACTTTATGACTAAGTTTTGATTATTTACTTGTTAAACTCTCAGATACGAAATGAATATCAACATTCAATTACATGCCTGTGAGGAAATGTTAGACAAGAAAATCTTCTTTATTCATATTTGGAAACAAAGAAGTTTACTTTAAACACTCAAAGGTAAATATTTCTAGTATTTTTTCGTATATATATAATATATATACAATATATATATTATATATATGTAAAATCAGTGATAATTTAAACAAAAACATTCCAGAATGCTTTTGTAATGCAATTTTATATCTAAACCACTTTCCACTCAATACTTTCTTATTGGATGGTTTGAAAAAAATAATTGGGCCAACATATTGGTATAAAAATAGATAGGAAATCAGAAAGCCACAGGTAAGTGAATGTAAAGGGATGTTAAGTAAGAAAAAAATTTAAAACTAATTGAAATGAATATAAAGCAGACAATAAATGAGAATTAAAACAGAAGGTAATAGTGAGGGATGAAGTACATGCAAAAGTATCTTTAAAAAGCTATATAAAGAACCAATGAACAATAAAGAACCAGTGAACAATAAAATGTTTTAGAATCTCTAGAGAAAAAGTTACTGGTGTCATAAATCTCACATAATTTTGTCTCACTCTTTCATCAGGAAGAAATAGGAAAATCAAATAAGCTACTGTTGGACCTATGGCAGTGAGGTTGAGCCTCCAGAGCTGAGATACGATGCAAAGTGACACTGGAAATGATGCTGAAAAATAGTAAATGTCCCTCCTGAAGTAATTTCAGAGTGATCAAATATCTATGAAAACATTCAAGACAGTGATGTGTCAGGCACAGAAATCTTTCAAAAGGCCCGTGAATGCCGTCAGATATATTAATAGTCTAAAATGATGTTTGCATCTAAATTTAGCCAGCAATACCTGAGTAGCCGGCATGCTCTGTTAAGGACTCACTTTGCATTTGTGGGACTGAATAGGAACAATTGCAACTTATCTGAGGTGGGGCCGTTCCAGTCTTACAACACACGCCTAAAGTCAGGCCAGTCTCTTCTCTCCTTGATGCTTAGAGTAGCATTCTTCCTTCCCTCCCAGAAAGATTTCATACATGAAATGTTGGTTCAGGACAAATTCTGTGAAACAAGGCAAATTAACAGACTCATATCAGAAGGTTAATTTATAAAATTTCACTCCGTTGATTATTTTCTCTACTGATTATTTCTCTTGTATAAAATGGGCGGTATGTTCATTTCTTCCATTCGAAACATTTAATTCCTTCAGTACCTACTAAAAGAACATGTGGACTGAAGACAGAAAAATGGTAAACATGTACCTAGTTAGTTTCATGTAAACCCTACCATGAAAAGCCTTCATTACCAAATCTCCATTTGCTGTGTTAATCTTTTCATCCTTCCTACTGCTGAAGAATTTTCCTCTTCTGGTATTATATAAATCCTGGATGGTTTCCAAAAATTCTCTAACTCAAGTAAAATGTCTGAAGGCTCTAGCTTATTTGTAAAGATTTATGGACATTAAAAAATTAAAGATTTACTATTAAGCATAGTCTTGTTGCTAATTAAGTTGGTGTGTATGTTGTTTCCTTAGGCATATTTTATGTGGTGTTGCTGTATAGGAATGAGTGTGTTGGAAATTCCCAGGTTTGTTTATCTGAAGCATTTGTTTCTGACATGTTGAACACTTCCAGTCGTTGTACTTACATGCCCATTTTGATGTGTTAGATAGAGGTCTTTCAGCAGACTAAAAAACAAAGAGAAGAAATATTTTCATAAGTTAATTGATAAGCAAAAAAAAAATTTATGCTGAATTCCGAGAAAGGTACACAGAAAGTCAGAAAAAGATTTGGGACAAAAACAAGAATTGATAATAGTTCATGAGGGATAACTAGGCTACAGACACATTTCTAGAGTTACATTGTCTCATTAAATTTACATACCCATTCATTCTGCTATGATTTATTTTTAGTAATATTTTATTTTATTCTTATTTTAAAAAGGGAGAAACTGAGACACTGAGAAATAAATATTTCCAATAACAACTCTGTGAGTGTATGTGAAGGAGGGGATTCAATTTCAGGTTCTTCTACACCAATTTCCAGAAAAATCACACTAAGCCATATGAACTCACTTAAATGTTAACATAAGTAATATATATATATTTTAAAATTAGATATTTTGCAAAATAAAAATAGAAAATAGGTGTTATTTTACATTTCTACAAATCTCCTAGTGTAACAGAAGAGAGCTGAATCTTAGGTAAGCTTCTCAACTGGGGCTGTTCTAATCTATATGTGGGTTGAAATATATAAAAATAAAACTGTAATTAGAAGAAGTGACAGTGTTAAAAATAGGCCTTTTTCAAATAATTTTGGATAATTTTCTGTAATATGACAATAAAACACAGTAAAATGCAGTCTCTTATAAATTTGTTGCAAAATTGCATTAATGAAGATTTTATACTCTGTGACATTAAAAGTGCACTGACCTATATGGGATAATAAATGCATTTCTCTCCATGGGTGATTTCATAACACCATGTATTGATCTTTCATAAAATACTGATTCACTGAATGTCCCAATGTCAATGCATTTCACCATCCAATATCAAACAATTATATTTCTTCTCTACAAGTTTCTCCAAATTCTATTTTTTTTATAAACTCTCAAATTATGTCATTGGCAACAATAACTGTCAGTTGTTTGACCTGAAGAGACGATTCACTTTGTTCATTTTTAAGAAACTATCTGTCAAGTATCCAATTCCCCATAACCACAGTTAGCCTGTCAGGCCTGTCAGTCAGTCTTCCCACTAAAACACAGTGTCCCATGAAAACTTGAAGTTGCAACTCAACATACAAGTAGTTTTCCTCAAGATATCTGTCATATTCTGGCAAAAAGGCTTTATGCACATTTTTCATTTATCTCACGCTACCAATAGATCACAGAGATTTGAGGAACCTGGGACTACAAGGTTTGCCATCGAACAAAATTGCCTTGTTACACACTTGATCAATGATAATCACAAGTGGTTACAAGAAAAAATAGCTACTTGTATAGTGCCACGGCAGCAAGAGCTTTGCCCACCACTGCTTTAGTCCTCGAATAGGAAAGCCAGTACATCACAAGAGGCAAGCAATGTGTTAGTATTGCAGTGAAAATATTTGGACTTTGCAAGCTCCCCACAGAGCAGCAAGTAACCCAAAGGATTTTAAATCACAGATTAGGAATCATCATTAGAGAGCAAAAATGCACTATCAATGTGTCTTACAGTGTTAACATTCTCCCATATCTTTCCTGTCATGACTAGCTCTCGTGGTGACCTAATATAGTACATTTGAATACATTCTGGCCAAAACCATCACTTAAACGAGAAAAATAATTAAATTAAATGAGAAAAAAGTTCTTGTCTTTTGACTCTCTACCAGTAGATCCGTAAAAAGATAAGGGAAAAATCATTATTTATTAAGCAGTGGTCTTTGCCATTTTATTTTAATCTAAAGGGAAAGTTGTTGGGGGTGGGGGGGATGGGGAGTGAAACCTTGATCTAATGCCAAGAGGGCAAAGCTGGGCCTTGACTCCACCCTTTCAAGTGGCAGCTGTGTCTTGTAACAAAGACACATGCTTTGTTTTCTAAAATAGTTGTGAGAGCTAAGAAATGAATACAAATGCTTTCATGATATTAGCATAGTTAGATTTTTATTTGGGTTTGGAAAATCTTACCAAAAAAAAAAAATCAAAGAGTTTAAAAGAACTGTTTGAATTACACAGAGGAAAAAAAAAGGTCAGGTGAGAAAATTTACTGTGCCAGGTCTCCTCTTTGATATGTTTGATAGGTACTTAGAAGAGATTCAGCAATGAATGTCCAGCTGTGAAAGTCCAGCTGCAGAGCTTAGTAATCAAATCAGCATGGTCTTGTAAATAAGACTAGAGTAGGAGGGCTTATCACGTCTGGCAATCATTACAGCTCAGTTATGTACAAAACAACAAAGCAACAGTATGTTCATGGCTATAATGTTGTTTTTAAAACACTATTTACTGGGAAAAGATATTCACCAGTAACACCTCAGACAAAAGATTAATATCTAGAAGATACAAAGAATTCAAAAGCAAAAGAAGAACCCTAAAATAAACAATCCCATCAAGAAGTGGGCAGGTGACATGAAAAGGAGCTTTTCACAAGAAGCGCAAATGGCCAACAAGCATATGAAAAAGTTTCTTCAGCATTGGCCATCAGAGAAATGCAAATAAAAATAACATTGAGATTTCACCTCACCTCAGTGAGAATGGCCTACATATAGAACTCAAAACACGAAAACTGTTGGCAAGGGTGCAAAAATAAAAAACAAAAGCAAAAACAAAAAAACACTCTACTCCACTGTTGGTGGCAGTCCAATCTGGTACAACCATTATGGAAAGCAGTCTGCAGATTCCTTAGAAAGCTGAGAATAGAAATTCTATTTGATCCAGCTATTGCTCTACTGGGCATGTTCTCAAAAGAAATTAAGTCAACACACCAAAAAGACACATGCATATCCATGTGTATAGCAACACGATACATAATAACCACCGCCCCAAAACAACTCATCTACTCATGAATAAAGTAATGGTTAAAGAAGATGTGGAACCTATACACAACAGAAAACTATGCGTCTATAAAGAAAGATATGAAGCTTTCGAATGAGAATGGGGCCATCTTGAGTCAAGAATGCTCAGGGAAGTGGACCAAGCACAAAAGACAGACCATAGACAGATGTCTGTCTTATGAAATGAACAAAATAATGACATAAAAAGGCCCAAGCATGAATGACAGGTAGAAAGAGAGGCAATGATGAGCTAGGAAAGGGGTGAACTTCTGAAAAAGGTGAGCATAGACCCTCATTGGTTCTCCAAACACCTTAGTTCTAACGTGTTATAGAATGTGGAATTCATGTAGCTACAAAATTAAAACTTCAAATAAAATAAAGGCCCAAAAGGTAAACACTATGTACTTGGAATTCACATCATGGACAGAAAAATCTTACAATAATCAAATAGGTTCTATGAAAATTAAATTCTCTGTTTTTTTCTTTCTAGTGAGTACTTCAGAGAATTAGTCTATTGAGCAAAAGGAGCACTGGCAATATTGTGAAATACACAGTAGCTTCCTGGAAAATTGAAAATAACCATAAAGGACCTTCAACACAAACTGTTTTAGATTCCTAAGACATTTTCCTTACAGCGGAGACAAAAAAAAAAAAAAAAAATCTGAGATGTAGCTCAGGAGGCAAGGGAACAGCACACTTCTAGACCTGCAGCCTCACAGTGAGTATTATCCATAAATCAACAAAAATCTGCAAAGTCCTCTCCTGAATGAAGGCTACTAAGAGAAAATTGTATAAATGCAATATTAACACTTTATTTCAGTCTAAATTAAAAGCTTAGTTTAACACTAAAATTACATATGGAATCACATCAAAGTCAGACAAATTAATGAAAGTGGTCTTTGGAATAATTCTTAAATACTTAAACTACTGTGCTATGGTTTGGATCTTGAGTGTCCCTCCAAAGCCCCTGAAAGTATTTGGTACTGTGTGTTAATGGGAGGTAGGGCCTGGCTCAAAGAGGCAAGTGTTTAAGATTTGACCTGGAAAGATTGTCACTTTGTTGAGACTGGGGATTGCCTAGGGCAGAGATCTCAGGTGTTTGATACTGACTTGTGGGCCAGGAAGTGAGGGAGGGGCACCCACCCCGGCTGCTTGAAGTAATTAAAGGAAGAAAGAGGAAAACTGTGGTAGCTTTGTCCAGGGATTCTTTTAGCCTTGCAGGAGTCTCTAGACGTTGGCTTACTTGACTTCTGTTTGCAGGAGAGTGAGCAGCTCTCCAGCCTCTGCCACGCAATTCCACCATTGCCGCTGCCTATGAACGAACTGTGTGAGCCCTTCCGAAACTAGATAAATCTTTCCTCCATTAAGTTATGATGTCAGGTTATTTTGTCAGAGCAGCAAGATAAGTAACTAAGACATACTGGAATCAGGATTCAATGTGCTATTAAGTATGACCATGTACAATTAAGTCAGCAAAGTGGATTTCATTGGTTTCCTCACTGTCTTTCCATTCTCTAGATTGTTATAAATTCCATTTATAATTCACAAGCAGTGTTGATGTATTTTCTCCCATAATAAAATCTTCTGAGAATAGTTTTCAGCATATAAATATATACATATTTATGCTGAAAGAGGAAGTAAAGTCATGCAGCTGAACTATGTGAGAATGTGAGAAGGTCTCATAAAATCATGTATGAATCATATGGGTTGCTGTGGATGGCATTGGACTAAAGTTTGTATGTTTGAGTTAAACCAAAACCAGGAAGAAGTTTCTTCCAGGCCACAGCGCCATGTGCCAGCTTTTGTCTGGTTTGTCTCTGCCCATAACCCAAGAGCCCTGGCAACTTCCTGTCATGCCAGTGCCACCTCAGACTCTGCACCTGGAGATGGGTGCTCCAGACCTGGCAGCTGAGGCTGGGAGGGAATTCATGAGAACACGTTTAACACCAATACAGTAAACACAGCTCTCATTCTTAATTGTGAGTTGGAACTTCTTTAAGATAGCTTCAATTATATCCTAGAGTGCTCTAAGGTAAAGAATTTTAAGTGCCATGGAGAAGTGCAAATAAGCGCACAACTACAGCGATGCCCTCTCACACTTCTGAGGGGTGGAAGTCATGGAATGTAGTGAGTTTCGTACCTATTAACCAGCCAAATTTCTAGACCAAGACTGTCCCCTTTCAGTAGAAGGCCATGATCACCTTTATCTGGGTTCCTAAGCACTGTCCTTCCCCCTACCCCATCCTTATACTAAACTAACCCAAAGATTGCAAATTTTTCTCTAACTGATAAATCAAATGACCAGTGTCTATTCTATGTCATGTGTGCTTACACCGAATTGCCCCATTTCCACCTGTATTTCTGACTTGTCTTCCATCTACCGTTGCCTTTAATCTTACACATTTTTCACAATATTCTTTCTTCCTAAAAGACCTTACTCATTTGTGCTTAACAAGTTCTTTCCTCTAGGGTGAACCTCCATACTTTCAACCTTGACTTCGCTCTGGCTTCTAGCTCTGCATCTTCAGCTACCAGTGGATATTTCCTCTTGCCATGTCAAATGCAATATGCTTTTCAACGTGCACTCGTTTATTATTTGGTTTACCTAATTTTCTTATTTCTGTGTATAATCACATATATACACAGAAATAAGAATACACACATATTTTGGAAAAGAGTATATGTATATATAGTTTAAATATTTAAAATATTATTGATTCTTCGCCTTATTAAATTGAACCTTATGGAAGATTTTTTTTATAGGTAGGTCAAAAATAATCAAATAAAAGAATTTTTTGAGAGACAGAAGGTCTTACTCTATAGCCCAGGCTGGTCCTGAACTCCCTATGGAGCTCAGGCTGGCCTTGAACCTGTAGCAATCCTCCTTGCCTCAGCCTCCTGAGTGCTGGGATTACAGGTGTGCACCACCATGCCTAGTTTATGCGGTGCTGGGGAATCACACCCAAGGACTTGTGCTTGCTAGGCAAGCACTTTAATTTTTGTGTCATTCCTCCAGCCCCCATTCTTTATAAAAGTTCAAGATGTGTGACCTCAACTTACTCCAGTAGCTTTTTGTTTTCTACACCTCTAAACTTAACTCAAGCTTTAGTCTTACCCAGCCTAGTGATATTTCTACCTCTACTCATTTTATATTTAATTATTTTTGTTTATGAATTGCCCTTAGCATTGGTTAAATGACTTGAGAGTAAGCTGTATTATCTTCTATTTCCTTTTATTTTTCATCAAGCAGAGTGTATAACCTTATCTATAGTTAGCGACCAAAGAATAGTTGCTGATACTTTTTTAAATAATCTGAATGCTGGCCCCAACACGATCACCTAATTCACTTTCAGAAAATAGCTTCCCTGCCCAGAGGTGGGGTGTACGCCAAAGTTCTCTGTTATCTGTCTCCCATCAATGCCACTGCAATTCACACCATAGCACAGTTGTGGGCCTTTCTATCCCTCAAGCCAACTCCTAGATTTCATCAAATGAAAACTGATGAAAGATGTGAAGATTTCCCACAGATTTTTAAATTCTTAGACAACTGGAGTTTCCTCACAGGTCTAACAATGGGATCTTGGAGAGCTAGGTCCCAACCTATCTCAGCATCTACTAAATGCAAACAGCTCAGTGACTGCAGTGAAACTGAGAGGCTGTGGCATATGAATCCTTTTTTCATAGAAACTCATAACCTGTTATCTGAATTTCCAGACAAGAAATTATCCCTTTTGTCATCAAGACATAATTGCTTGTTCCTCCTATTGCCTCCAGGATGTATTTTAAAATACCTTGAACTTTGCATTTTCAGGGATACAAATAAAGTAATTCTTGAGGGTCTCCTGCCCCGTAACAGCTTCTATCCATGCCTCATCAGTGCTGCCAGATGGCAGCTGAGATTCAGTCCAAGATGATTTAAAAATAAGCTAGTTTATGTTTTGAGATACTGCCCTAAAAAGGCAACTCGAAATCATAAGGTCATGTTTCCTAAAAATTCTCATTGCAGTTCATACTTTCTTTTGTTATGAAATAAAAGCAAAAATGCACTGGTTTTTATTGTGAATAATTAAGCTATTCTTCAATAAAGAAATAAAACTTCTATAAAAGATCATATTCGCTTCACCCTTCTAGTCCTTTAAGTCAGTTTAAGTGGCTACTTACCAGAAAAAAATACATACAATTAGACAAGGATTTATACCAGTAAGCTGCAGTAAAGAAAAAAAATTACTTCAGAGTACTTCAAAAATGTGTAACCAGGGAGTGAATTAAATATTCATATTTAATCTTCAGGCAGGATATGCATATTTCCATTTTCTAAGTATGTAATGTGATAATACCCAAGGTCATTTGGTTTAAATTCATGATTAAAAAATCATATTTATTTAAATGCACTCATTAATTGTTGAGCCACATGACTGAGTTGCTATTTTAAAATTCCAGTTGTTCTTAAACTTCCCTTAAATCTTTTCACTTTGTGATTGTGGAAAGATTGTACTTACAGTTAATATCTGTGACAAATTAAGAAGAGACAAAAGCTGATTGCATTACGCAGAAATTTTTCTCTTCACTTGGTTATACTGATGGAAAATTAGGAAGAAATCAAAGAAAAGATTCTGATAGGTTTTTATTGCTTTTTTGTGCAGTTTTTATGGTTTTCTTTTATTTATTTATGCTAGTGGTACTGAGAACTGAGCCCAGGACCATTTTTGAGTTTTGATTGTTTAAGACAGTATCTTGCTATGTGACTCAGTTGCCTAAGATGAGCTTGAACTTGCACACTTGAATTTGTGTTCTTCCAGCCTCAGCCTTCTAGAGTGCTGGGATTACAGGCCCATCCTACCAGTTGTTTTGTTTTTAATTATAGTTCTCTTGAAATAGATTATAAAGCTTTGTTTTCACTAAGGTTTCTTTTCCTAGTTTGTATTCAATGTAGTATTATTTTTAAAACCATCCAACCAATATAAATTCCATTAATTTCCATTAATTCTTTCCTAAATCCTGATGTCTGTGAATTGAGTAGAATTAATGACAATTTTCAACTATACATCATAATTAATATTTCCAGCTGGAAAACAATACATGTTAATTTACTGTACTTCAATTTTTGACCCAGAATATTTATTAGATGCCTACTACATGAAAGGGGTTTTAAAAATAAGTATTTCATAAGAAATTCAAACATAATGCATAATATGTTGGTTTTGTTAATGTAAGGAAAGTAGAGATGGATGACCATGACGGCTCTGAGTGATTCCTGGATTCTTGACTTTTTGCTTTCCTATTCTGGGTGGTTCTCTCCCACCCACTGTCAGGATTGTTCCGCATGAAAACAAAATAGGGTTGAAGCATAGAAAGGCACCAGAAAGAGCTCAGCTGACTTTATCTCTAATTCCTGGAAGAGAAGTTGCAAACCCTTGGCGTTCCCAAGTGCTTGGAGGGTGCGGTGCAAGGGCCCCTCGGTCAGCACCTGAGCTTAGGCAACATCATCATTCTCGTGTTAGTCCTCTAGTTAGTTTCATGTTGGAAGCCAGCTTGGCCAGGAAGATCAATCATGTACTTAAAGAATTGGGTCTTTGAGCCATGTGTCGTCAGTCTGACCTTAAGAATCAATTCAGTAATGTGGCCAGTGATTCAAATAATGATGCTTATGTAATGAAACCTTAACACAAATTCTGACCACTGAAGAATTTCAGATGAGTTCCTTGGTGAGTAACATGCACACAGAACATGGGTTTTTAAAATGACAGGTCCAGAGAACAGGTACATTTTGCATTTGAGACCATTTCTGAGTTGTATACCTTCCTTTGGCTGGTCCTAAGTTTTACCCTTTATAATAAAGCCATAGTTACAAATGTGCTTTTCTTAGTTTTAGGAGTCATATTAAGGGATAATGAGAATCCTTGAACTTTTAGCCTGTTGGTCAGAAGAGTAAGTAGCCTGAAGCTTACCCCTCCTTAGCTTGCAGCTGGTGTTTGAATCTGAAAATAACCTTGTAGGTAACTATGCCCTGACTCAGGAAGAATAGGGTATGGAAGTTATTGTGCTCTCTCTCTCTCTCTCTCTCTCTCTCTCTCTCTCTCTAAGAACTCTCATTCTCAGAAAAATTCTTAGCTGTGTTGTGAAAAGTTTCAGGGGACAGATCCATAGTTCCAGAAAAGAGTCATGTGTGAAAGTCTCTCGTAGACTCAGCTGTCCAGCTGGGAAAGCCTCGCGATGGCCCCGTCCCTGCCTGACATTCTGCTTATGATACCGTAATCCTGTTTGAAACCACGAGTAGAAACCATCCAGCAAAGCTGTTCTTGGATGCTGACTCAGAGAATGGGACATAGACAATGGTTGTTGTTTTTAGCTCATATGGGTAGGGAACCTGGTGCACAAAAACAAGGAAATTACTTACCAGGAAAGTTTAAATTAATACTATTTGGTTTTAAGATTCAGGTTTCTGGTTTTGCACTTGACTTCAGAGAATAATGCATAATTGCCCGTCTTCTGTCTTTGATTTTTCTTTTGAGAGGATCTAGACAAATTTGCATATCTTCCTTATGAATGACCGACATTGACCCTGTGAGCTCTGTTTCCTTTGAAATACTAAATTGGGTCAGTAAACTCAAAATGTAGAAATGTCAACTCCAAAATAAACAGAGAGGTCTTCATAATTAGCAGAACATAGGCAAGGACAATAACAGTAAGCCTCTCTGTGAGTGATTATATTTACGATATATAGAGATTTTTAGTTTCTATTTGATGAAAATACTATGCTGTGTACACTGCCACCAAGTTAATGCAAAGGTAAATTCTCCCTATTTCAGGCATTATCTTGTTTTATATTCTCTTGCACTTAGGACTGCTATAAAATGTATATGTTTATATAGACCTGGCTACGTAGGGTACATTGAAAACTATTAAAACCAATGATGGGTGAAGGAGGAGTGATCTCCATTCTGCCCATAGACACATGCCCTTAGGTTCAAGCCAAGCGGCTTCTAAGATGGGTGAAGGGGTGGCTACCTCCTTTAGCTCCTGTCACTTACAAGTATTTCCTTGCACTTTCAGGCTTTGCCAATCCTCACTGTGGCAGACGGCATTCCCGCAGGCTTGTGAGTGCCAACACACAGTATATGCTTGTCTCTTACCTGCAGTCTTCCTCTACACTCTCGCTGCCACCACACAGACACAGACACCAACACACACACACACACACACACACACACACACACACACACACACACCCCTTGCAAGCATACCTAACATATATACCTGCCCGTTGCTGAATCCCCTTACACTGTGGGCTACGGCTATGCCTGCTGCATGGGAAGGCAAGCGTGTGCCATGGGTGTCACGTAGCACTGTCACTGGTGTGCTCCAAACCCTTCCATAAGGTGAGGCCAGCTGGAGACAAAAGACATACACAAAAGGACTAAATATTTAGTTTTGAAATTGAATATTTTAAGTATTTTTTGTTAATTACTTAATTTGTAAGACATTCAGAAATCACTTCAAATGTATTTTCCCATGCATAAATGATACTTCTCACAAAAGGATGAATATAGAAACAGATATGATTATGCAAAAACAGACAAAGCCAAAAATAAAGAGACAACATATAATAATATAAAACATCTTAAATCGTTCTACATCTATTCATTGATAATCGAGAGAGAGGAAAATTATAAATATTTCCCAAATTCTTTAGGGCTCACACAGAACTTACAATTTAAACTCAAACTTCAGATTAATAACCAGTTTTGTGATTCTTTGGGATATATACTAACAACAAAAAAAGGCTTATCCAAAAATTCAGATTGTCCTTTCACCAAAAATCAGTCTCTAGAGCTACCTTGTGCATTAGTGATAATAACAAGATTAAAGTATTATCTTGTTTTTATTACTTACATGAAAAGCAGGCGAGGTTGGGGTGGTAAATGGGAAAGATGTTCATGTTCACTAATAAGCACTTAATTGTCCTCTGCTAAACTTTGACTCATCTAGACTTTCCTGTTTGGAAGCTCATTATCTTGTTCTAAACTCTGCCTTTATCAATAGATAGGTAGCAAAGTGATCTCATGCGTTTGGATCTCTTTTTAAAAGAATTCTGAAGTATGCCTTAAAAACTAAGCATGTGATCCTTTCCTTTCTACTCTGTCTAGAAGAAGAGCGCAGGGGGCAGAAGTTTCCCTTGTCCCTTTATCCAAGCACTGGATGTTGTCTCCCAGTGTGGCTATCAAAGCAAGGGACAGATCACAAAAATCAACTCCAAGCCCTTGTCTTAATGCTGAGCGTTGGTAAGAATCACAGAAACAACGACCTGGGCAGGACCCCAGTTGCTGACAGGTGATAACTCTGACAGCTGAGACAGAAAGCAGACTTAGAAAAGCCACACAGAAGTGGGTTTAATCTTCCTCTGGAAGCAACAATTGAGCTGGTTTGTCTTCACAGTAAGGCTAGGTGGGAAGTTTTCTTTCCAAAGAGAATATGATGTTTTTTTCTTTTGCAAGCATTAACTCTAGATTAATATTCTAATGTTTATATGTAAATCACCACTTTGAGGGTTACCTTTCTGGCACATGATGCAATTGGCATTTTGTTTGCAACCACAGATTCCTTATCTGCAGGTTCAGCTAATATTTAAAGTGCTTTGTTAAAAGACGTGTGCACTGGAATGTGTACAGACTTTCTACTTATCATTACTCCCTAAGCAATGCAGCACAACTATCAACATTGTATTTACAACATATAGGCACTGTATATAATCCAGAGATATTTAAAGTATAAAAAAGAATTTCGTCATCTCCATTGCATTGAAATGGATGAAACTGGAGGGCTTTGAGTTAAGTGAAGAAAGTAGGATGCGTGTTCGCTGTCATATGGAGACATTCTAAGGAGTTGATTGGAATGTATTGTGTTGGTTACCAGAGTCTGGGAATGATGGAGAAGGAGATGTACGAGGGAGAAGTACTCAGCGCGCGTTCTGCTGCGCAGGGGTGACCGCAGGGCACTGTCACTTCTCACATGCCTTGTGAGTCACTAGAAGATAGGAGCTTAAAGATTCCAAACACAAGGAAATTATAATAAAATTGTAAGAAATATAATTGCCTTGGTTAGATTATAAGATATTGTATACATGAACCAAAAGAACACATGTACTCTTCAGATGTGTGGTTATATTAATCAAAAATATTTTTTCCATGGCTGGTGGAATAGCACAGTGGTTAAAGTGTTTCCCTTGCAAGTGCAAGAGCCTGAGTTCAATTCCCCAGCACCACATAAAGCTGGGTGTGGTGGCACCTGCCTGTAATCCCAGCACTGAGGAGGCTGAGGCAGGAGGATTGTCTTGAGTCCAAGGTCAGCCTGGCTACACAATGACTTCAGAATCAACCTAGGCTACAGAGTGAGACTCTGTTGAGACCCTGTCCAAAAAAGAAATCATAATAATGTTTTTCCAGGTGTAGAATGGGTCTTTATTTAGAAACAAAGAATAGAGGAATAAAAACTCCTGTCATTTGGGAGGGGGTCCCCCCAAATTTTAATCTTTAAAAAGTGCAAACACCAGCTACTCTGATTTGATCAGCACACACATTGCAGACATGTGCCAAAGGATCACATTGTGCCTCAGAGATTTGAACAATGAAAAGAATAATTAATTTTAAATTACTTTTTAAAATACGTCCACTGAAAATAAAATCTTATAGTTCTGGCTTAGGTTTTTATCATAGCAAATAATATCATTTAAAAGTAAACAAATTTTTACAAATATCCACTTCCTCCTTTAGTTTATTAAAAATCTATTCACACTTAATCTACAAGATTTTAGAGGAAATAAATCTTCAGGAGATTTGAAGCACAAATAGTTCCAGTACATATGAGGATATGAATGCAGTATATGCACATCTGTTCCTTTTTATATGGAATTTGAATATCTGTGAATTTTTTGAAAACCTTGAGGTTCTGAAACCAGTTCCCCCTCAGATACTGAGAGATAATTGTGTTATTTTTTATCAAGTGTTGGCAATTTTACATGAGAACCATTAAATGTGATGTGCCTCACCCACAGCCTTACCATCTCTCAAGGACTAGAGTGGGAAACAGTCAATTCTTTCCAAGCATTCGAAATGTTTGATACTATTTTAGGTTTCGGGAATGCAATGACGAAAAAAAAAAAAAGGTGCAAGAGAAACATTTTTATGACAGGTGTGACTCTCCCATCATTTCTCTTCATTCAAAAGCTTAGTTCTCACGATGCCAGGCTTGAAAAGAGTCTAACTCTTAAGATTTATTTTGTCCTTTTGCATGAGATGCCTTCAGGCATTTGCACTCCAAATGCATGTGGAGGTTAAGGCAAAGAGTCAGAGGGAAGCGGGCAGTCTCTGAGCTCTCAAAAGATGCTAAGACATATATACTCCTCCAAATAGAATAAGTTGCTAGGAAATTATTGCCCTTTGCCCAGTTGAATGCATGGTTCAATGACAGGATGGAAAAAGATGCTTCTACCCCTGGATGATGGCAGCCATTTTTACATCTCTGTGCACCATAAACTCATACATGTGTTTCCCTCACCTTGTGTTCCCTATTTCTCTGTAATTCATGTAACCCTCAGGAGACACCAGGGTGAATGGGCTCTGTTTCAATGTTATCATATCAGCGATCCTTGTTAGCTTCGCTGAAGATTAAATTTTTGCTGCCCTGAGTAATAATGACAAAATCATATTAGTATTTCTCACCAACAAGATCAATAGGAGTTTGCATTGTTTGTTTTTTTCATCATTAATTTAGAGGATGATATATTCCGTAAAAAGAATTTGTTAACAAAACTGAACATAGCTCTTCAACAAATATTTGTTAGCATCTGTTGCTTCACAGTTTTCTGGAACATGGAGACCAAAAAATAAATACAAAAATAAATAAATAAATCAGACAAAAGTGTCATCTCTGTGAGAATTTAATGTGTGAAGTAGGTGGGTATCTGTACACACAGACATAGACACATACATACCTTCGCTCAATGTCAACGTGGGCAGCATGGGTGTCATGGTAACTGAAAAATTTGCGAATAAGGTCATTAGTAACACACAAGGGACAGCAAGGGAAATGGTTCTGATTCTGTACTTGATGTCAGTCCCTGTAATCGTTACCTTAGTTATTTCTCATGATCACCCGCAAAATGGACAGAATGGAGAAATTTGAAATGAAAGATATTATAAAATGTAGTGATGAAATAACAAAGTTCTCGTATTCTCACAACTCCTTGATAGCTCAAAAAATAACTTAAAATGAGCAAATAAATCTGTGACAATAAGGTCAAGAGGAAAGTTACATGACAGTCACATAGAGGTAGAGGTGCTCAGGAAACGTGAGCCCCTTTTCTTTGTTGCCACCTTCTGTTTTATATTTTTAAATTTCTATGTCTCCCAAAACCAAAACTGAGAAATATGAAGTAATGACTAACTTTTTCCAGGTGCTTAACACACACCAAATTTTAGCCAATTTCTCTCAGCTCTTTTCTACAGATTTGCATCTCAAAATCTCCATAAGTATACCTAGCTGTAGCCATCACAGATAGCCTGTCCATAAAAGACATGATATGTACAGCCCATTATCAACATCTTTTTCTGAAATTGTTCTACCTATCATTCTTATTTTATTGAACTCATGTGCAACTTCTCTTCTGAATATTTAAGCCTCCTCGCTGCATCTCACAGGTTCCAGCTACTTCTTCCTCTATGTCTCCATGTGGCATCTACACTTTCTGTAGCCCTGGTCCCCAAATCAACAGCAAAACAAAGCTGTCTTCATTAATCATATGAAGAAACTAATATGCAAGAAAATGTTTTTTCTTTGTGCTTTAACTATAACATCTATCATTAAATCTCAGCATGCCCTTGCATTTTTCTACCTTAAAGGGGGGAATGTTTAAACTGTGAACACTAGAGTATTGAAGGTGTTATGGGAGTCAAAGGCCGTCCGCAAGTTGGAGATCAAGACCCCATCCACCAGGAAGGTTGCAGGTTCGCTGATTCTATCATAGATAAAACAGCCAGCATGCGTTCATGAGAGACCTGGGAGATTTATCATGCAAGATTTTAAATGTGCACACTCAAAGAAATAGAGTGTGGGTCCTCAAAAGGAAGAGGCACCATGTTGTCTTGAGCTAGGTATATTTGGGGAGATTTGGGGATGCAAATCTGTAGAAGTTGTAAACCTATGGAAAGAGGAGATTTAATTAACTGAAGACAGATGATGGCCATTTCTAACAAGGGAAGTTGCTGCTGTATTAGTAGGGAATAGCTTTCACAGTTGATAGAACATAGCCTGTCCATAAGGCAGGGTATGGCCCATTATACAGACATGAAGAGATGACCCATTCACAAGACAAAATGTTCGTTTACAAAAATGGATCGCCCTAGGCCTATTGTGTCCTGGAAGGACACCATTACTATTTTTTAAAGTGGCTTCGTATCCTGAAGCTACAACTTTTATTAAAAGTGCAGCTTTATGGGCATGGTGATGCATGCCTGGAATCCCAGCACTCAGGAGGCTGAGGCAGGAGGATTTCTGTGAGTTTAAGAGTCAGCCTGGGCTCCACAATGAGTTCAAGACCAGCCTGGACTATAAAGACCCTGTTGCAAAAAAAAAAAAAAAAAAAAAAAAAAAAAAAAAAAAAAAAAAAAAAAAAAAACACAAAAAAAAAGGGCAAATTTTAAATCGTGGTTTTCTTGTCTCCTTTCTCCCTATCTTTATTTTTCCATCCTACTTCAAGGGTATCTCTATTTCTTTCAGAATGATGACAAAATTTGCAATTAGTTGTTGCTCAAACTGGTAAGCTTTCCAATGATGAAGGTCATTTGTTTCAGTTTGTTTGGTTTGGTTCAGTCTATATTGATTTGGTTTTACTCTAGTTTAAGCAATATAAGCTCAGCTTCATATACGTAAGTGGATAAATGCCACGAACTCATAATGGATGCTTGGAACCATGCTGGCTTTACAATCTAGACAACTGGTCACAAATCCACAATTAATCTACTGAAATTCACTTGCCCTGCACAGTGTGTGGTATCTCTGAAGCTCGCGTGCTTCTAGAATATGCACTTTGCTCTTCAAACTCTCAGCATTGCTCTTCCAAAGACTGGCTAAGGAGGAAGAGACACACCGGAAGGGACAGACAACACTCACTGACAGCATGCTCGAACATGATGGTGTATCATCTAATTTTTGCATAATAAAATCTGTCTGAATTATGACACATATGAATGAGTGGTATTTTGCCAACAGTAGTACTAGAAAAGATTTGATTCTTCAACTCCTTGAAAATCAAATACAGTCACAGTGCCAACCACTAGGGAATAAAGAGGGAAGGCTTTCTCAGTTGGGAGAAAAGCAACAGATCTGAGATGGAGACACACTCACTGTCACGAAGCAAAATAAAAAATACCAAGTCACTCTATTAATCAGTACCTCTGTGTTGGATTCTAGTTACCACTATCTCTAAAAGGACAAAGTGACCCATAATGGATGCAGTGTCCCATAAAACCGGAATGTCCGGGGCACTGCTTGTAATACTACTTACGCAGGATGTCACCAGCAAAGTGGAATATCACACTTGATACCCCCCAACTGGGTTATCCAAATTTCTTGCTAGAGTATCAGAAATCATGCAGATCATAGCCAATACACCTCATAAAATTGTCAAAGGGCAGACATTACCAAAATGTAGTATGTCATTTCAATGACTTGGGGAAATAAAGTGGTTGTGCCATTGTCCAGGACTCCAGTGAATTATGATATTCTAATAGCTAACTTTCCTTATTCACATCGCTGATATTAGACACGAGCATATTCCAAGAAATAATCTGTATTTAGAGTAGACTCTCATTTGGCAACACTACTTAGATCTTTTAATACCCTGGTTTTCCCCTGCCTAATATTATCCAGAACACTTATGAAATTTGTTGATATTTATAATCATAATGCACCAGTACTTCCAGTCAAATAGATTCCCAAATGTTATTTCTCAAAGTAGAAAAACTTTTATAACTCTTTTTATATTTCTATTACATAGGGTATAAATTTATATAATCTATGTGTACATATGTAAGTACCTTTAATATTCTTTTAATAACTGTTAAAGAGACAGGCCTAGCACGTACAATACTGTCTTGCAGTCTTGCAGAACCTACAGTACCATACATGGAGACAAAATATTATGAGTACTGTGAGCTTCGTGCCCTGGGAACAGAAATCTATGCGAATAGAAGAAAAAGAGCCAGAGAGCAAGGCTGCAGGTGCCCAGAAAGGTGAGTCCTAGGAAGCAGCGCACAGTTCCCAAGAGACTTCCCCTACACTAGGGTGGCCTTTTCAGTGATGTGACTGCTTTTCAGTCTCCCATACTACATCCACGTTCCTGTGGAAACAGGTCAACAGCGCTGGGATTACTGATTCTGTAATCACACTTACTGATTCTGTGACCCACACTCCGTAGGTAACCCCAATAAGCTCACTGGCTCACTGAGTTGGATGTTGGTGTAATGGTTCTTGGGTCTGTTGGCTGTTTTCTGTTGGTCTGTTTCCTGTCTCCTCAGGAAAGGTTTCACACAACACAGTCAGCAGCACAGGTCAAATAGTCTACTACATCTGAAGGCAAAAGAAAAAAAAAAAGAAAAAAAATCTTCCTGTTACGACACATTCTATATAATCATACCTATAAAGGCAACATGATTCTAGATAAGGCAGAAAAACTAGGATTTCCTTTTCTGAGTTGGGAGTCAGCTAGCTTAACTGTATTTTCACAAAAACTCTCCACCCACACTGTAAAGCTATATTCAAACACACAGCCAGACAGACATCAACATGCAGGAATTTTGAGGCATTAGGAAAAGTATGTCCGAATGTGCCAAAAATGTTTGTTTGGTTACATAATTAAAAGAAAAATAGTTACTTCTTGAATTTAAGTGGCAAGGTACACATTCTAAAGTATTATAATTATATTTTTCCAAAGTCAAAAATGATAGTGTGAAGACCAGGAAGAACAGAGCTTGCTGAAGTTTAGGATATTACAGCTATTTTCCATAACTCCAGCAAGCGTTTCTGTGAGCATAGTAGTTTTATACCAGGAGTAGATCAAAGAAACTTAACTGCCTTGTTTATAAAATCATAGACTTCCTTCTTTTCATGGCAGGATGGTAAACGTGGGTGTGTACACGCGCCCATTAATGCATACTCTTCGGGGAAAAAATGGGAGAAAAGTCTTTGGCTTAGGTCACATTGAGGTCTAATTCTTTGTAGTCATGTTGACCACATACTGGAGCCTAAAGAGTTTCAGTTCTGTTTCTTATATAATCAGTGTTTGCCCTTCTAGTTAGAAATCATAAACCTGTCTTTGACTCTTCTCTCTCTGTCTATACATAGCACTGCTCCTCGCAACCAATATGACTTCAATAATTATTTCTTTATGTTGCTTGCTCTGGACACATTTTTACTTCAAAGTATCTTTGCCTTTCTTTATGCCCTCATTTCTGTTATAACTTTCTTCATTACACACTATTCATCCCATGACATGTCGTTCTGGGGATTGCAATCTTATTCTGCCTAAAGAATGAGGCATATTAAATTTATTTCTGCCATATTAAGTTTATTTCTTACTTTGATGACCTCTTTTTTTCTGAGCTATTAGTCTTCACTTAACAGTTTCTATTGTTTATAAATTTTCATAATTTCTCTCTTGTTATTCAATATAATATTTTGTTGGTCAAAGTTATCTTAGTCATCTGACCCTAAACAATAATAATGAGCACTTATTGAGTATATCCATTTACTCACAATGAGTTTCTAATGTTGGGCCAGTTGTTTAAGTCAAGGTGATGGGGTGGAACAGAGCCTAGTCTGTGAGTCAATAACATTAGTTGATTCATAAAAAGAAAACATTTGCCTACCTTATGGTGCTTCCCAGTAAATTCTAAGCTCGATCCATGCTTTCATATATTTTTGCAACTTCTTGACAATAGAAGTAAGTTGGTTATTTGTACATGTTAACTTGAACAGAATTTTAAAGATGAGTGATTGGAATTGGCTCTGGGGTGTCTAGAGCTGAGTCTCTAATACGATTAGATTTTTAAAAAAAAAAACTAATGACTATTTCAGTAAAGACAGCATGTATAGCTGGTGACATGGACAGGTAATTGAATGTTGTGAAATACCTGCATTTAATATTCCTAATCAATCACTTAGTGATAACAAGGATCCACAGGACTGTGTATAATAATGTAAACAATTTTTGAAGGCTAATGAATGCATCAGGGTTAACTGATTGTTTCTAATATTACTGGATAAAATAATGAAAAAAATGAGTTCAGATACTCAAATTTCTATCTGAATCCCAGAATAAATAGTTAGAGGCTTCCATGCTTTCCCTGAAGGGTACTTTTACCTCTTAGAGTGATGGGGCCAAGCTAGCTGAAAGATAAACATAGAGTCTCATCCTAAAATCGGCTGAAATATAACACAAGTTGAACTCCTATTCTTTTGCAGAGTATCTATAGCAAAATTGCATTCATTAATAAAGAAACAAAGAGATCATTTTCCAAGCCTGGTAGTGGACACCTGCAATCTCAAACTCTGGAAAGACATGGCAGAAGTATTGCAAGTACAAGCTCAGTCTGAACAACTTAGAGACTTAGCAAGGCTCTGACTCAAAAAAAAAAAAAAAAGAATTTTTTTTTTAAGGCTGAAATTCAGAAATTCAGCTCACTGTGGAGGTTCAGGCTCAGTACTTAGTTCTGCAAAAAAATTGGTGGAAGGTGTCCCTTAAGTAAAATAGATTCATGTGGGGAAATCTGGCTGAAGCTGGAGACATCAAACTTCTTAATTCTGATATATTGCCTTTGCCAGGAGAAGAGCCTTCCTTCTCTGAAGAAATGGCCTCCCCACGCTCAGTGGTTTAGACCTTTCCTCTCCACCTGAGGGGATTAGCTCTGAGTTGCTTAACAAAACTACAGCGGTCTCTTCTGAGGCAATTGCCAACAAAGACTAAGCTGATTTTCTTCATAACATACCCACCACCCCTCTTTGCTTCTATACCTATAATTACATTCAAGTCCTAACAGGCTATGAAATGTGACATAGAACATATGACCTATGAGAAGGCACACTGCATTCCAAAAGAAGTCCTTGACTTACAGATAGAAATCCAGAGGACATATGTAGAAATGGACACAGTGTGTGATGCCTAATGGTAGAAGGAATATCAAATTGCAGAAAGCCAAATGTTGAGCAGATTCTGCTTTTAACATTACACACTTCGTGGGAAGTTAGAAGTAAGAATTGTTTTAATAGCTTGGCTGCCGGAAACCCAGACCAAAATATGGCTCATTGAGAACAAACAGGAACTAGCAGACTTAACCCCAGTTCAACATAGGGAAATGGATCCAATGGCTTCACAAGATCAAAACATTAGAGTGATATGTCATTTAAGAATGCCTCACATATTTGTTGCTGGGACACATTATCCAATATCCACAACTTAAAGGAGAAAAGGTTTATTGCAGCTCACAGTTTTAAGAGGTCTCTGTCCATTCCTGGGTAACTGGCAAGGACAGGAAGAATTTGATGGAGAAGAGTTCCTCAGGACATTCTAAGAGGAAAGACCTGGAGCCAACCATATGCCCATAGTTTCCTCTTGAACAAGCCCCACTTCCTCACACCACTTAAAATAATAACAATGACAACAACAAGAATGATAACAACAACAACAATAATAATAATTCACAACATCCTAATACATGAGGCTTTTGGGAGACATTCCACATCAAAACCATAATAAAGACCTATTTTCCCCACAGAACTGAAAAGATATAACTTAAACTAACACATTTAGAAATAAAGTATAGAACTCCAGCATTCTTGAAGAGCTCTGTGGTCACATCTCTTTGAATGTCAAGCCTTAGACACTAAATTGAGCAACTGAAATATATTGGGAGCAGTTGCATCTGGAAGTTGCAGGGGCCAAACTGGAAGGTCTCCCTTGCCTAGGCGAGGTAGCTTAGTTACTCTAACTAACTGTAACTGGAATAGTCTACCTCTGCAAGCCTGTGGCTTTGGCTAGTTGATCTTGGTAAAATATGAAAGAAACCTACTACATTTTTACTCAACCCATACAGGCTGAAAAGACAAAAGTATGAAATGAATCATAAAACCAGCGTCACAATAGAACAGTTACTTCCTAGACTTACCTAAAGTCCTTCAATTGAAGGAGATTAATCCCCTTCAAGAATCCCTATACTCTGAAATTGTGTATTGTTAGTGAACATTAACATTGTTTATGAAATGATATCATATTTCATGTATACAATTTGCCCAGTTTCCTAATGTTGCAAAGGTTATAAATGTGATAAATGTAGTTCATTTCATTAATAATAAGTAAAAAAAGTGTGTACATTTCTGATCACAGTGCTTCAAAATCTAGCATATCGCATATTGCGTAGGCTATTTTAATTATAACCGGTGTTTTAAAGGAGGAACCAAATATTTTAAGAGAAGATAGAGAAAATCTATAGTATGATCAGTATCTATCTTAGTAAACTGTAATTAAGCATGTTGAATTGTGGTGCAAATCGAACAAAGTAAAATTTGACTGGGCTTGATGACATACTCCAATAATCCCAGCACTGTGGGAGCTGAGGCAGAAGAATCACCAGTTCAACAAGACCCCTGTTTCTGAAAAGAAAAAGTCGGTCTTCAGTTAACCTCACAGAAATTTCTTTTGTTATATATTCAACAATAGTAGCCACTAAAGAAGAAGAAGAAGAAGAAGAAATCATCCACTGTCTTGGTTGGAATAATTGTTCCCCAAAAGTCCATATGTTAAAAGCTTGGTCCTCAACCCATGGCCTCCATTGTACTATGGTGGGGCTTTAAGAGGTGGGGCCTGGTGGGAAGTGTTTCATCACTAGGGCACATACTTGAAGAGATGGTTGGAAATCCAGGCCCTTTCTCTTTCTTTTACTATTACCAGCCATGAAGTGGGACTCTCTGTTCTACCACAGGCTCCATGCTTTGATGTACTAACTCACCACTGGCCCAAAAGCAACAGGGCCAATCAATGATAGGCTGAAACCTCAACCTGTGAGCCAGCATAAAATGTTTCTGTTTACAGGTTGACCAGGTTACCTGTTTCTTACAGTAATGGAAAACTGACCAAAACCCAAACCTACCAATACAGTGCAATAATGATTTTCCCCTTTGCATATTCCACTTGTTTTTGTCCATATTTTTGCCTTGGAATATTGCAATCATCATATACTTACTAACTCATAAATTTTCCATATTGCTTTTTTGTACTTATCACTTTGAACACAAAACAGAGATAAATATGAATCAATATATGCAATTTTATCTTTATATTTTCTCCTAACAGCTTTTCTTCATGCTTTCTCTTTTATTAACAAAATTCCCATGAATATCTTTGTCTAGCATTCACTTCAACTTGAATTATTTCCTTATTTCTTGACGTTTCAATAACTACTTGAAGGGAATGAAAAATTTCTCCCTCCGCTGGGAAGTAAGTAGTACACTATCGTGAGCTACCTTCATTCCGACAAGTCCAATAACATTTCTATGTTATTTCTCTTTTCTTCTTTAATTTTGGTTGTTGTTATGTTTGTTTTTCTGATAATTTAAGGGGTAACACTGGAGCTAGAGATCTTTTCAATTAATTATCTTCTGTTATTTCAAGAATGCTTAACAGAATAATGGATTTTATGGTAACTGGACTGGAGGCACAGAGAGTGAAGGGACATTTGATATAGAAAAACCCAGTCACTGCCTGTATGCTACCGTGGCTCAGAGCCCAGATAAGTCACTCACGGAATCTAAAAACAGAGCAAATCCAATGGCAAGGATTCTGAGACACAGATCTCAAGGGACAATTGAGGGCAGACGCAGTACTTGGTTTAAGGAAAATATGACATGGTAAGTAAATGATTGCTGACCTCAAATACCTGGTGAGCTGCCATGTGGAAGATGGAGTAAATAGCATTTAACTCACAGTAGAAAAGAGAATAGAGGAAAGTCACATGAAGGCAGTTTGGGCTGTAAGGAAGAATGCACTTTCTAGTAACCATGGTCATTCAGTGACTTCAGCTGAAAAGCCAAGCGCTGTGTCATTGGAAGATTTCTAGCAACACTCAAATGACCACATATCCTAGATGGCAAGAGTTATATGCTGATTTCTAAATAAGATGGCCTGAGATGGAGGACTGGAAGGTGGTGTCCCTTCCAGAAGATAACGAGATTAAGCCGCAGGGAAACAATTTGGGAACACTGCCTGGGATCCTAGGTAAGACCCTGGCATTTGTCCAGTGGGGCTGAATCCTGAAAAACAAGTCTAGAGATAAATTCATAAAGAAAAGAAAAGAAGATGTTTTTGAGAAATTTAAACTGACCAACTAATTAATGGAGTCATGGCCAATAACCAATTTCCCCTAAATAATAATTCCTGAGAATCAATCTGTGATGCGTTTCCTATGTTATGCCTTTGATAATCCAGTATTGAAATGACTCAGATAAGAACTTTTTGTCACTAGAAATCTATGGACTAATTCATCTTATGTTCAAATTAGATTTTTTAAACTTTGGTTTTCTTTCCTTAGATTACCTTGCAGAGCTAACTCATATGAGAAATAGACTGGAGGAGAGACAGCATTACGTTTGAGAATGGCTTTTGTCAAGTGTCATGTTCTGTTTTTCTTTTCTCTCATAAACAGTGTGCTCCTTCAATTGAGGCCTATTAATAAGAATCAGAAAATACAATTGCTGTAAGAATCTGCAGAAGTAGTCCCATAAATTGTGCTTCAATTTTTGTTAAATCCAAGTCCCAGTAAGAAAGAATGTTTTACCCTTATTTGTTCTTGTTTAGCTTTTCCGTATTCAGCTAAATGGTGGTCTCTCATTAAACTGTTTTAAATTCTACTTTTTTGAGCTATGTTTGAAAACCCACAGCTGGAGAATCTGCAGACATTAATGCACCAGAATCATTAGCTTCAAGAAGATATTAACAAGTGGCATATCCAAATACTTGAGCTATTTTGAATGGTGCCAAATTAATGCTTTTCTGCTGATCGTTAGACCACACTGGATGTTTATTTCTAGCTCAGATAATGCCCCTGAAGCCACAATGACTTGATCTCTCTTCAGTCCCTCTTCCATTATGACTCTCCTCAAACTATGCACACTGAAGAGGTCCCTAATTGTGTGAAACCTGTGTCCTTCCCTCTACACCTTGTCAGAAGACACCAAGAAGAAATCTCTTTCTCCCCTCTGTAATCTTAATCACCCTTTTCCTCTGTAGGAAAATAAATAGGAAGGTTTGCTCAGCTGTCCCTGAAAGTAAAAAAATGTCATATTTCGGGACATTAGACAAAGAACAGACCAGTGGCAAAGTAGTATAAATTGAATATGTATTATCTGAAAAATATAAAATTTAAAAAGTTTCAAAATTCTAAATATTTTAAAGCCACACACACATGGAAAATTACACAATCTCATGTGACAAATCTCAGTCAAAATGCGGGCATATATAAAAATTAATTTCAGGTGAAGTGTGTAAGGTATATAAGGTACATACAAACCAACATAATTTTATTTCTTTCATTCTCCCTGTAAGTTGGGATTATTTAATTCTGATTTTGTAATTTATCAATTGATATTCAAACTTGAATAAAATTATTAAGTCCTGCGATGTCCCACCAGGTTTCTCAAGTAAACATTGGTGCTACTGATACTTACCCTGCTACAGTGAGTTCTGGTTGTGTTTGGCTGTCCCAAGTTCAAAACTCAGTAGCTAGTACATGGGACTATAACGTAAAGCTTGAATAATCTGGTTGTGTTTCGATCTTTGAAATCACAATGACAGAAAAAGAGAACAAGTCATGTAATTAATGGCTACACTCTCACCACAAGGCCAGAAGCAGCAGTGGGAATGGCCCCAGGAAGACTGACTTAGACCAGATGCTGGCCTTAGTGGACTGTCCGTTGCAAGTTCTAGCATCCCACAGTGGTGATAGCGCTTAACCCCACACGGCCTTTGGTTCTGGTGGTCATGGCTTTTGGTTCTGAGTCATCTGAGGAATTGTAGGCCCCATCCAATAAGTTTTCACATCTTTTCTGCTCAGCTCAGCTGAGGTGAATTTCTGTTGATTGGTGTTTAGTAAACTGAATAACACACACGGTTGCCTTCCAAAGATGTTGCAAAATACACCTGAGTTATGTTAATAAAAGTACTTTAAAAAGAATGCTATATGTTTGAATGTGATACAATTCTTATTTATGCAGGTATGTATTCTTTCTGCAAATAAAGGATGAGAAAAAATGCAAGCTGTGAGCTCAAAAATGTTTTTGAATTAGAAAAAGTCTTAAGTACGTAGGTAAGTGCTACAAAATGGTATGATAAGTGGGTTTCATAAAATGAACGAAAGCAAAAGAGGGGCACAGGAAAGACAAAGGTAAGAAGAGCACAAGGTGCAGAGCTTGTGTTGGGTCGCATCCATGAACAAGAGATTTATGGAAAAAGAAATATTTGATACTGTCTTTAAATGTTGAACTGAAGTATAATGTAGGATGGACACAGAGACTCAGAGACACTCAGATCCTCTCTTCTTTCGTAGACCCACTCCCAGACCTCAACTCTCTTGGTTCAGTTTTCTCACATGTAGAGCCAGGAAGTCACAATAAATAGTCTATAAGTGTCTTGGCGTGGATCTGGAGTGTCTCCCAAAAGCCCTCATGCATTTGGATGTTTTGAAATATTGGTATGCTGCTGGGAAGTGGGGTCTAGCCAGTGGGGGTGGAGCACTGGGGCTTGCCACAGAAAGGGCAGGTCCCTGTTGCAGTACCTGAGAGGGTAGCTCCGCCCTTCCTCCCTCACTTGGCTCCCTGTCTGCTATGCCATGAAGAGCCTTCCTCCTCCGGTTACATCTCTGCCATGTGCCTCTGCCGTTGCCAGCCATCTATGTATGAACTGTGACCTTTTAAAAGTGTAAGCTAAAATAAATTTTTTCATCCTTAAATTGTGAATATCAAGTTTTCTGTTCCAGCAATGAGAAAGTAAGACAGAAATTGGTGCCAGAGAAGTGGGGTAGTTGCTGTGACTTTGCCTGGCCATACAGATAAGGAAAAAGCCTTTGGAACTGGTTTGTAGATGGAGTTTGGAAGGGTTTGAAGATGCTGGCTATAGAATCTTAGAATGTACTTAGGGTGTATGAACAAAGCTTGGTGGGAGACTCTGTTATTTCTTTTTCTTTTTCTTTTTTTAAACAGGGTCTTGCTCTGTAGTCTAGGCTGGTCCTGAACTCACTGGTGTAGTGTAGCCCAGGTTGGCCTTGGACTCAGAAAAATATGCCTGCCTCAGCCTCCTGAGTGCTGAGATTACAGACATGCACCACCACGCCCAGCTTTACGTAGTGCTAGGGAATTGGACCCAGAGCCTTGCACGTGCAAGGTAAGTGCTTTTAACCACTGTGCCATTCCTCCAGCCTAGGAGATTCTGGTCAGAGCTCAAAGGACCGGAATGCTGAGAAAACTGCAGGTTGGAAAGGCAGGGCTCAGGAAGTCTCAAGTTGCAAAGAAGATCTTATTGGTTATTAGTCTAAAATCCATGCACGATATGTTCTGGCAAAAAGTGTGGAGATAATTTGCCCTGAAATTGAGATTGAAGGTAGTGGACTACATGGGTACTGTTTATGGTTTTTAGCCAGATTTTCACTGAAAGAAAAGGAGAAAATGGCAGATAAAAACAAATGTAAAAAGTTTTCAATTTGAAATAAAAAAAATCACACGGTTGTTAAAAGATGTTAGCATTGAAAACAAGCCATTTTCTTGGAATCAGGACTATAAAAAAGAGGCTTTAAGGGTATCTCAAGAATCAGCGAGACCCCAGGATTTACCAATTAAAGGGTGGAAAGGAAAAGGATTTTGCTTTAAAAAGAGACTCCCAGGGCATCCTGCAAAGTGACCTACAAAAGTAAGTCCCCACGGATTTCAACTATCTAAAAACTCAGAGATTCTGGCAGTAATTGTCCAAGAGACTAGATGGCTGCTCAAGCCAGTGGCAGACTGAAGCATCACCCACATGGTGCTGATTTCACAGACATGCAGAGTGCAAGAGTTGTGGTTCAGGGAGGCTTCCGCCCATATTCCAGAAGATGCCCTTGGAGGCCAAGCAATGTGTGCGTAGGAAGGCAATGCACGAAGTTGTGAAGGACAAACCAAAGGTGCCGTGAAGACACCAAAAATTTGAGGATGCCAGAAATATGGATCATCTGATGAAGAAAGCCACAGGACGTGAGCAGAGCCTGCCCAAAAGATAAGCCATGAAGGTTGCAGTGGGAGGCAACACTGTAGCTGTAGGGGTGGGACCAGCCATGAATTTGGAGCTCACGTTTCACCACCGCTTACCCCAAGTACTGTACCTATGCCATGTGCCTCTGCCATTGCAGCTGCCCATGTTCTTCTACGACTGTAAGCTAAAATATATCTTTCCTCTGTTAAATTGTGGATGCCAGATTTTCTGTCTTAGCAACATGGAAGTAACTAAGACAATAAGGCTCTTACAATTCTGAAGTATCTGATTGATCCCCAAAAGCAAGAAGGAGAACATTGCTGATAGAAAGAGCAAAGAACATGTGATCTGAATGAAGGTGTGAAAGCAAGACAGCAAGATGTCACAAGACAACCATTTCTAATGTCCTATAGCACAGTTGAGCAATTATTGACTATTTCAAAATAACTAGTAATGAGCATATTTCAAATAATTCCAGCACAAACTTGTGATAAAAGTTTGAAGAGATGGGTATGCTAATTATCCTGACCTATCATTATACACTATAAACATGTATTATTGAGTGTCATGTCTCCTAGCAGCTAGAAGAAAGAGCAACCATTGTTGGACCCATTATCCAGGAGTGGGCTCCAGCCTCGACTCTGGTATCCACTAACTCTGTGACGTATAGCATTTTTCTTATATTTTGTAAATATAGTTTCCAAAATAAAACAAGGAGCTCAATCTGTGTGTATAAATAGCTTTTTAGTTCTAATATGCTGGTGTATGTAATTAGTATGTCAATTAAGAGTAAAATGCTGTAAAGAACAATGTAGAAACTAAAAACGGTATTTTAGAAGATATTTCATTTGATACACAATGGGAAACCAAAAAAGATTTTAGCAAAATGTTATGATAAAAGATAGACTTCTGGTTCATATAGAGCAATGTGTAAGGTATCAATTCTAACAGTATTGAGGCTGGGATTTAAGAAACCTTGATGAGAAATGAGCTAAACTGAGTAAGGATGATGACAGACGGGAGTGGAAGGAGACAGCTGCAAAGACATTGGAGAGAGGGATTCCAGCTAGGCTGACAGGGGTTGCAGAGTATGAATGTAGCTATGGATAAGATCATATTAGAACTAAACAACAATTTATACACACAGATCGAGTTCCTTGTTTTATTCTGGAAACTATATTTACAAAATGTAAGGGAAAATGCTGTAGGTCACAGACTTAGTGGATGCCAGAGTCAACGCTGGAGCCCACTCCTTGATAATGGGTCTAGCAATGATTGCTCTTTCTCCTAGGTGCTAGTCAAATTGCATGCTTAGGGTCAGTGTTGATTTTGAAGCTATTGAACAGTTCTGAGAACCAGTAAAGATGCTTTTCACAAACTCACAATCACTTATCCATAAGTGCAATTAGCTCTCTGTATCTGTGGTTCCAACTCTATGAATTCAGGCAACTGGGGATTGAAAGTATTTGGAGAAAAAAAAATGCATTTATACTGAACATGTAGAGTCTTTGTTCGTTGTCTTTATTCCCTGAGTACTATAGTATAATAACTGTTTGCCTAGATATACTGCAATTATATTCTATTCACTATAAAAAGCAACCTAGGGTTGGGGGCACAGCTCAATGGTTAGAGCACTCACGTAGCATGCACTAGGCTCTGGGTTCAATTGCTCAGCACCATATAAAAATTAGCTAGATGTGGCGGTGCACACCTGTAATCCCAGCTCTGGGCCACTAGACAGGAGGATTGCCAAGTGCTTGAGGCTAGCCTTGGCTAGATAGTGAGTTTAGGACCAGCCTGGACTATAAGACTAGACCGTGTCTAATAAATTAAAACTAATAAACAATCTAGAGATGATTCAAAGCACCTCATCAGGTATGTTTAGGATATATGCGAATACTACATCCTTTTACATAAAGGCCTTAAGCCTTAATAGATTTTGATGTCTGGGGGATCCTGGAAACAAACTACATTGGGTAGTGAAGGATTGCTGTATATTTTAAGAATGTTTATAGGGCATCTCCTTTTTTAGAGTCTTATAATTCAAAAGAGAAACATAAGAAAAGGGAGTCATATAATAAAAACCATATCATTCAAAGTTTAACAAGGCATACCTGCATTCATGTTCAATGTTACATTATACAGCCCCAGACCCAGCATTATGTTTGCCCTGAAGATCTTGCCTAAATTGTAAATTCGTTATATTATCTTCTTTATTTCAGGAGACAAGTTCTCTAGTGCTTAACTTTTGGTCAGAAATCACTTGAATTTTAACCTTAAGTTGTTTTTGAGGTGGTATTTTGATGTAATTTACATAAAGAGACTTTATTTTGAAATAGCTTTATTTTGGAGAATAGTTTACCCATAGCATGCACAGGAAGTGTTACAAGACTTAAGAAAATAAAGCTAAAAAATTAAGCTTAGAATTTTTTTTAAATCACCCATCTACTAATTTATTTTATTCCTCTGATACTGAGAACATTGACTTGAAACATTCACTTGCTAATGTAAGTACAAAAATCCTCTTTTACACCAATATTATTCTAAAAGATGATCATCACCAACATTTGTTCTTGGATAAAAATATAATATTTCACTATTTTATCAATGATCATTAACACAAAATAGTTAAAAAAAAATTTTAAAAGTACGGCCTTTACCTAAAACAGACAATTCTAAGCAGCCTAAATTTAAAAGCCAAAAAAGATTGTAGTTTACTGATTTCCTAAGGCCTACTTAAAAGTGTGACCATGTATTCATCGCGGCATGAAACAAAATACTGAACTCTGTCCTCAGGCATGCACCATACTCAAATGCTGATCTTATCATCACAAGCCAGGCAAACAGGGCTGGAGTTTAAAAGGAAGAAAGGAAAACCCTGGAGCCACTGGGAAGCTTGGGGTCAGGCTGTGGCCAGGGATCTGGTCAGAATTCACCAAGGGTCAGGAAGCCTGAGGGAGATTCACTTGGCCTCCAGGTGATGAGATGTTTTTCAATAAAATACATTTTCAACATGATATAGAAAAAGCTATATCTTGAAATTGAGTTGGTATTTTATTTGACATCTACTTATTTGCAAACAGTAAATAGGATATTCCAATGTTTCTGCTCATTGGATTCTCCATATAATAACAATATTAATAAATTAGAAAATAGCAATGAAAGGTGAATTGGGAATTGGCGAGGAGTTGGAGAGGGGTCTGTCACATGTTTAAGGTATTGTCCACATCCCTACCGCGTTCCTGAGTATTTATTTGTAATAAAATGTGAAAGTATCCATACATGGTAAGAGGGAGTTTTCAACTCCCAACAGTGCAGAGTGTACAGAGTTAGATGAATTCAGAGTGGATTGGCTCGACAGAGTCGGTTTGTCAGTCCCTATTGACATCTTGCTTCTTTCTGAAGAAGCCTTTGGAACTTTCTACCAGGGACCAGCTACCAGCGGGCTTCCTGAAACAGGATCTGACATCACCCAGTGATACTTATGAATGGAGTTTGTGCAATGGCTTGGAAGATAGCTGTGGGTGTGCTGGGGAGGGTGCAGCGGCCTCAATTACAGGAGCTCACGCTAAAACCCCCAAAGGGACAGAAGAACAGACGCTTTTTACTAAATTTACTCACACATCCGTCTGACACCTCCGATTTGGATTAAAATGTAAAAGGCCCTTAACCATTTATTACACACTTTTCCAAATTCAAAATAATTTTGAGGAGGAGTCGGGTGAAAGGACGATGACTCTCAAACTCTGTGATCCTGTTTAACAATCAGATGTATTTTTGGGAGAAAAAGATGCTTTCATTATAATTTTTTGTCCGTGAAAAGCAAGATTGCCCGGAAGAGCCAGCTGAAAGGCCGAAGACCTTTCCGAAAGGGAATTTCCGCAATCGCGGAGGCTGACGAACACAAGGGGGCAGGAAGGGCTCAAACTCTGGCTTCAAACCCGACGGAGACGGGTCCTAAACGACTTTAGTTCGCCCTCCGGATATTTGTCAACTTTCTTGGCACGCAGAGAAACGTGACGCTGACGTGTCGGTTTAGTTTGTTCTTGGTCTGATTACTGCGAAGAGAACCGGAGCATCGCTAGTGACAGCTACCCTCAGAGCGGCGGCTCTGCGACAGCCTGCGGCTACATTCCCTACCACGGAGTCTCTGATGCGAGACCAGCGAGTCAGATCCGACTGCATTTCTCACGCATTCCAAATGCCCCCCTCCCCCTCTTTTTCTCCTTTTACTCGGTGAACTTTGGTTGCAACGGAGGGGCTTGTGCAAAACCCACCAGTCGTGAATTCTGCGCCCCGTGTCATTTACGAGGAAGCGGAGTGCAGCGGGGGCGGGTGGGGAGGAGACGCGCGCAACCTGCTGGACCTTTGGCTTTTAACGCCAACTGTGCTTTTGCGAACCTGCTCGGGGTGCCTTTCTCAGGGTGCCCGGGTTTCTATTCACGCTTAGGCAACATTGTGTTTAATTTTCCTCTCGGGTTTGCAAGTTGCAGAGAGAAAAATGACCCTCGTCGGGGCGGGATTTCGCTGGAGGGGCTAAGGGGTAAGGCCGGTGATCCTGCGTTGCCCACAGACTAAGAAGTATGAAACGCGCTCTGCAACGCGAACCGGATCCTCAGCGGCGTTCCAGGTGGGCAGCGGCGGGCAGCGGTGCGCGAGCCGCCTCCGCCCGCACTTTCGCGACAACCTGTCGCGCCCTCTCTCTCCGCCCCGCCCGCAGTTTCCCCGCCTCGGCTCCAGGGCGCTGATTGACAGGAATCACCACCCAACCCCCGGCGCGGGGCCTCCTTCCGACACCGACGATTGGCCTCCGGGGAGCTCCGGAGTGGGGGGTGCGAGGGGAGGAGGGTCGGGGCGGCGGGGCGGCCTCAGGTCTGCGCGCGCTGGGCGGGCTCTTCCCCCCGGCCCGCGCCAGCCCGGGGCCGCGCTGCTTTCCAGCGTCGCGGGGGCGCCGGGCGGCAGTGTGTGGCGCGCCTGGCGCTTCGCGGGCTTGTCTGCTGCAGCCCGGAGCGAGACCGACTTCCCGCGCTCGCGGGCTGTGCCGGCCCCGCTCTAGCGCCCCGACCATGCCCGCAGCCCGGCCCTCCGGCGTCGCCCGAGCGCGCCGCGCCGCCACCTCCGCCCGCGCTCAGCCACCCGGGGCGCCGCCGCTGCTGCTGCTGCTGCTGCTGCTGCTGCTGTCCCTGGTAAGCCGCGCCTCGGCACAGCCCGCGGCTGCTGGCCGAGCGCTGCTGTCCCCGGGACTCGCGGGGGCGGCGGGGGTGCCAGCCGAAGAGGCCATAGTGCTGGCGAACCGCGGACTCCGGGTGCCCTTTGGTCGCGAAGTCCCATTGGACCCGCTGCGGGACCTAGTGTTGCAGGTGCAGCCGGGGGACCGCTGCGCGGTGACTGTGCTGGACAACGACGCGCTGGCCCAGCGGCCGGGCCGCCTGAGTCCCAAGCGCTTCCCCTGCGACTTCGGCCCTGGTGAGGTGCGCTACTCGCACCTGGGCGCGCGCAGCCCGTCGCGGGACCGCGTCCGGCTGCAGCTGCGCTACGATGCTCCGGGGGGATCGGTAGTGCTGCCCCTCGTCCTGGAGGTGGAAGTGGTCTTCACTCAGCTGGAGGTTGTGACTCGAAACTTGCCCCTGGTCGTGGAAGAGCTGCTGGGGACCAGCAACGCCCTGGACGCGCGGACCTTGGAGTTCTCCTACCAGCCAGAGACGGAGGAGTGCCGCGTGGGCATCCTGTCCGGCCTGAGCGCGCTGCCTCGCTATGGAGAACTCCTCCACTACCCGCAGGTCCCTGCAGGAACCGGAGACGGAGGTGACCCTGAGCCTCTTTTGATGGACTGCAAAGCTTTCCAGGAGCTAGGTGTGCGGTACCGCCACACAGCTCCCAGTCGCTCACCCAACCGGGACTGGGTGCCCATGGTGGTGGAGCTGCGCTCGCGGGGAGCCCCAGTGGGCCGCTCTGCCTTGAAACGTGAGCATTTCCAGGTGCTGGTGAGGATCCGAGGAGGGGCCGAGAACAGCGCGCCCAAGCCCAGCTTTGTGGCCATGATGATGATGGAGGTGGACCAGTTTGTACTGACGGCCCTCACTCCAGACATGCTGGCCGCTGAGGATGCCGAGTCGGCCTCCGACCTGTTGATCTTCAATCTCACTTCCCCCTTCCAGCCTGACCAGGGTTACCTGGTGAGCACGGATGACCGCAGCCTGCCGCTGTCCTCCTTCACTCAGAGGGATCTCCGCCTCTTGAAGATAGCCTACCAGCCCCCCTCCGAAGACTCTGACCATGAGCGTCTCGTTGAGCTGGAGATGGAGGTCGTGGACCCAGAAGGGGCAGCCTCAGACCCCTTCGCCTTCATGATAGTGGTGAAGCCAATGAACACTCTGGCGCCAGTCGTCACCCGCAACACTGGACTGATCCTCTATGAGGGTCAGTCGCGGCCCCTGACGGGACCTGCAGGCAGTGGGCCCCAAAACTTGGTCATCAGCGATGAGGATGACTTAGAGGCAGTGCGACTGGAGGTGGTGGCTGGGCTCCGGCACGGTCATCTTGTCTTTCTGGGTGCTTCCGGTGGGGACTCGGCTCCCAAGACCTTCTCAGTGGCTGAGCTAGCGGCCGGCCGGGTGATTTACCAGCATGATGACAAAGACGGTTCCCTGAGTGACAACCTGGTGCTCCGCATGGTGGATGGAGGTGGCAGGCACCAGGTGCAGTTTCTCTTCCCCATCACATTAGTGCCTGTGGATGACCAGCCGCCTGTCCTCAATGCCAACACGGGCCTGACCCTGGCAGAGGGTGAGACGGTGCCCATCCCGCCCTCTGCTCTGAGCGCAACTGACATGGATTCGGATGACTCCTCATTGCTTTTTGTCCTGGAGCCACCCTTCTCCAGTACAGGGCATTTGCTCCTCCGCCAAACTCGTCCTCCCAGAGATGAACAGGAGTTAGGCAGCGGCCTTTGGAGGAAGCAAGGAGAATATTATGAGAAGACAGTGACAGAGTGGCAGCAGAAGGACGTAACAGAGGGGAGGCTGTTCTACCGACACACTGGGCCCCATAGTCCTGGGCCAGGGATGGATCAGTTCACATTTAGGGTCCAGGATAATCATGATCCCCCTAATCAGTCTGGACTACAGAGGTTCATAATACGGGTTCACCCTGTGGATCGCCTCCCTCCAGCACTGGGCGGTGGCTGCCCCCTTCGGATGGTGGTGCAGGAGTCCCAACTCACACCACTGAAGAGGAAGTGGCTGCGCTACACTGACCTGGACACAGATGATCGAGACCTTCGATACACAGTCACCCAGCCCCCCATGGACACAGATGAAAACCATCCACCAGCTCCTCTGGGCACGTTGGTCCTCACTGACAACCCTTCAGTGGTGGTGAGCCATTTTACCCAAGCCCAGGTCAACCACCATAAAATTGCTTACAGGCCCCCCAGTCAAGAACTGGGGGTAGCAGCTCGAGTGGCCCAGTTCCAGTTCCAGGTGGAGGACCAAGCTGGGAATGTGGCTCCTGGCACCTTCTCTCTTTACTTGCAGCCTGTGGACAACCAGCCCCCTGAGATTCTCAACACTGGCTTCACTGTTCAGGAGAGGGGCCACCACATCCTGAGTGAAGCTGAGCTGCATGTGAGTGATGTTGACACTGATGTGGCCCACATCTCTTTTACTCTCACACAGGCACCCAAATATGGCCACATGCAAGTGTCTGGACACATACTGCCTGTAGGAGGACTCTTCCACTTGGAAGACATAAAACAAGGCCGGATTTCCTATGTTCATAGTGGGGACGAGTCCTTGGTTGATAGCTGTTCCTTGGAGGTCAGTGACAGACACCATGTGGTGCCCATCACTCTCCGAGCGACTGTACGACCAGTGGACCGTGAGGTACCCACATTGAGCCTTCCTACTGGCACTTTAGAGTCCTATCTAGATGTCTTAGAAAATGGGGCTACTGAAATCACTGCCAATGTTATTAAGGGGACAGATGAGTACACTGATGATTTGATGCTGACTTTCCTGCTGGCAGATCCACCCTTGTATGGGGAGATTCTAGTCAGTGGCGCTCCAGCAGAACAGTTCACCCAAAAGGACATCTTGGAGGGCTTTGTCACGTACGCCCACACCAGTGGTGAGATTGGTTTATTGCCTAAAGCAGACTCTTTTAACCTGAGTCTATCAGATACGTCTCAAGAATGGAGGATCAGAGGCAATATCATCCGGGGTGTTACTGTATGGGTGACCATCCTCCCTGTAGACAGTCAGGCCCCAGAAATTTCTGTGGGTAAACAATTCATAGTATTGGAAGGTGGCAAAAGTGAGCTAACCTCACTGCATATCAGCGCTGAGGATGTTGACTCTCTGCACGATGACATCTTGTGCACGATAGTTATTCAGCCAACCTCAGGCTATGTGGAAAACATTTCTCCAGCTCCCGGGTCTGAGAAATCAAGAGCAGGAATTGCCATAAGTGCCTTTTCTCTGAAAGATCTCAGGCAGGGTCACATTAACTATGTCCAGAGTGTCCATAAAGGGGTGGAACCTGTGGAGGACCGATTTATATTCCGTTGTTCTGATGGCATTAACTTTTCAGAGAGACACTTTTTCCCCATTATCATCCTTCCCACCAATGACGAACAGCCAGAAATATTTTTGAGGGAGTTTATGGTTATGGAAGGCATGAGTCTGGTGATTGATACGCCCATCCTCAATGCTGCAGATGCCGACCTTCCCCCAGATGATTTAACTTTCACTATTACCCAATTTCCCTCTCATGGTCACATCATGAACCAACTAATAAATGGTACAGTTTTGGTTGAAAGCTTCACCTTGGACCAGATCATAGAGAGTTCCAACATTATTTATGAGCATGATGACTCTGAGACCCAGGAAGACAATTTTGTAATTAAACTAACAGATGGCAAGCACTCTGTGGAAAAGAGGGTCCTCGTTATGGTTATTTCTGTTGATGATGAGACTCCCCGAATGGCTATTAATAATGGACTGGAAATAGAAATTGGGGAAACCAAAATTATCAACAACAAAGTGTTAATGGCAACTGATTTAGACTCTGAAGACAAATCCTTAGTTTATATTATTCGTTATGGGCCAGGACATGGCTTACTACAAAGACGAAAAACTACAGGTACCTTTGAAAATATCACGCTAGGTATGAATTTTACCCAGGATGAGATAGACAGAAATTTAATTCAATATGTTCATTTTGGGCAAGAAGGAATTCGAGACTTAATTAAGTTTGATGTGACTGATGGAATAAATGCCCTCATTGATCGCTACTTTTATATATCCATTGGGAGTATTGACATTGTCTTCCCTAATGTGATAAGTAAAGGAGTGTCATTGAAAGAAGGTGGCAAAGTCACTCTCACAACAGACCTACTAAGCACGAGTGACTTGAACAGTCCTGATGAAAACTTAGGTTTTACTATCACCAGGGCTCCCGTGAGAGGTCACTTAGAGTGCACTGACCAACCTGGAGTTTCTATAACATTTTTCACTCAGCTCCAACTGGCAGGCAACAAAATCTACTACATCCACACAGCTGATGATGAGGTGAAGATGGACAGTTTTGAATTTCAAGTCAGTGATGGACATAATCCTGTCTTCAGAACCTTCCGTATCTCCATTAGTGATGTGGACAATAAAAAGCCAGTGGTCACTATCCATAACTTGGTGGTCAGTGAGAGTGAAAGCAAACTGATCACTCCTTTTGAACTCACTGTTGAAGACAGAGACACTCCTGACAAACTCCTGAAATTCACGGTCATCCAGATGCCAGTTCATGGACATCTCCTCCTCAACAACACTAGACCTGTCATGGTTTTCACCAAGCAAGACCTGAATGAAAACTTAATCAGTTATAAGCATGATGGCACAGAATCAACTGAAGATAGTTTCTCCTTCACAGTGACTGATGGCACTCACACGGACTTTTATGTGTTTCCTGACACAGTATTTGAAACAAGGAGACCTCAAGTGATGAAGATCCAGATCTTAGCTGTTGATAATAATGCCCCGCAAATTGCAGTGAATAAAGGGGCCTCAACTCTTCGCACTGTGGCCACCGGCCATTTGGGCTTCATGATCACAAACAAAATATTGAAAGTGGAGGACAGAGACAGCCTGCATGTTTCTCTTAGGTTCGTTGTGACAGAGGCTCCTCAACATGGATATCTTCTCAACCTGGGCAAAGGCAACCACAGCATCACTCAGTTTACCCAAGGTATGGCTCACTTTTCTTTTCTCATAACCAAAGGGCATTCCAGATTTGCTTTCTGAGTATATGACTGTCACTGATAGCCTTATATTTAGGTGATCAAAGTAGAATCCAAAAGAAGTGAAAAAAGGGGGGAAATGGAGAAAGAAGAGACTGCAGAGACTTACCTTCCTGAGATAGCAGATCATGTTTTGCCATATGTTCCCACTGCCGTGACTTTCATTGCAGGGAATATCAATTTCTTTTGATAGTGGCAATGTATTCTGCTAAAGAAGGCATGGGACTCTGATGAATTAGTGCTAAAGTAGACTTCCCTGCTCTGCTGCATTGGCCACATGTATGCTTTGAGCATCTTCTGTTTCTTATGCTGCACATAGTTCATGCAGTACTTTGGTATCTCAAAGAGAGAGAGGCACAGTCTAAATTGTGTTGTTTGGATTATAATCATCATCAAGTATCATTCAAAAAAAAGCCTTTCTCTTTATGTTACTCTGATTAATTTTTAAGATCATTATGCCAAGGTTGTGTTTGTTAGGTGTTATGTAACTAAATAAGATTTGTTTATATTTATTTCAAAAATCAATAAATTATTTAGTAGTTTATTTTATAGTTCATATTGCAGGCAAACACTTGTCCAAAGTTACAAGGGAAAAACGTCCATCTGGAATTATAACAAGTGTATGTTTTACAACATGGCATGCTACTAGAATACTAACAAAAAGAGGGCACGTTTAATGATGTACACAGCATGTTCATCTAAAAACCATTCACCCATTTCATTATTAAAAACATATTCAAACAATCTTCACAGTAGCAAGAGGAACTAATTCCACCATTTGTAGCCTTCTTTCTGCTCTTTTGCAAAGCCAGGAACAACCACCCGTGGCTTTTAGCACCTGCATTCTTGAGGCCACAGGGCTTTTCTAACCTGAATTTCCCTTGGGGTGAACACAGTCTGAAACAGGAAGGGCAGGTGACCTGTCCAGAGCTACTCAGTGACAGAAGGGAGAAGCCCATTCAGTATGCCTGCTGGGGAGTCAGGGCTCTCTTCTTTAAAACGTGCAACTTTCATTACCAAGGGATTCATGTTGCTTTCATGAAAAACTCACCACGTCAGACTGGAAACTCAATCTACCCTACGTGGGCTTTGTGGTAGAGATGGAATAACCCCAGGGCATCCCAGTGGAGGTGTTCTTTTCCCACAACAGTGTTCTGCTCTTCCATAACAAGTGCTTTAATAAACAGAGATGTAGCAAAATGTGTGTTAAAGTGAACTGCTTCTCTGTTTGATGCTGGCAAATAGCCTCACACCAGCCTCCTGATTCTTGGCAGAAAGCCTGAATATATCCTAGGGCCTGCAGGGACAGGAAAACCTCAGAGTGCCAAGTGTCACACCAGACCAGCAGGAAACTTTTGTGTGAAGGCTTTCTGGAGCTGGAGGAGCTGGAGGTGCCATGTAATCTCACACTGGTTTATTTTCACCAAAAGCAAAGGGGATGAAATGAATATATTAGAAGATAGAAAATGGTACTTCAAATCCCTCCACTGACTTGAAAAAAATCTCTGTATTTAGAGTTTAAAAAGTAATAATTTTTAGATGCAGGCTTACAGACAGATGGTTTAAGTGTTATTCATCAAGCCTACAAGTCTAAGAGCTCAAAATATTGGAATATTATTTCTTAATTATTGAACCCTAAAATTACTGTATTTTATTTTGGATAATTGTACTTCTCAGTGATTTCGAGCTGTCATGATGAATTTTTATGGTGTAAATATAGTTGTAAGGTTATTACAAAAGGTGATGCTTTTTAAAAAGTATCTTTTTAAAGGAAATTATCATGTTCCAATATAAACTCAAATATTGACTAGAAAAACATGTTGGCATTTGATCACACAGCACTCAGTTGAACAAGTAGAGGCTGGAGTTTGGTTCACGGCAGCTGTCTGTGCAGATCAGATAAGCACTTAAGCATGGAGAAGACTCCATCAGAGAGCTGCCATGACTGCTCCTCCAGCATGAAAGCGATGTTGCAATGTGGACTGTGGTCCATTGATTTGGTTTTTTGTTTTTGCTTTATCACGAGACAATAACAAAAACTACATTTTGGTGGACTTTTTCAGTGTACTGAGTTAAGTTGATTTAGAAAAGATAGCTAGAAAAGGTCATTCCTAAGATGTTAGACTGATAATCTCTAGGAAAAAAGTAATTTGCTTGAAAAACTTATTATTAAGGTCTGTTACTAGTAAACTTAGCAACATGATATTAAACAAATTTGGGAAACTGTTCATATATTTCAGACTTCATCTTTTTACCAAAGTGACTCTACCCTCCGTGCCCACCTCTTGTCTGAATCAATTGTCTCAACCATTGGGATTAGTTTTTCTTTACATTAATATACAGTGATATCTTGTTTGAGATAACTTATAAATCACTTTCAGGAAAGCAAATATACTGCCAAAGAGTTTTGAACCAGGCTTTTTAAATGAACTTAAAAAATCATTGAATGATTGTGCAGCTAAATAAAAATAAGTTAGAAGAAAAGTTTATTAGTCCCTAGGTATTTGCTTAAGTCAAATAACATCTTGACTATTAAGCTTCTATCTTCTCAAGACTTACAGAGATACATGTGCCTTAAGAAAGCTGTTGCCTAGCATATTTACAGTGTATTTATGCTACTTTAAGCTTATGTATGACCCTGTTGTGATCAAAAGCTTTACTTTCTTGAGATTTTAAAAATTCTTTTGAATCATGAATTAGGATTAACAAAATTATCAAGAAGATGAAAAGGCATTTAGTATGTTCCAGTTAATTGATGACGTATTCCCTAGTTTGGAAAAGAAATACATCTAACACTGAAAGTGTCATACAATTACGTTCACAGTCTTTGTTTAAGAAAGTGCTTAAAATCAGTTCTGAAGGAGTGATTCAATGAAACTGACTCTTATATACTGTATTTTTGTGCACGGAAATGCTACTACATATGTTAGAAGTACAAAACAAATTTTTTCTTACTTCCTAGTAGGGCCCTTCGATTTTTCCTACAAAATTTGCATGAATTACATTGGGAAAAAATCTTTCCCATCTCAGTCATTATTCCTCTGGTAGGGTTGTATAGTCCACAGAGTTTGCTTCATTACTTACTGATAAAGGAAACGTTACACATATTGAGTTGTAAGTGCAAACAGGCAAAGAGGATGGTGAAGGTGGCTTCATTCCTGCCCCCTGAACACACTTGTACACGCGAAGGTAGAGATGCAAGTGTGAGCTGCCAGCCCACTCATACTCTTCATTTTAAATGAAGAAACATTTGGGCTTGTACTGATTATAAGACCGTAAACAAAGGGCAATGAAAGTTAAAATAAAGAAGAGACAGAAAATTTCAGTCTTCTAGGAAAGATAGCATTAATATGATAGTAGACAGGAAGGGGGGACAGTTGTAGTAGAGAGAAATCGAGTTATGAAGGAGAAAATGCCTGCTGGGCTTCACCTCCAAGTTACCTGTATTAGAAACAAGGAACCAATAAACAGAAAGTCAGATTTTCTCCTGTCTAGGAGGGCTGGTTGTGAGTTGTCTTTAGAAACTCTATGAACCAGGACAGCACGTGGTGTACATCCACGAAGTGGAGCTGTATGGATTCGCAGAGTGATTTGTTGATCTTAACAACAACTCCTAGCCCCACTGCAGATGACTCTTTCATAAAGTCATTGTCTCAAATAGACTGCCTTTAAAGTCCATCACGCGGACTTAGTAGAGCTTTTAAGGGATGGACAAACCATAAAACATATATGAGACGAATAAGGATTATCTACTATGTTGAAGCTGTTTTTGGCTGTGATCTAATTTTCTGTAACCTCAGAAGCTCACTGATTGGACCAGATCAAATCACAATCTATTGTGGGTATCACAGAACAGAATGATTATTTCTTGTGTTATACTGTGTGCATGGCACCCTTAGGAAGGAAACCAGTGATGTGGATGAATACATTTTAAAAATTAATCTTAGTAATGAAAGCCAGCCCATGAAAGCAAATTTGACAGAGTAGGAAAAGTAACACAGAGGTATTTCTGAAACAACCTAACTTTCTACTGTGAGTAAAGATTTTCATTTGTATTAGAGTTTTTGTTTTAAGATCTCACTGGTATTGGGTCCTGATAGTTATTTTAATCTCGGATTTAAAAAAAAAAATCTCCATGATTTTTTTTCCTTTCAAACAGTGAAACTTTAAAAGCACCCTGTTCTCACTCAAAAGGTAAAGAAAGTGAATCAGTGTGCATGGCAAGGCCCCTTTCATCTGAGAGCCTTGGGAGGGAGGCGAAGGATGGGATTTCAAGAGAGCCAGGAATCTGCCACGCCTCAAAATATCTTCCTTCCCACCTGTCACAGCGTCTGACATCCCATATTTAGGGAGTCGTTCCTTTAGTGGATGAACATGCAAACAGCACAGGGAGGGGCAACACCTTGCTATTATTATCACGTAAGTCTTGTGCTCTGCTTATCTGAGCAAGGGATCCAGTTTCCTCAAGACAGCTGAACTCAAGGGGCCTACACATCTGAGAAATAAGATAGCGCTGTTCTCCTTAGAAGGGTATCTACATTGGTTTAAAGAAAAATGCTGTGCAGTAGAGTGTACCATAGATAGCAAGTTATCAGTTTTGCTGTAGTGATCATCTTGCTTTCTGGTTATTTTCTAGCTGACATTGATGACATGAAAATATGCTATGTCTTAAGAGAAGGAGCCAGTGGCACCAGCGATATGTTCCGTTTTACTGTAGAAGATGGTGGTAAGTATTCTCCTCTTCTAGTAGTGAAGCACAGGGGAGAGACTGTTCTCGGTTGCTCTTTGTCAATATTTTTACAAGAAATCTTTGTCAAGTAGTATTTTAGGCTGTCCTAAATGTGTGCAGAATGAATTTGACATTTGATACTAAAAATATTATAGTTTTAACCTGAATCCTACTTAGTGATAACTATAGATAGATATTATAGTTATTTTATCTTGGTCTTTTGATTTGCAAACAGTAATAAGAGATAGGTAATAAATAGGATCCAGTTGTCTAGATTATTACGTACATGTGGTTGATTGTTTGAGGCAACATGAAGTTGTTGGAGTCCAGCCCAGCTCTACGCCCAGCCATGTGCCCACCTGGGGGTGTTTTCTAATTTACACGTGGGTACTGAGTGGGCTAACGCTGGTAGCTAAGGTATTGCATTCAACACAAAGTCAGTACTGAAGGAAGTTAGTTTTATCTCTCTCACCTTAGAATGTCTAATGGTTTTCATTCTTTGTTTTGCAAGGTTTTGAGTTCTAGTCTAGCTAAATCTGTTTCTTGGTGAAGTCTGAAAAGTACTGCAATAAAACAGGATAAGAGCTTTCATCCAAGTCTCCTGGGCAACAGTGTTGTCATGAATCAACTAAATCAGCTGCCACTACATTCTCCTCAGCTTTCCAAAGATCTTCTTCCAAACACTGTGGAACAGGAGATAAGCTGGCCACTTCTTGATCAATTATGAAGTTTTTGTTCTCATGTGATCTCATTAGAAGCAAAGTAGCTTCTCTGCATACTCACGTTTTCTGAACAAAACATAGGCACAGGGCTGGAGGAATAGCACAGCGGTTAAAGTGCTTGCCTAAGAAACACAAGGCCCTGAGATTTTTTTTTTCCCCAGCACCAAATAAGTCAGGCATGGTGGTGCATGCCTGTAATACCAGCAATCAAAAGACTGAGGCAGGAGGATTGCTATAAGTTTGAGGACAGGTTGAGCTATGTAATGAGTTCAGGATTAGTTTGGACTACAGAGTGAGACCCTGTCTCAAAAAGAAATGCCCGTGTAAGAGAAGAGAAGTTAGAGGATTCAGACTCAATTTCATTGTCTTATGCTTACAACACACACACACACACACACACACACACACACACGCATATATCTATTCTAATGCCCATCCATGCCCCTGCCCCCCATTTTTCAGATATCCATCTCCTTCCTAGGAGTCCGCTGCCCCTCCCTCTGCCCTGTCACTCGTACTGAGGGATTTTTATGCCATTGTTTTTGGGAATTTCATAAGACAGACACGCATCTACAGTCAGCTTTTTGGTTCGTTTCACTGAACATTGTTGACTCAAGGTGGCGCCATTTTCATTCAGATGTTTCATATCTGTCGTTCTTTACGGTTGCATAGTATTCCGTTATGTATAAGTACCCCATCTTCTTTAACTTCCTCTGCCAATAGGCAGGTAGTTGTTTCTAGGATTTGGCTATTATGAATTGTGCTGCTATAAATAGGCATACACATGTGCCTTTTTGATGCATTGACTTTATTTCTTTTGAGAATACTCCCAATAACACAGAAGCTGAATCAAATGGGATTTCAATTCTCAGCTTTCTGAGGAATCTCCCAGCTGCTTTCCATGATGGTTACACCAGATTGCATTCCCACCAGCAGTGGAGAAGAGTTCCTTTTTCTCTGCATCCTTGCTAACCTCTGTTTTGTTGTTGTTGTTGTTGTTGTTGTTGTTGTTGTTGTTTTGTGCATTCTTGGTATAGGCCATTCTCACAGGGTGAGGTGGAACCTTAGTGCCGTTTTTATTTGTATTTCTCTGATGGGCAGTGATGGAGAACTCCTTTTTGTGTGTTTCTTGGCCACTTGTTCTTCTTCTGAGAAGCTTTTTGTTTTCACGTCAGCTCCCCACTTATAAAATATACAAAGGGTTCATAAAAAATAAAGCCCCCTAAAATAAACAATTCCTTATGATTTTTAAAACTGACATTCTGCTATATTGTTCATCCCAAAAAGGTTGCATCCTTACGCTCCATCTTCACTAACACTTTCAGTAGCATTTGTTTAAAATACTATGGACAGGGCCTTGGGGTTAAAGCATTTACCTAACAAGCTTAAGACCCGGAGTTCAGTTCCCCACCAGAAACTGGGCGTGGTGGTGCACACCTGTAATCCCAGCACTTGAGACGCTCAGGGTGGAGAATTGCTGTGAATTTGTGACCAGCCTGGGCTACACAGTGAGTTCAGGATTGAAGTACAGAGCGTCTCAAAAGCAAAGCAAAATAAAATAAAATAAAATATCCCTGGACACAACATGATCACAGCTCAGAAAATGTCAGCTTTTGGGTGGATGCCAGAGAGAAGAAGCAAGTATGTTTATTTGTACTCAACTATTTGCTTCCCACTATAAATCAGATTCTTTTTGAAAGTTAATGAATAGTTTGAAAGTTAATGACTTTATTTTGAAAATAATTATACCATAGTTTAGTACTCTAGATATTGATAAAAAGAATCCTAACATGGAACAAAGTTCTAAGAAAAGAAAATAATTGTATAAAAATCTATTTATGAATATTGCTACTCAAAGGGAAATTCTACTGAAAGAAACTACAAAGAAAGACCCAAAAATAGCCAAATTTTGGTCAGGGGACACTCACTTTATTGCATAAAATCATTGAACAAACCTCCCAACAATAAAGGAAAATTGCTCTTTAAATTTACACATTTAAAATCTGATAACCACAGTTATTCTAAAATATTATAGTCTCTACTTCTTTGCATTTTTTTTCTCATCTGCACACACATCCACACACGCACACACAGGCACACATCATGCCACCCTATTATTCTACTGTTCTTTCCCTCTTGGGTGAATTTGGAACAGTTACTTTAAAAATTTGGTCTCATTCAAAAGTGGGGAGAATCACGTAATATATCTCTAAATTCTAAGTCAGGAGTCACTGGCTGGCACAAGAAGTTGCTCTTCTGGGAAATGCTGAAAATGTGGTGGGGCCTCTAGACATTGTCTTTGAGTTCATGGAAACGGGATTGAGATCATATTGTTTGTTGGAGCTTTGGTTTCACATGGAGAGAAAAATTCCAGACTTATTCCTTCCCTTCTCCTCTCCATGGGCAGAGCATTAGTTGTGGGGCTCATGCAGATTTTGGTGAACTATTATGCAGCAGAATTTATCTTAACAGGCCTGATGTAAGAAGACTTTCCCTTTGACAGAACAAACTCGGAAACCTACATGACTCAAAAAGAAAAAAAAATCTGTGTCTATATCTATGTCTGTATCTGTGTAGGTACATATGCATATACTTGATAGAACTTCATTCCTTTTTTAGAATACCTGTGTTATAAATAATCCAGCATTGAGATGAGAAACACAGTAACTTTTAAACTTCAGACTATTAGCAGGAGTAATTTATCATCCAGTGATAGTAAGCATCCTTTAAATCATCTCTGACATGTTTGATGTGCTCCTGATATTTATCATCTGGGAAACCAGTCATGGAACCAGGACATACCATTAAGAATTCTCTGCTCCTGACTGTCTCTCCCGTCCATTCCATTCACCATTTAAAGTCACCAAGATTTGTTTTAAAACCACAAGTGGGCAAACATAATCAGTGGTTAATTTTAAAAATAAAACGGAATAATGTCAGCAATCTGGAAGGGGAAAAAGATAGAAGAGGGCTAAAATTTCTTGTTTCTGACTTAATTCTGCTGTGAGAAGAACCTGGCTGGCCATAGAATTCTCCTGTTACAATGTAGTCATGCGTTGGTGACCATCCTCACTGTGGAACAGCAGTTGGGACTGAGTCTCTACCTAGTGGGTTTTTGAGAGCTTTGAGGAGCTACCCAATTAGAAGAGTAGAGAGCACTGAGGAGAAGGATGCTACTGTATTTGTGCTTAAGAGATGCTGATTAATAAAGCCTGGTGTACACAACAGCACACAGAGATCCTTGTAGCTTAGGGTTCTTTCAACTTGATTCTGTCAAACCTTTATATGACTTATTGTTTCTTATGCAATTTTGCCTCTGAGCTTGATACAGCAACCAAAAATAAATAATAAGTAAATAGTTCCTCTTTGGAAGACCTGGTAACCAAGTCACAAAACTAGGCAACTGACCACTTTCACATAAAGTGCCATCCATGCCCAGGTATCCTGTGTCCAACGGATACACATGAGAATGCACAGCTGCAATGTGTTAGGTCCACTCCAGAGGCTGGGACTGTGTTCCCATTTTCTGTGGCTCCATCACAAGTTCGTGTATACAAGCATATGTGTGGCAGTTACCTATGGGTTTAACTCAACTGTCTTCCACTCATTTTTATTTCCCCTTTAGTATCTTCGTAAGGGTAAACCATGAAATAGTAGTATTCCAGGCCTGGGGAACACATGCTTTGGTGATGTTTGCCTCTGAATTCTAAGTCTAAATCTAGCACCCCATGATTTTTATTTGGGGGGCGGGGGAAGGAGGAGAGAAAACATTTATTCTTTAATATTCTTTGGAGTGGAACATATTGTTACCTGATCTCTTCACGGCACTTAACTCTGTAATTTTTCTGAAGAACGTTCTAATACAAAGTGCTTTTGTGACTCCTGTTCGGTCTTCTCTCTGAGGAACTCTTCTAGCTCCTTGCTGTGAGGTCTGCACTAATCTCTCCGACCTTCAGGGCTAACGACGGCTAACTGCTCTTCAGTTCCCAGCGCCATATCCTCTCCAGCATTGTTTCCTGTCCTCATGAGGAAGTTAGCCCTGCCTCTCTTTGTGCTGCTATCCCTAAATAATATCAAGAAGGTCATATTGTGATTACATGCTAATGCAAGGACTTCCATTAGTAGGAAAGGAACTTCTTCACATCGAGAAGTATCATTTATCTTTGTACTACAGTGCCCACTCAGACCTGAGTACATGGCAAACGCTTGGCAAATACTAAAATGAATAATGAGTGAACGTATAAATGTGAAGGAAAAGCTTCCTTAATATTCGTGGTACAGGGATGGAACCCAGGGACTTCCACTGAGCCACATCCCCAGCATATGTATTTAATTTTTATTTTGAGGCAGGGTCTGTCTAAGTTGCTAGGTCTTACACACTGGACTTGAACATGCAATCGTGCTGCCTCAGTTGCCCCAAGTGTGCTGAATTTCCATTTTTACATAAGGAACAATTAATTAGTTTTCTGATAAAAGTTCCTGTAAACAATTTTCGGTGAAACCTTTGCATTCCCTTAGCACATTCTGTTAGCTTAGCTTTAATTCAAATCTTTTTGGCACCAAGGAAGATTTATACTTAAGCTTTCACAGTTATAAACACACGGAATCAACTATTGTGAAAATTCCATTGTAATCTGGGGTGAAATATACCCAAGATTGAAAAGGATTATTATAATAACAGTTTGCAGCCCATATTGTTCTTAAAGAATTCAGGAAAAAATGTTCTTTGTATTTTACATAAACAATTATATATTTTAAAATTTATGGTTAAAATGACATTTTCTGTAAATTACTAAAATGCTTAACCAAAACAATAAGTATTTTTGGTTTTGGTTGCCTTATTTTTTTCCTCATATGATATGACAAATACATTGTAAACAACATAAACATAAAAATCTCAGTCTTATTTAGGAAGATAGTATATAAACTCTTATTAGGTTAAGTCTCAAAGCTTCTACAGCTGCCCCAGAATGTTTCTCTGTGTGTATGTATGTGTGTGTGTGTTTGTGTTCATATATGTGCATTGCATGTAATTCTGGGGACTGGACCCAGGACTTCATGCATTCTAGGCAAACATTTTATCACTGAGCTACAATTCTAGCCCTGAAGATTTTTATTTTTACCAACACAATAAGTGGTTAGGGTATGTGATCATGTGACCTGATACGCAGAGTAAGAAGAGCTTACCTTTTGCTTCATTATGAAAACCGGTTTGCTGCTTCCTCATTTGAACTCTTGTATGACATGGGCATGCCGTCTCAGTGAGTTCTGTCTGCCAGTCTTGGCACTGGAACTGGGGCAGCAGACATAATATCTGCCTCGGCCATTATGATGTACCTGGTCCACAGCCAGACATTTTTTGTTGCTGTCTCTGATTGTGACTTTGGTGCCCAATTTCCCATCTGCCAAGATCCTTAATTCACATGCTATTGAACAGTATAAATAGCCTCCTGACGTGGCAGAAGAAACTGCAAAGTCATTTCTACCCATGAAATGTCAGTTGAGGTTGAGGTTTTCTGACTTTTAGTCCGTATTTGACCTCGGACCTACACACATCCCTGCGAGCTCTTCATTCTAGGTACAAGAAGCTTAAGTTTTAGCTTGAAGATGACTGGTAACTTCAAGCAGAGCAGTTCCTGATAATTAGCTTAGCTTTAAAGGTAGGGCTGAGTAAATATTTAAAAATATATATAGTCAGTAGAAAAATGAAATCTGAGTACAACCATTAAAAGTTTCTGCAGACATATTGAGCTAAAAACAAAACTCAAGCATTCTTTTCAACAAAATTAATTACTAGGGACTGAGAATCAGAAAAGGGATAGTCCTGCCTTAGGGAGTTATGGTAAGGCATGAAGTAATGTTTGTACTTTTGTAGATACTGCTAATCTGTAAGACAGGGCAGGATCTATTAGAATACAAGTCTTAAGAAGTGTTGGCTGCTGTGTCTAAGTGTTCCTAAGCCTTCCTCTCTTCATTGAGCAGTTCAGCGTCCCTCAAGCACTCGTCTTTCAATGCTGATCTCCACCTTTGTGAATGGACCTAGCCGGTGTTCATAAAAGAAGTTTTCCCTTGAGTTAGAAATGTATAAACTAAATGTTATTAGTTATTGTTCTTTAGGTTCATTCCAAAAGCATGTGTCACTTTAACACACTATTTTTATTGGCATCAGTTCAGAGGACACTTTTCTTAAATAGTGAAGTCTGGGTGTCTTGAATTCTTATCAGGCACCTACCTAGAGATCTCAGCTGATTCCATGCTCATGCTCAGAACACGTTAGTCATAAAATTAAACAGATCTCTCACAGATGATTAAACTGCCGTAATCTCAAATCAAATATTTATTTGTGGTATATATGACACCATGCAGTAAATGTGTTAGTTTTTGTCTTTAAGTTGACTTTGGATGGCTGGGAGAAATTGAACGTGATTCTTAGTGGGTAAGCTCCCAGTTGGAATTGGTAGTATTCTGTTTTCTAGAACCAACAAGAATGCAGCAGAGAACTGGAGTGCGGTGCGAGGGAAAGGTTGGTCCCAGTTTCTTCAGTGAAACTTGTTTGCTAAAAAGAAATCCCCTGTTCATTTATGTCATGACTCAATCAGCACACATTTCTTACAGCATCTACCTTGTTTGAGGTGTTTCTTGGGACCTGGGATGACAAAGATGAATATGTGACAGTCATGATCTTCCCCTGAGATTAAGGACAAAGCAATAGCCAAAACATTTGTACATTTTTTTTAAGTGTTGTGAAGGTTGTCACGTAGACATGTAGCCATCAGAAAAGGCTCTTGAAAGATGATATTGGCACTTAGGGTAAAATGCAGCTGCCACAAGCAGAACGGAGGAAGCATGGCTGGCAGAAGGAGAAGGCGCACGTACAATGGTACTGAGCTTTGGTGCTCAAGTCACCTGAAGAGCGCTAGCGTGCCTAGTGAACAGCACAGACTGGCAGGATGAAGCTGAGGGCTAGACCACGGGCAGAAGGGGCAGAACCTGCATGCCCAGTGAAGTGATTGAGACAGGTTCCAGTGAAAAAGAACCCCACAAATTGCTTAAAGTCAGGGAAATAATTATTCTGTGTTTTAAGATGACTTATTTTTAGACAGGGTCCCACTCTGTGGTCTTGAACTCACTGTGTAGCACATACTGGCCTTGAACTCACAGCAGTCCTTCAGCTTCCCAAATGCACTGCCACAGCTGGATAATTTTTATGTGGCGCTGGGGAATTGAACTCAGGTCTTTGTGCGTGCGAGGCAAGAGCTCTAACCACTTAACTGTGCCCCTAGCCCTTAAGATGACTCTTGCAGCCTCAGAAAATCAGCACAAAGACAATCAAAGGTAAAAGGACGCTAGTCTCATGCTCCCGCGAGAAGACAGGTGTGGTAAGAATGGAGAACCCAGGCTTGGTACAACTTTGAGTCTGAACTCTGTAGGACTTCCGGATAGCCTGGATTGTCGGGTGAGGAAAACGGAGAATATATGCATGTTTCTTCTGGGTGTCACAGCCCAAGGAGAATGGCAGTTGGTCTTACTGAGGTGGGGAAGACTGAAGTCATAAGCACAGGCTCAAAGGAGGAAGGGAGGAAGTCACTTGAAGCATTAATTAGGAGATGCCTGCCTTCTTTGAAATGCATACACAGGAAGGCCCCGCTCTGATCCTGCTTATCTCCCTTCATGGTAAGGAGCACAGTCTCTGGAGTGAGAACTGGAACAAATAACAGGCTCTGTCCCTTGCTGTAGTCAGTGACCCTGAGCCAAATGACTGGAATTTTCTTTGCCTCGGTTTCATTTGTAAGATGGGAGTGATACTAGGACCTCGCTAATAGGGTCCTTTTGAAGATCAGGTAACGAGAATCGTTCATGAAGCACAGTTCCTGTCACACAGAAGGGACCAGGCAGGCAGCTGCTGCCAGTCCCTGGCTTACAGAGAATTTTTCTTCTGTTCTTTCCTCCTCTTCTCTTTCACTGGTTTTTAAAATTTCTTTCTTCTGTTTCTTTTCTTTTCCTTTTTTTTTTTCCGGACAGGGTCTCACTAAGTTGCTAAGTTGCCCAGACAAGGCTGGAATTTGGAATTCTCCTACCGCAGCCTTCCAGAGTGCTGGGATGACAGGCCTGAGTCACCACTTAATTTTTCTTTCTGACTCTCTCTCTCATTCTCTCTTTCTTCATTCTTTCTCTTGTCTTTCTTATGGCATCTGTCCATCCAGTTGGTTTTGAGGAGAGGTCAGGGGGACCCAATTTTGAGAAGTGACAAGGTGGGGGACCTTGCTTTAAGTAGAGGCCATTAAGTGCTTCCAAAGTTACTGTGCAGGTTTTAAATGTCATAGCTGAGATTTTTACTAAAAATGTTAATAATAATGATAATGTTTTTCCTATGAAAAAAACCCCAAAATCCAAACTTTTATATCTCTTGGGCTCAGGTTGTGAGTTTTATTTCTCCTCCGAATGACTGGAAGTTTAACTCTTCTAGGCTTGCAAGTTAAAATTAACAACCCTGGTTTCAGCAAGAGGTCATGCTCAACAGCACGTGGGTTTAGTGGATGTGAGGCGCAGTGGATAGTTTTCTTTGAAAATCTCTAGTGCGTTGCATCTCAGCGGGATGAAGACAATGAGAAAATGTAATGTTTATGCAGAGCTTGGAATTGCTCAGTATATGTACAATTCTGTCGACATCAGGGTGGACAGTGACTGGTTTACACACACAAAAAAAAGCAATTAAATAAATGTACTTTTACTAAGATTTATAACTCTACACGCCAAGAACTTACACTTTGTAATTTTCTGTTGAGGTCATTGAAAGGTGAATGCTGTGCATATTCGCCTATGCTCACCATGTTCCTTAAAAGGTTAAATGTTACTCATGGGAGCAATTTCTAGTTAATAGATTCGTCTTGGTACCAAGTAATAAAAACAGCAAATCTATTTTTCTGTGAGATTAGAGGAAAATACCTATTTTTAAACTCTTTGAAGCCTGATATTTTTGCAAAGCATTAAGTGGGTGATAAATTATTTGAGTTATAGTAACAAACTTTCTATTTAGTAAGTATAAAGCTCTCCATCTTTCTTTAATGCTTTAGGAGTTGATGTCATATTTAATCCTGGTTGAAAAAAAGGAAAAATAAGATTTGTAAAATTTTAACTTTGGGAAAAATTGGTGACAGAGTGAATATCATGTGTACAAATGCAGTCTGCATGCTCTTGCTTAGAGAAAAAGGTGTTCATTCAAATTAGAAAAAATATTATTGTTTTCCTTTAGAATGGTTAGCGCGAATCAACTAAATTTACTAGTTTACTAATTTGATTATATCTTTGGTATTCAAAAAATCAACTATCAACTACCTGTCTGGAAGATACTGTTATTTTATTGAGGAAATAAATATGTTAAGACAGAAGTATACCTTCAGATATTTTACATTTAGAATTCTAGTGTTACTGGTAGGAGAAGATTTTCCAGATGGAATTAATCCAGCTAATAGTCATTTAATATAAGATTTATTCTCCACATAGCATCTCAGTATCTTGGAAAAAAATTAAAAGGAAAAGATTAAGAGAACAACTGTGTAACTACATTTTGTTTTCAGTTTGGAGTTATTGTTGATTGCTCATGGTTGACTTCTAGCTAATCTTGAAAAAGCACACCTTTGTGGTACCTTTTGATGGAGGAATCCAGGACACAATTCTTGTCTTTTTGTCCTAGAGCTCTCAATGCATTCTTCCAAAGGGGCAGTGGAAGCACTGACTGTTCATTCCTTGTCTGAGCTTTCCAGCACAGAAAGGTTTAATCATTTCACCTTGGTAACATGCCACCTGCTACTTCCAGCGGCACTTATGGAGCTGTGAGGGGACGGACTGGAGAACACTGAAAACAGTGTTTTCAAGCTCAGTTAGAGAGCAGCACTTCAGAAATTGAAAACGAAGTGGTGAAACTGGTCCGAGGACTTCAGAAATCCAAGAAACAAGAAAGAGCAGTTGCATCTTCCCGTAATTCTGTTCTGTCTTAGTTTTATGCAGAAGTAGCTGAAAATTAAGTGTATCACATCACAGCAACAAAATTCTGAGAGGTAGTCATCTATTGGAAAAAGTTGTGTGCTCAACATTTTCCTTGTTACCTAGACCTCAAAGTCATTTTGTTTCATTATCCAGGTCTACCAAATTACTAAAACCAGTTACTTCTCTGAATTTCTGTTAAGTCCCTTTCATAGCTCCATGGCTATTGGTTCCTACACAGCTACATTGAGATTTATGCTGATCGACTTGACAGACTTAAGTCTCCTGGCACAAAGTAAGTGCTATACACATGTTAGCTATTTCTTCTGCTGTCCTGAGGCTGGCATGCATGGGAGCTGGGATTTCTATTTGTTTTTCACTGATATGTCTTTTGTGTTTGGCAAAACATAGTACTTAATTCATTCAATATATATTTATTGAGTAAATGAGTACCTTTTTTTTTCTACAGCAGTTCTCCTAATGGGGTTATCTCTTCTTGCTTCCTCCCTTAATTCAGATATAACTTACTTTCCTAATTATTTAAAACTACAAATGTGATTTTTAAATTATGTTCTTAAAGCATTCTTTCCTCTTCTCTGTTGTTACAGTTAATTTTCTACAGTGCAAACACGTTGCTTTCTTTGCATTCCAACTCACATTGATGTCTTCTTAGGTCCAGTGTGTCATCCAGACTCTACCTTACTGTATAAGTTGCTTGGCGCTGTCTGCAGCCGCAGTGCCAGCTCGAGATCACTGCGTGCTCTGTGCCATCTTTCGCACCCTGCTTTTCCTTTCTTCTGGAATGTTCTTCCACAGTCTCTTCATGAGGTTCAGCCAGGCAGCATGATTTCTCTCCGACTCCCCTTAGCCTCAGGTCGGACGTCACTTCCTCTGTGTCATTTAACTCTTCTTATTTGTGTCTAGGGGCTATATTCAAAATATTCATTTATATAGCAATATATTGATTTGAATAATGATTTGGGTTATTCTGTCAATTGTAAAACATTCTAATACACTGAGTATGTAAATATACAGACACACATAGAAGCACACAAAATCCTTTATGCTGATGTCATCATTTGTTTAAAACATCTTTCACAAGCTATAGCATTCCTTCCGTGGGCCCCAGTTTGACACAGACATACCAAACTTCTTCTGACTTTGCCCCTAATTTGGTTACAGTAAAGTGAATTGTTGTGCCAATTGGTTAAAAAGGCAGTGTTCCTTATGCTACTGCTGATCTTGTTTATGATTCTAAATCTACTCTCAGCTTTTCTTGAACTAAGGCCATTGCATCCAGACTATTTCTAAGCTCTATAAAATAGGTGAGGCTCTTTTTATAAATTGTTCTTTCGTGTGTGTGTGTGTGTGTGTGTGTGTGTGTGTGTGTGTGTGTGTGTTTACATGTGGTGGGGGATGGAACCCAGAGGTTTTACATTATATTGCATGTTCAGCCAGTTTTTGGTTTTGATTTTGAGACAGAGCCTTTCTAAGACTAAATAGAATAGTCTAGGTAGGACTTGAACTTGCAGTCTTTCTGCCTCAGCCTCCAAGAGTATTGGGAAATACAGGGCTGTGTCACTAGGACCAGTAGGTGAGATTTTTTTGTATATTTATTAATTCCATTTATAGATGAAGTTGCATAACATTCACTACAATGCAAACTTTGATTAAGCGTAGCTTAATACTTTAGGACATCCACGAGGTGTTGATTAGTATCTTGATTAACAAATTGAACTATTCTAGCAGGCATTCTGGGACTGAGTCCTGACTCTTCCAGAGTTTTAGATAATTTCTCTGCTTGCTTACCTGCAATGCATTCTGTATTGTAATAATAATTGTAATACTTTGCACTGGAACTCTGTCTACACATGTATGTCCATGAAGCTTCCCAATTGTATGAGATGTTTCACTCATAGCTAGGTCCCCTTGTCCGGTGTGTGGGCTCCAGGTATCACCTAGTAAGAGAGCAGGAAACATATATGGAGTGCAGCTATGAAAAATGCAAAACATGAACAAACTTCCAATTTCTGTTTTCTCTTGAAGTTGCTTGTGCAGTAGCATTAGAAGTCAAGAGAAAATTCTAAATGAAAATAAAATAGTCTTGCTAGTCAAAAACACAGTAAGTGAAAGTTTGTGCTTATTTTTAGATATCTTCTCAGCATGCATACGTAGGTAGATATGAAGAAAGTTTCCCACTACCCTTTGCACAGAGTTCATGGTGACACAAAACTCTTTCTTTGTGTGTTATAAGGAGCGCCCCTTCTAACATGTGCAGGCCTACTTCTAAATAAAGGAAAATTTTGCTTCTAGGTGTCTCAGCATATGTAGAAATCTGTAACTTCTTTATTTATTATGGTAGGCATACTAAGCCTTATGAGTTTGTTTTGAAGACAGCATTAGGAACGGCGTGAGTTTAGAGCCTCAGCTCAGCGGACCTACCTCCCTCCCACCTTCCTGCGTCACTTTAGCAATGCTGAGACGACACCCCACTGCCTTGTCCCCATCCCCGTGTCCACCACGGCTATGAAAAAGATAGTCAATTAAATGACACTGATGTCTGTTTTACTTAATTTGGAGCTAAGTGGTATAATAAAGTAGAGGTATCTGGGAGTGCATCACCTTTTTGAAGACACCCTACTTTCTGACTCTCTATTTGTTTATCTTTATAAGTAAATGTTTACCGTATGAACATTGTACTGACTATGGCGAAGACCTGGTGTTGTGGAGTCTCTAGAATCAGCATACACCATACACCATTTACCTTTGAGAATTCCTAGAAAGGGCTAGGGCTCATCTTGTGAAGTTCTGAAACTGAGAGCTAAAGAATTAGATGTAAACAAAGCAGAGATGGAGTGTACATGGTGGATACGACCCAGGCTCTTCTGCAGGCTCCAGGAAAACATTGTTCTGCCTTGTTAGGCTGTTACTTAATCCAGAACAAATGTGTTATTTGTGCCAGATTTTCTTATTGTAAATAGAAGACACAATTGAATCCATGATGAAGTCTTTTTTCAATCTATCAAGAAGTTTAGTGCAGGTGTTGCATTAAATGCAGGTAATGTACGTTCCTCAGAGATAAGGTATCTGCATAGACCCTTTTTAGTGTTCTAACAACCATTTAATATCTTTATTAAGTAGAAAAGTAGAATAAACTCACCTATTAATGAACTGTTTTCCTGGCTAATTCTACTACTACCTGTTTGTGCTGTATGCTTTATTATTTTAAATCAAAAAAATAGACATTCTAATCAGCTTTCACCTAGCTGCTGTCATATTCCAGGACCTGGTCATGAAGCTTTGCAGTTCTGTGACATCAGTACAGTGAAATCTGAGCATAGACCTTTTGTGTCTTTCTTATCTAATTTCCTGTCCTCGTACATACTTCCACTTTGCTGGCACAGGAATCGTGTCTGTTCTTCCTTGTACTTACAATACTCACATGCGCACTTACACTCCTGTACACGCCTGCATGTGTGCACATGGATACAGACGTGAGTAGATCCCTTTTTTATGTTTTCCCAATGCTGTGCTTCTGCTGCTGAGACCTCCTGCCGTAAGGGCTGTAAATATCTTCCTGTGGCATCTGTAACAATGGGCGGAAGGAAGAGAGAGATGATTTGACTGAAAAGCAGAAACATGCGAAAGCGTGCTGCCTGAAGCTGAAGTAAGCTTTGTGTTACAAGAGTCTTTCTGTCCCCTGAAGTGTCCAGGCCGACACTGAATGACCATTGTCAATGGTGTTAAAACTGATTCCTATATAAGGTAAAAGGCTCAGATAGATATTATTTCTAAATTTCTAGGATTCAGACTTCACCCAAGAAAATGTTTTTTTCAGATAAAAATGGTTGAGTCCTCACCATGATAAAAATGTTTCCCTTAGAAACATTGCCATTTCTGTACACACAAGATCATAACAGTGAGTTTTCATCAATGAGTTCATTAAAGGTTTTTTTCTCTTTTTTTGAAGATTTTTTTCTCGTGTGTGTGTGTGTGTGTGTGTGTGTGTGTGTGTGTGTGTTTGTATCCTGTAGATAGGAAATGGATACACAATGTTTAAACTGAGCTTGAGTAGTTTGAGCACATAAATATCACATAAACATTACAATCCCTTCCTCTGGCCCTTTCTGGCCCTCCCGTGCCTACCCCAGCCCCCCAACTCCTACTTTCATACCGATTTGATTCAGTAGAATGACTGTATTCTGGGTTTCTCATGTTAGAGAAACCACACTATATTTTACCCTCTGTGCCTGACTCACTTCCCTGAGCATGCTGGTCTCAAGTTACATCCATTTAAAAACATCTCTCACATACATGTACATATACAGAGACACATGTACACTCAACACTTATACACCCAACAATAGCTAGAATGTAGAAGACAACAAAAGACCTGTCAACAGTCCAATGGATACAAAAATTGTGGTACATGTACACAATGGAGTATTACTCTTCCATAAAGACAGATACATTTAAGGTTTTTCCTTATACAAGTGTGTATTTCTTTTTAAACATGTGTTCTTAGAGAATTGTCAAATATGAAGCATACACCCACACCCACACATATAAGACTCACTAACTGCGAAGAGTCACCATTAACATTAGCCACATCTTTTTCACATAATGTTCTTTACAAAAAGAAGAAAAATGCCATTTTACAGAGACAAGTCTAAAGCCTGTCTTCCATGTCTTATAGTATCTTTTAAATATCTTTCTATATCAAGGACTACAGAATTATAATTGTTTTAAATGATTGCTTTGTATTTTTCTGTGTAGCTATATTCTATAAGTTATACAAAGAGTATTTATGTGCACATTCTAATGAAAATATTTTCAAGGGAAGTAAAAGTTACTAAAATGTGATATGACATACATATACAAATATGTATCACATATGAATGCACCAATTCTCCAAGTTGAATGTAATTATTATGTATCATAAACATATATTAATAAAATAATTATGAATTTATAAATAAAAATATTTGAAGAGATGAGCCATCAAGTAACCTTAATCTAATTGTAATTCCTAATTTTGGCTCTCTTGCTCCAGGAATTCTGAAAAGTTATATCTGGAACCACTTACATACAGGCTGCCTCTACCATTGACAGGTGCATTCTTGATTCTCTTAAGAGTTGATAAGACCAGCACCTTCTCTACCACTCTTTCTCCCTGCCATTATTAATAAAAATGTGGTTTATAATGATCTTTTGGCCTTAGAATTCTTGACATGCTTATTCAGAGCATCTGCTAGCTCAGGAATCATTTCACATCCTCCAGTGATAAGCTGTATGTAAACAGTGTTTCTTTAGTATTTTACCAGTTTCCCTTTCTCTGACTGTAAAAAAATTAGAGTAATATTTCTGAGAGGTAATTTTATAATATTTATTTAATAACTATCTGTTAATCACATACCCCTAGTTTTTAATGTAGGCACAAATATGAGATTTATGGTGGCCAGTTGGTAGTAGGCCAAAAACTAGAGGAAAGAGATAATGAATATGTATTGAATATTTCTTAGGTGAGCAGTTTTTTACCCAAGTCAATCAGTCTGGTTACTATAGGAACAGTCAGAAATTTCTATTATCTTCATTTTACTTAGAGAAACTCAAGAAATTAAATTTCTCATTACTGAGAGTGCATCCCAGTGGCAGACCACATTGCTAGCCTGTGCAAGGCCATGAGTTCAATTCCCTGCACCAAAAACAAACAGGTTACTCAGTCATTGTAGCACTCCTTGCAACAATGAACTGTCACAAACTTAGTGACTTAAAAGAGTAGAAATTTATTATCTTCCATGTGACATGGGAAGTCCAAGGTGAGTAGGACTTGAAGACTTGAAGCAAGGGTATAGACTGCATTGTGTGAACAAAGGGCCTGGGAGGGGAAGCAGTGTTTTTAAATGATTTTTACTTGTTTTATTGGGCAGATAATTAGTATGTGTACTTATGGGGAAAAATGTGTTATTTTGATCTATGAGTATGTTGTAGAATGATTCAACTATGCTAATTAACATATCACCCCCCTCCAATTTAGTGTGTGTGTGTGTGTGTGTGTGTGTGTGTGTGTGTGTGTGTGTTATAAAAAGTTAAAAATCTATGTTGGCAGTTTTGAAATATAGGATACAAACTGGTCACCTGCCAATGCTATAGATCACCAAAACCTAATTCCTCTAGTCTCACTGAAAATTTGTAGCCCTTTACTATCAGCTGTTTCCTTCATTCCTTCTCCTCACTTCCCAGTCCTGACCTCTGACAACCATCTTTGCATTCAATTTCTGTGAGATTGATTAAATTTCTCATATAAGTGAGGCCACATAGTATTTGCCTTTATGACTTACTTACTTCACTGAGTATAATGCCCTCCACTTTTACATATGCTGTCATAAATACTGACAGAATTTCCATGTTTTTAAACATTTTATAATATTCCATGTGTAAATATGCCATATTTTCTTTATGAATTTGTGAGTTTATAGACAGTTAGGTCACTTGTATATCTTGGCTATTGTGGTTAGTGCTGAAATAAATGTAAGAGATATTGTCTCTTCAACATACAAACTTTAATTATTTGGTTATTATCTCAGGGATGAAATTGCTGGATATGGATAGTGAATTTTTACCAATGGTGTACGAGGATTCCTTTTTTCCTTAGCAACACATCTTCAGTTGTTTTTTGTTTATATTTTTTCCATGATAGCGATTGCTAGCAGACATAAAATAATATTGCATTGTAATTTGACTTTGAATTTGAATTGATCTCTAAAGACATAAGTCAAAGAAGACCCAAATAAATGTTAAGGTATCACTTGCTCATGGATTGGAAGAATTTATATGGTCAAAATGCCCATAAGACCTAAAGCAATGTACATCTTTAAAGTACTTACCAAAGTTTCAATGTCATTTTTCTCAGAAATAGAAGTCAAAATCCTAAAATTCATTTAGAAACAGAAAAGAATAGCCAAAAATAATCTTGTAAAAGGAATAAAGCTAGGGGCATCACATTCCCATATCTCACAATATATTATAAACCAATCATAAACAAACCAGCATTTCACTAGTGCAAAAAGAGACACAGAACAAGATAGAAATTTCAGGAATAAGTGCAAATATTCATAGTCAATTTATTTTTGGTCAAAAGGCCAACGACACACAATCAGAGAAAACAGTCTCTCCAATAAGTGCTTTTGGGAAAACTTGGATGTCTACTCAGAAATCAATGAAATTAGACTGACCTCACATAATTTACAAAAAAAAAGAAGTCAAACTCAAAATGGATTAGAAAAAAAAAAAAACCCTAAATGTAAGAACCAAAACTGTCAGTGTACTAGAAGAAATAATGGGTGAAAAAATCCATGCCATGGATAGTTGATGGTTTTAGAACTCCAAGAGCAGAAGCAACAAAAGTGGAATGGCAAAAAGCTAGAAAGAAGTTTCTGGATCACCAAGGAGAGTGTGACAGTGGGAAAACACAATTTATGAAGTGGGGAGAAAACATTTTTAAACCATCTATGTCATTGATATCTAAATTACATAAGGAACACATATGACTCAATAGCAAAAAACAGATTTCTTGCCTTTTCAACCTCTTCCAGGCTGCATGGGCTCCTTGACCCTTGGCTGTTTTCTGAATCTCCAAAGTCACTCTTCTGAAATCTCTAATTGTAACTGTCACTTAAAAAGACCCCTGTGATTGCATTGAGCTTACACAAGTGATAGAGGATGATCCCACCTAGTTCGTTAGCAGCTGACTCTCAATCTCAACCCCCTCTGCAGTCTGAATTTCCTTTTGCCACATAAGCTAACATTTTCTTACATTCTAGGGTTTAGGACAGCCATATCATGGTAAAACCATTATTCCATGGAAGTCATTCCTTCTTGTAAGAAATGAACCTAGGGATGAGTCAAATTGAGACTTATTGATGTGATAGCAGAAGGGGCGTAAGACTAGTCCTTCTGTGCGCAAATATCCAACCCACAGCCTATCACAAGTGTTTGAAAATTTATAATCAGAACAAGTTTTTGAAGTGCATAGTTAAAAGTCTTCAAGAACTGTCAAGTAAAGTTCAAAGATGATAGGTCCTCAAGGGGAGATTGGTTATCAATAGCTTATTGAATATAAATGGAACATTTCAGAGGGAGGAAGTGAGGGAGAAGGAACAAAAAAGTCATAGACAGGGGACATGGAATGATGGCAGTTTTCTTTCTAACCTGCTACACCATTTGGCCCAGAGCTAATCTTAATGACAAGATTTCTTCTCTTCTTAATCATAGGAGCATGTACAAATGGTGCTGTAACTTTCTGAGCAATTAATCCTGTTTACTGCTGTCTTGTTGCTACCTGACCATTTAAAGAAAATCAGTTGGACCACAATCAACTGGAATATAGACAGATTTGTCTGTAGGAATTCACACTAGGAGTAATCAATATAATTGAGCAAATTTTCATTGAATTCTTACCAAATGCAAACCATATTGCTTAAAGCTACAGGGTTTAAGCGTGCTCTGGCAGAGGCTAATACTGCCTCTTGTTTTGGATAGATTCTAACATACAAAATCCAAGATTTTAAAAATCTGATCAGCATGATATAGATGAATTAAGGAAAAAGTTGCCTGTATCACAGCTTTACAAAACCAAATGCCAGGTGGCTTTCTGAAAGCCTTAGAGGAACAAAAGATGGGCAGATGTCTGGTACCTAGAAGCCAAGGGAGCAAAAAGCTATGGTCCCCTGCTCAACTGAGTTGCTAGTTGAATACTTCAAGGGTGTTTTGTAAATACTGGATAAGACAAAGTGATAGATACCAAAAAAAAAAAAAAAAAAAAACATAACTGGAAAATCAGGTTCAAAGAGGGGAGGGAAAGACTAAGTCTAGATCGAGACAGTTCCTCTTGACCTCCCTTGAGTAAAGAGGGAGATGTCAGGGTTCTCTGAGGGTTGAAATCTAAAAAAGAAGTCATATTTCTGAAAATATATTGTAAGTGTCCTCAACATAGATCCTGCTGCACTGTTAGGGACATTGTTAAAAGAGGAAATAGAGTTATTTCTAAGCATAGCTCTTGGTACAAAGAGTAGCTGCTGAGATTATAGTTCTTATGTGGTTAGTGGGACTGAAGAGGAAAAAAATTCTCATCAGCAGTCAGTGACATTGAAACTCAGTACTCAGTTCCAGTAACCACAGAACTTAAGGAGAGTAACATAAACTGACAGAACATCAGAGGAAAGAAATTAATGGAGAGAACAGATGGAGATGGCGAGAGAGCAGCACCATCCAGGAAAGCAGGTTGGATGAGGGTGGCCGGGCAGAGACCAGTGGGGGCAGGTGGCCACCTGGACAGGCTGAGAAGCAGCACCTGCCAAGAAGCTCCACTCAGTTTACCCATTTGTGGTGTAGTAGTGGCAAGATGGTCAGGATGGTTCTTAATTCAGAATGGTGCCACATTCTGGATCAGAGTGAAACTGCATCTGTCACAGATGCCATCTCTTGTTTCTGGTCCAAAAGAATGTTCAATAGTGGATTATGAGACATAGTGGTTGGCTGGGCTTCGTATACTCAGGTGATAACACACCAACAAATTGTGAAACTACAAGAGTAGAAGTGTTAGCTGCTTCACACCTCTAATTTCTGAGGCTTCTGGAAAATATTGTAGCACTGATGAGTCCTGTCATCTAGATGAAACTTGCCAAATTTTATTTTTATAACAATGATTTAGGTAATATTTACCTTTGCATGTAGTAAAACAAGTGCAGACTCATTCTCTTCTGGTGATAACAAGTGTTACTGGTGCCAGGAACAATTAAAAAGTTCAAAGATGATGGCAGCTTCCATCTTTTCTAAATGCTCTTTATTACTTAGAATAAGGTCTAAACATTGATCAGCTATCAGAATCACCTGAAGAGGTTTTCTTTCTTTCTTTCTTTCTTTTTTAATCTTAAGACAATCCAAGGAATCTGAATCTTACATGTGGCCACACAGACTGCTGTTATTTTTAACCTCCTCGATTTCAATATGTGGCCAAGACCAAGAAACATTGATTAGGGTAAATCCTCAATCCCGCTTGCCATTTTTTCTCTCCTACTCCCTGTCCACCCAACCAGAGAGACTCAATCTGTAGCCCAGAGAAAACATTAAAGGCAAGATTAGCTCACAGTTTCAGAAGGTCACCGTCCACTCAAAGGCGGCCAGCAGCAATGAAAGTACGTGGTAGAGGCAGAGGTGGAGTCCTCTCCTCACAGCATCGCAAACAGGAAGCCGAGTCCTATAAAGTCTAGTCTCTCCCCAGAGAAAAAGGCTATAGCAGTCTTTCTTCTTCCTTCTTTTTAAGCAGTGAGCTCCCACTTGGCCCTCCCACATCCAGGTGGGTGCTCTTCCCTCATCTGCTGGCCCACAAATCACTCACACTCAAATCCAGTCTGGTTCCTAGTTGCCTAATCTAGGCGTGGTTCCTAAACCCTAAGCTAGGCATGGTTCCTGATTGCCCAAAGTTAACATAACCCCTCCAATGGTCACAGTAATTTATTTTACTTATTTATGTCAATGTGTTGAAAGGTTTTGCAGAAGAATTTAGGTCAAAGCATTGAATATTTAAACTGAAAATTTAAAAACCCAAAAAGAGACACCTGCTGGGGTATATCACTGGGTATGTCACTATCAATTTGTATGTGTGCATCTTACATATGCTATGTGTCTGATACATACTACATACTATGTAGGGCTTGATAACACATACATCGTATTGTTGTGTTGTCAGATGTAATAAGAAAGAGTTTTATTATGAAATAAAGTGTGTTTGCCTTCCTTTGCCAGTCCACACTGTGTACAGAAAGTTTCCTTCATTAGCTAAGCCAACAAGTGAGTTTTGGGTGAACTTCAGATTAGATAATGACCAAGAATTTCTGGTTGACCATGTGAATGTCATTTCAAGCCTCATAAATGACAAATGGAAAAGAAGGTCCCACTGCTGTTGGAGAGATTGTCAGGGCTTAAGGAGAAGTTGGTTTCCTTCAGGCAGGCTCTCCCGACCAAAAATATCTGTCATGCGTAAACTTGCCTGAAATCCTTTTTAAGAATGAATTTTGTTTGATAGGTGTATGAAAAAGATTTTTGGAATCTTTTTAGTATAAGTAGTGTGATACAATTGTTGGTTCACTGTCATTGAAAGGAAATTGCAGCAGTTATGGATATTTTTTATTCTTCCCTATCTATCCCTTCTTAACCCACATCCCTGAGAATTAACCCTGAATGCTCTAAAATATTTATTGTATGAAATGAGTTTGCTTCATAACCCCGAATCTAGACTGGTACAAACTATGAACCATTGAGAAACTGATCATTGAGATAATTTTTTGTTGGGCTGGAATCTCAGCATTGCTTCAATCACATTGTGGGTTATAGTTTATTTAATTCTTAGAGCTAGGCTAAAAAGAAATTGTATTGTTTGGCACCAATTTTACCAAGCCACAGCTCAATAACAGGCTCAGTGTCATGTGGTAAGCAGCAGGGAATGGATGCCAGCTAGGAGGGGTCTGGCTGTGCCCTGGGTTAGGCAGCTTTCTGTTACTGTAACAAATAACTTAAATAAATTCAACTTCAAGAGAGGAAATGTTTATTTTGACTCCCATTTTTGGAGGTATTTCATCTGTTTGGGTTTCTTACTTTGGGTCTGTGCCAAGAAAGCACATTATGCAGAAAGCATACAGAGGACAAGAAAAGAAAGGGAAATAGAATTGGGCCCCAATAACTTCTTCCAAAGCACACCTCCCTAAAGGCACCACCTCTTAAAGGCTCCACTAACTCCCAGTAGTACCAGGCTGGAGACCAAGCCTTCATGATCTTTGGGAGAACATTTATGATTTAAACTACAATATTCTGCCTGTAGTTCCCTAAGTCTCCTACCCATCTCATAATTTAAAACACATTCAATCCATCTGCAAGAGTCCCTGAAGTATTAGCTGTTATGCTGTTGCAAGTCCAAAGTCTCTTCCAAGATTCCAGGAAAAAATCAGGTGTGAGTGCTTGTAAAAAAAAAAAAAAAAAAAAAAATTCCATGCTTCTAATACAAAAGGCACAGAATAAGCATTCCCATTCCAAAAAGAGGAATGGGATAGGAAAGATGAATCAGACCATAACAAGACTGAAACCCAGCAGGGCAAACAGGGCCTGTGTCTCCATATTCAGCACTGGAGGGTACTTTGGGTCAGAATATGAGCTCCCAGTGGCCTGGACAGTCCCATTCCTGCAGCCTTGCAAATTGCAGGCCACCTGGCTTACCTCTGGGGTGGATTTTGCAATTTGCCTGTGTCTTTGCTCAGCAGAGTTTTCACTTTCGTCCATGGCTTCTCTAACTTTCTGGAGTCTCCATTGCAGCTAAAGCTTCACTATGCGTGCTCTCCTAGGGGCTTCTGGTGCACCCTACCATACATCACCTTTCCCCTACACTTTTCCTTGAATTTTCAGTGGAAGCTTCAATGACCCCATAACTCATGCATTTTGCAAACAATCAAAACTAGCATCACGTGGATAATGTCAGGTTCTGTCACTAGCATGAGTTTTAGCCATTCTTCTAAAACCATGACTACAACAGCTTCTGGGTGCTTTTCTGGCCTTGGGGTAAAGGGGGCCCCAGTGCTGTTTTCTTAAAGGAAAATCTTAAGCTGAGAATGTAGCTCAGCGGCAGAGCACTTGTTTAGTGCCGTGTTTCGAATCTGGAATGTCCCCCAAAACCACGTGTATTTGGAAGGTGATTGGATTGTAGGGAATTAATTGGATCAAGTAGACTAGGCTATTGATGTCGTGTGCTGCTGAGAGGTGGAGTCTGGCTAGGAGGGGCAGATCAGTGAGGGTGAAGCCGAGAAGGGCTTGCTCCAGATTCTGCCCAATTGCTCTGCGTCCTACTGCATTGCTGTGAACAGCTTATCTTCTCTCAGGCTAGGTTCCCAGCACACCATACGACCCTTGCCTGAGAGTGACTGAGACGTTGAAACTGTGAGCTAAAATCTATCTTCCCTTAAGTTGTGTGTTGTGTCCCAACGAGGCGAAAGTTACTAAGATATCTAGTGTGCTGGAGGCCCTAGGCTTGCTCCCATCAGAACACACACACACACACACACACACACACACACACACACACACACACACACACACACTTAGTTTTTGAAGCAATTTTGCACTTTCACACCTAGGAGCCTGCACAGGGTAACATCTTGCCAACTCCTGAGATGCCCTCCAGGCCTCTTGTCTCTGATCCTGATGTGAAGGGCTTGGCTTCTTTTCCATGGCGCTCATCCTTTTTTTTTTTTTTTTTTCTTGGTCTTCTCAGACTGAATCTTCTTTGTCATTTCTCTGCCTTCTCAGTTGAAAACTTTTGCATGGAAGTTCAAGCACCTTGTCTGCATTTTAATTTCTGTTATCACTCAGATAGAAATGCTCTTAATTCCAGTATCGAGTGTGTCTGGGTAAAATATTACAAAAACATGTTTTCCTATAATTATTATTTTACTAGTATGTACTTGTGAGACAAAATTTCATTCATCTTGGGAAGCTGGTACATGTGCACATTGAGTCTTAATCATATTTTACTTCTCCCCAACCTTCTCATCTGTGTCCATCTTTGTATCCCCTTCCCATTTCCACAAACTCTACCCCCAATTTCCTATTATCTCTATTATTTGGCCCTTTGAGGTACTGATCTTTTGATTTTTTTTATATAAGAGAAACCATGTGACATTTAAGCTTGTATGTCTGCAGCTGCACTTTTAAGTATACTCCTTTTCTGGCCAAACTCCAAGTTTTGCAAGTCATTCTGTTTGGTTCTTCTTCGTTCCTGATGCATACTGAACATTCGATTGAATGGAACCAGCAAAATTTAGGCCACTGCCTGACTGTTGTGACGACTTGAAACTTCCTCAACCAGATAAACTAATCCATCACCCTTAAGTTGAGTCAGCAACGAAGTCTCAGAGGCTGGACAAAACAAAGCCAAGTCCTTTGCTATGAGTCAACACCAATGCCTCTGCTACAGGTTCCTAAGTGTCTCATTCTTATCAAAACTTTATTATCATCACCTCTGTCAACATTTTCATTAGCATACTGATCCCCCAATAGTTACCTGTATTGAGCCCCTGCTAGTGTTGTCCTGTACTCTCTATTTACAGTACTCTAGGTTTCCTCCAGCCCGTTTCTCCAGACTTTTTCAAATTTCTCCACCAAATTAATTTTCAAATTTCATCCAAATGGTCATGTATAGCCAAAGTAGTGACCCTAATTCTCTGCCCCAATTGTGAGGGTTAGTCAGATTTCTGTTACTATAATAAAATACCTGAGACAGTTGACTTAAAAGGGAAAAAAAAGGTTTTGTTTTATTGTAGTTTCATTGTAGTACTGCGATTCAACTTCAGGCCTTCTCACTAAGCCTTCTCACTAAGCCAGCTTGCAGTTTTGACCTTTAGGTAGGGTCTCACTTGTCCAGGCTGAGCTCACACACATGCTAGTTTGGCTCACAGGTTTGGAAGTTCCAGTCTATGAGCAGATGGACCTGAGTCTTGGGGTCTTTGGTGAGACAACATGTCACAACAGGGGTTGGGCAGTGGCGCAAAGTTGACAGGAAGCAAGTTAGAGGCTGAAGGGGATGAATTACCCCTGTCCTATTTGAGAGCATGACCCCAATGTCCTAAGAGCTTCTACTAAGCCCTGCTTTTTAAAGTTTCCACTGCTTCTGAGTAGCACCATGGGCTAGGAACCCAGCCTCTAACACACGGGCTTTTCAGGGATGTTTATCCAAACTACAGCTCTCTGCTACATTAGGGTCTTTACCATGCAAACATGTGTGAAGTTAGATTTGTGGATTGTTTTAGGTTTATTCACTTGCCATATCAGATGACCCAGTGCATCTGTGCTTCGGGGTTGCCCCTTAGATTGCTTCATGTCCTATTGTATACAAGTAGTTGGAAGTGGCACTGAGGAGGTAGAGTGAGGAGGAGCGGCCGTTGGACAGAAAATCAGCCTCACATATGGTCAGTAACTAATCTCGGCTTAATGCCTGCCATAGCCTGATGCATGCTCTCAATTCATTTCCACTAACCCATTCTAAGATGAAGTGTCTTATAAGTTAGAGACATAGATGCATGGGTGAAGTAACTTGACCAAGATGCCATCACTAGCATATACAATTTCTAGAATTCACTCCAGGAGTATAGTGTATTCCAAAGCCCCAAATTTAGGTGTATTCATAGCAATCATTTTAAGACATTATTTAAATAACTAGAGGCTTTAAAACATTTTAATATAAAGTATAAACTGTCCCTATGACCGTAACATAATCATATCTGCTCGTTGTTTCTGTTGAAAATTATCAAGAGAATTGATATTTATAGAAACAAAAATAAAAGCATTTCAAGCTAAGGGAGACTGATTTTTGAAGGTAGTTAGAACTAGCATCCTGTGCACCTGAGGAATTTCTGTTTCTTTGTTTGGCTTTTGGCTCACCGTTGGCCTTTCCCATTCTCCTGGACTGTCCGGGTGACTTCAGCACTTGAGGTTTATATCATCCACAATCAATGCATTGAGTACAGCAAGCTTTTGATTGTAATAGATCTTAGTAAACCACATATTTATTTGATGAGTTAACTTTGGTAGTAGCATCCATCACTACTGTCAAGGATGATGCACATGGGGAGGAAAAAAGTGCCCTGATCTGGAAAAATTTTAATGTGCAATGTATTTGTTTTGAAATGGCCTTTTAGGAAAAAAAAGAGATAGAGCTACACCTAGGACTTAGGAATTTCTCAAAATTCCCAAGTTATATTGTATAAACCATAGCTAGTAACCTACATATGAAAATGAGAGTCCAAACATTCAAAGTCATCTGTTATCCACCCATCAAATCCTTCTTAAAGTACTGAGGATTAAAGGGAGAGACCCAACATCTTCACACACAGCTATATCCGCAGCCCTTTTGTATTTATTATTTTGAGACAGAATCTCAGTTTCCAGCCAATCAGATTCAGGCTAGGCTCAAACCTGTACTCCTCGTGCCTCAACTTCCCATGATGCTGGAATTATAGGCCTGCACCACCACGCTTGGCTTTTATCTGCCCATTTTACGTCAAGAACAATACTAGGTTCAAGATTTAGACCGTTGAAGAAGATATATAGAATCCCGCCTTCATGATACTTTCCATGTGGAAAACAAACAGACTGATAAACAGATGAAATCTTTGAAGTGGTTTTTAAGTTCTGGTGAGTGTTTAAAACACGTAAGAGGAAAGAAACAAGTAGCTGGAGAGATGAAGAAACGTAGAGAGGACTTAACCTAAAGCCTGATCCTAACAAGGAAGTCCTTGTTAATGCTGCTTCAAGCTGAGCTGGGATGAATGAAAGCAGTTAACCCTGTGAAGAGCTGGGGGAAGAGGACCACTCAAAGGGAACAGTGCTGAGTTTTTTTGTTCGCAGGATGCAAGGAAAGAGGAGCTTCACTAATTCAGAAATGAGAGGCACATGATAAGTGAAACCAAGAGAAGTAGAGAGGCTGGAGTGAGCGGGGTAACTCAGAGCCGTTTACCCTCTAGAGGCCTGCGGGTTCAAAGGACAGTAGCTGTCATGGGAGTTTTTCAAGTGAAGGAAGGACAACAGTTGTTTTTGCAAATCTATAGAAAATTAGATAGGGGAGTTTTCAGACTCAACTAAACTGGATAAGCAGCAAGACTATTCACTGACACACAGGATGTGATTTGGGGAAGCTGGAAAATCTTATTAGTTCATGTCGGTATAGAGATGTATGTGAATAAAGTGACAAGCATGCAGTTATGTATGATGATGTGTTTAACTCGCAAAAAGCTAGGCCAATTTTATTTATTTATTTATTTATTTATTTATTTATTTATTTATAGTTACTTATGGTACTGTGGATCAAGGCCAGACAGAGACTTTTGCATTGAGTTACATATCCAGCCCTATTTTCTTTGTTATACTGGATTTTGAGATAGGGTCTTGCCAAATTACAAAGTTGCCCAGGCTGCGCTTCAACTTGTAATCTGCCTGCCTCAGCTTCCTAGCGTACTGGGATTGCCTCACTGAGGCCAAGTTCAAACTAATTTGAAACTGTAGGTTGTATTATTGTGCAGGGAAGGTGAGGCGAGCCAATCAGGTGGAGCCTTGCATTGCAAATACGTCTGTTATCCATGTAGGGCCACCTAGACAGGAAACTGCGGTCAGGAGCAAAGAGAGCATGAGAAAACTTGGACAGGAGCCTTGACTGTGGCTTCTGTGGGAAAAGCCAGCAGAGAAAGCAAGCGTAGGAGCAGCGAGTTAAAATACTGAGCACAGGGCCTGTCTCTAGTGGTCCGGAACCTGTCGCTGAGTTGATCAAGGAACACAGCCTTCTGGAATGAAAGAACAAAACCAGAGATGTGGTTTCAAGCATATCATGGATCGGCTAGTGTGCCTGTGAAAGGCACACTGTGGTGGGACAGTTTACTGCCTAGAGGAATTTGCTACTCCTGGGCAGAGCACTTTTCCTGAGTCAGCAAGTCTTCAGATGCCCAAATATGAAAATAAAAAATATAGTTAATAAGGGCCAGAGGCACGAATTTATAAATGATATATGTCATGTGTTTGTGTGTGTGTGTGCAGCCATGTGGCAAATGAGCTATTCACTATTCCAGACACACTTATTGAAATATAGACAAATGCAGCCAAGAGAAAGATTGTCAAGTCACCTCCTTTTCTTGGTACTCTTCTCTGTTTCCTCCACTATGGCTGGAGGGAGCGCGGACAAGGAACTAGGAGCTCTCCCTCCTGCCACCTCATCCTGTTGCCCAGCCTGTTCCTATGTGATGTTTTAGCACAGACATATGATTGTGGGTGGAAGAAATAAAAATATTTACCCATTATGCATATAATGAAATTACAGTTGTTGCTACACCTTAATTTGGAATCTGATAGATGTTTCCAAAGAAGTTAAGTGGTAGTTCAGTTAATCGGTAGAACTTCTGCCAAGTTGCTAGGTATTTTAATTAAAATGGTTGAAATGAAAGGTGGTAATTGTCAGGCCCGGCAAAGTGAGATTCTTTATTGACTTTAATTAAGGTGCAAAGAAAGTATTGTTTCAGCTCTCCAGAGCTTATTGGACGTAGTTTTTATGTCTGCAATAGAATTTTGTCTACCACTCAACTGAAAGGTTTCATCTGTTACAACAAAATGCCTTTAATTCACGGGGATTTGGGTTAAAGATTAGACCCCAAGACATAGAAACCTTTCTTATTCCATCTATGTCATAATCCTAAATTACAATATCATACATCTGAGGATAATCTTATTCATGTGCTTCAAGTACTATAAAAATGCAGTCAACCTTCTGCTTTACAAATGTATGTGAATATTTTTCTTTTACAGGCAAAATATTACAATCTGTGTCAGATTAGGAGGCCCATTTGTCCACTATTTTATCTAGTACCTATCATGACACTTGGCACAGAGTAGGTCCTCAACAGATATCTAGTGAATGCATGAGTGGCCGTGCCCCAGGCACCTCACAACACCAGCAGGTGTATCTGTGGTAAGCATTACCATCTGCTGGTGCACTGTGCACTGGGTTACCTCTGAAAAGCTTGTCTTCCCTATTTTGCTACTGGCAATATTTCATAATTCTATTATGTGACAGTAAAAGTGGAACACATCAGAGCAATAAAATTAATCACATTTCTCTTTGATTATAATTACAAGTTAATCCAAGCTCGTCACGTAAACATGGCTTAGATGGCAGACTGTTACGCAACAGTAATACTGTCAAAACTTTTGGGTAAATCATATTTAATCTCACAATCATATATTGGACAAGAGTGAACCTATTTTTTGGAACAGTTAAATAAGTCAAATAGAGGTTTCGAATAAGTTTAGTGAGTTAATGATACACTCAGAACTAAAATTCTTAGAAAATTTGCCCTGGGAGCACAATGCACTGCTCCCTAACCAATGCAAAGCGTGTTTGGTTGGTGTTTTCCTGTCCACAGTGTTCTGAATCTCTGATAAGGACCAGAACATTTCTCATCACTGGAAGAACTGCCAGTGTTACCAGGCAGTTTTTACCAAAAGAGATTGAAAGGACAGGATGAGTATATGATGAGTGTGAGCTTTGGTGCTGCCTTTTGAGTTACTCACAAGGTCACATAACAGGGAACAAAGTCTTCGTGGTTAAGGGGAAACGTTCAGTCGGCTTCTCCACCCTGTTATTTCTATGAATTTATATTCTACAAAACACTAGTGTCATGAGATAGTCCATGAGCAAAGAGTTTTATGATCAAATTCGTTTGGGAGTGATGTTTGTATTATCTGTCTTCTCAAGAGTCATAGTAAAGAAAACTGAAAAAAAAATACATTAACCCAGAATATCTCCTTTTTTTGATAACAAGCATTTCCTTTGTCAAGTAACACCAATTAAAATCTCATGGACATTGGCTCCCAAAAAATGCAGCTCATGAACACAATTTGATATAAAATAATGATTATTTTTGTGCATATGATACTATTTTCCTGAATTATTTTATTTATATCAAGATAAGAATTTGAATACATGCCATTCTGAAAAAATAATGCCATATTACTCTCCAAAAAGATTGTGAATTTGTAATGGATACAATTATGTTATCATGTGATTTTTCATTATTATAACCTCACCAAGATTATGACTTTTAAATTCTGTATTAATAATTAAGGCTTAACTCTTGATATAACTTGGAATTTGGACAAGTTTTGTTTCTGACAAACTTGATCATACTAATATTCTTGGATTTAAATCGCATTTGACTTTATTTACTCAAGAATATTACTGTAAAGACCGGATACTAATAAGGCATCTATCTAACTGAAATCTTGATCATATTTTTATTAGGTATATATGTCAATAGGAATGAAATTGATTTGAGGACAATGAACTCTGGTATATACCACTTCGTTTTCTCTTTCTTACAGACTGGAAATGTTCAGTAGGAACACTCATTTCTAGTTGAGTACTTTTGCTGCTGAAGTTGGAAAAAAAAATACTTCATTGAGTTTTTACACTCCAGAAAAATGTAGCTAGTTTTAAATAAGATTTTAAAAGTGGTGATGCTTGCTAAACATGTGTGATATACATATCAAGGTTTTCTTCAGTCTTTGTACTAAATGTACTTTTATGACACCTGAACTTTACTATTTATGTTCAAATTACCTGACAGTTACATCAAATGCCTTTATGTTGACTGATTATAACTTTATCCAGATTTAAAAAAAAATAACTGTCAAAGTAAAGCTGCATTCTATGAAATAATAAGTGATGAAAATAATGCTTCATTTAAGGATTCTCTTTTTGTCTAACTACGAGAATAGTTATTTGAAAGTGCTACAAGGCAGGGAACATGTGATGGGCAGGGATTCGGAAGCTGTAAATGAACAATAACTCTGTTGTTGCGCACATATCATGGCAGCCCTTCCTACAATGAGAATTTTCTTGTTTCCCATTAGGCTGCCCCAGTATGCTTATGATACATTTGTCTATAAAAACAGAGGGGGTGGATTTACTATACATTGTAACATCTTTATAAATGATATTTCTTTTTGTTTATAAAGTGCTTCTGTCTGTTAACCGTCATTCAGTGGTAAAACCACAAATGGAATCTGAGACCTTAACATAAGCATGTATGGGGAACATGCACAGGGTTCGTTGGCAACTGCAGAAGATATTTGTGTGTCTGATAGAAAGAGTTCTGTGAGTTTCTGCTGTGCTGCTAGTGTGACTCAGTATGCCATTCTAGGAGAAAGGAATGCAGAACTGCTGGAGATTCTCATTAAGGTTTGGCACTTTCTTGGAGAGACTTGCAAGAACAAAGTAAGAGAATTCCATTTGACCTCTCCCCTGGGCAGCTCATCCTCCCTCTCCACCATCCCCCCAACCTATTATTTGCTCCTATGTATTTTGAGATGGGATCTCAGTTTCATTCTCACAAGATAAAGATGCTTTTGTAGAACTGTGGTTCGTCATTAAGACAAGACTCCTTGCCTTCATTCCGTAGGTGTAGATTAGATGAAATGACCAGAAATACCATTATTCTATGGATATTGGAATGTTATTGGATATTGTCTAATCTGAAGAAATCATAATTTTCATATTAGATTTCAATTCAGAAGCAAAACTTAATGCTTGCTTTGTCAACTTTTTGTTTTTGTAATAGAGTACAATTCAAGATTTTATATCTGAGAATCCTCCCATAAAAAAGGGCAAGTAAGAGTTGTGGTCTGGGTCTTTCATATCAGAGAGATCGTTCGATGTTTCACCTTCTGCTTCTGACTCACTTCACTAAGCATGATGTTCTCAAGTTTCTTCCATTTGCCCGCAAAGGCCTTCACGCTGTTGGACTTTATTGATGCATAGTATTCCATTGTGTATAAATACCACAGTTTGTGTATCCATTGGTCTGTTGATGGGTATTTTGGTGACTTCCATATTTTAGCTATTGTGAGTTGTGCTGCTATGAACATGGGTATACATATATCTCTGTTGTGTGTTGTTTTGGCCTCTTATGGAACTTAAAAAGAAAAACAAAGTGAAACAGGGGGGTAGGGTGGGGAAGGTTGGAGAGGTGGGTGGGGGGGGGGGGCAAAAGGATAGTGGGAAAGGCCTTGTCACCTTGACAAGGTACGTATGTGCACAAAATGCTAAACTTCATTGTTAACCTTAAACTCTGCACTTATACGTGTCAATAAAATGGGGGGAAAATGGCAAGTAAAATACTGAAAAAATCCTTTGGAAAGTTTGTGTTAACTTATAGAAAAGTTATCCTGTGAGGAAATAGACACATACATTTTACTGACTTTATTTTGCTTAGAAACTATTTTATATATTAAATCAAGAAAATTATAACTAAAAAGTAAATGATTAAAGATTATTCTTAGGTAAATTGGCTTTAAAAATAGCATATTACCAGGACCATTATTATAATCTGCCAGTGAGGGGTGGTCAAGAAGCAAGTCTTCTGTTGGATACAGTAGCTTGACAAGGGGCCTTTTATTTTATTTTCTGAAATAACCAGGGAGACTGTGTAGTTTATTGTATCACTGGGATACCGCATCTGCAAGAGAAAAGAGGATATTAACTATATTGGACACAAAGCTAACCAATATGAACTAGAACAGCCTTGCAATAGTGGTCAACCTACTGATGAGGAGATTTTACAAGAGTAGAACAGTCATCATTTGGTATGGGTAAGATGCCAAGATAGGATGTGAAGAACAAGTCTAAAATGAACAGAGGGGCTGGCTTTCCTGGAGGTTACCTGTATTACCAATTGCAAAATAAACATTTGTTCCAGAAAGAGCAATTTACAATTTGATTCTGGATTCACATCTTCTGATGAGTCACTCAGAGATTTGAAACACTCAGATAGTCCGTACCTCTGAGTAGTTCACCTTCAGTTAAACTGATGGCTGCGAGAGAAAGATGGCCACCAGAAGTGTGCGCCATCTTTTTGCATTTAGAATGATGTAATATTAAAACTGCACAAAGTCTAAGCCTCATTAAGACCCTCTTAAAACTATGTAACCAAATTTGAGAAAAGTTCACGTAGTATATGTAGTCCCTTACACTTCAAAAGTTAAAACTGTGTGCCAGTCAGAACTTGTCAATTCACATTCGAAACCTTGCTGAATTCTCAATTATACTCTGCTTATCTAGGAACGTTGATGTTTGAGCAGAAATCGCTGCTCATAGTAAACATCACAACTGTGTACTTTTAAACATAACCTGTTTTGGTTATGACAGCCATTGTTATCAAAGTGTACTGTATGGTAATTCATCAAATGTCTGCTAAATTTTCTCCAGAAGGCTTTTCACAGGCTGTGTGTGCCAACTCAAAGATAGCAAGGTATAGCTTCTGCCAAAAAGTGAAATAGAAATCGGTGAAAGGATGTCTGGCATGAGGTCGAACTGGGTGCAAGTCTTATGACTTACATTTAGCATTCCTGGGTGTTCTGCTCCATGTGTCACTGAAGGTCACTGATGGGGCAGATGAATTCCCAGAAGAAATCGTCCTAGCAAGAGCATGAGGAGAATTTTGAAGAAATTCATAAAAGAATTGGCAACGTCTGTGATGATTCAGTACTGGCCAGACAGCAAATATTAGGGAATACTTCTACACCATCCTTGTGTTGGGAGCTTCCCACAGAGTCCAGGGACTGGAAGTGTCACACTGCCTTGGTAAATGAGATAGTTCATCACATTTTGGAATGTTTTAGTAACTCACTGGTTAAAAACTGTTAGGGGTGAAAATGATGGCATTGGAGGATATTTGACACAGACAACTTGAAGGAAGCTTCGTTGATTTCCATTATTGTTCTGTGAGCTTTATTTTTTCCGTATTTTTAGTATTTTTCATTAGATGAAGGATAGCAGCAGGTGACAAATAGCTGCTGTAAGCTGGCTGCTGGTCATCAAGGAATGAGAGAGTGCCTTAAAGGTCTAGACTAAATAGGACATCTAAAAGGTGAGAACATTTTCAAGGGGTGGCCATGTGACATCCAATTTCTGGGAGGCACTTGAGGAAGAAGAACCAGACAAGCTCCTCCTCGTCATGGAGTCTGGACAGTAAGAACAGAGCTACCTCCCTCGGAAACCTTTCAACTGAAGGGGTTTTCTGGTGGTTTAGGGAAGGCAAAGGCACGGAGGATGAGAGAAAAGCTCAAAATATGCCAGGCCAGCCTCAGAGTGTGGGTGCTTGTGATCCCAGAGATTGAGACAGGAAGACTGCAGGAGCTACTCAGCAACTTAGCAAGACCCTATATCAAAGAAATTTGTTTGTTTGTTTGTTAAGCCAAAGAGTTAAGGTTGTAGTTTAGTATGAAGGCCTTGGGTTCAGTCTCTGACAACACATAACAAAAGCCCACATGTGTATAATTTTTGATTGAATAAAACAATGAGTAGAACACAAGAGATTCGTGGAATGATACCTGCTCCTTAACAAAAAAGAAAATCGACTCTTTTATTGCTTTTGTTATGTTTGTTACCGTCTACCCTCTAAACTTATTTACAACAATATTAAAGAATTTTTTGAAATATTAAAAAAATCTTCAAGAATCTTAAACCTGTATGTCCACAGCAAGTGTATAGCTGAAATGGACATATTTTTCTGATCAAATTCCTTTTCTTTTTGGTATTGTTTTAAAGACGTTTTTAAAAACAATGGTGGAAAATATTGATTTGTTTTTTATGGGAGCACAAACTGCATTTGACACAAAGTCTAATATAAAACTGTCCTTATGTCCAATTAATGAGATAAATGATTTTTTCAACCTCAAATCAGAAAAGGTATTTCACGTAATTCTTGAGGGTTCGCAATAAATAGGTCATGTAATTTAATAAAGGACAGTCAGGCCTTCTAACATTATAAACTAGAGCTCTGCAAGGCTACTTCTTATGGTCTCAAAAAGTCCACTCCAAGTGCACAAACTAAGTCAAAACCATGGTTCTAATTTGTAGAAGTAGCTGTGCCGGCCTGCTTCAGGTTTCTGTCAGGCTCTGAGCCTGGTTAGAGGCACAGGACAATATGAGAAAGGAGGGGCCTGGAAGGAACTACGTGTAACTACTTAAAGGATTATTCTGTAAACCCTGGAGCATTCTCTCTCTCTCTCTCTCTCTCTCTCTCTCTCTCTCTCTCTCTCTCTCTCTCTCTCTCTTTCTCTCTCTCTCTCCCTCCCTCTCTCTCTCTGCATTATACAGTAGTGGTTCTCAGACTTCTAAGACCTAAATCTCTTTTCACATTTTTTTCTGTATTATTTTTTTTCCTTTCTCAGACATGGTCTTACCCCTCTTTCTGTAGTCCAGGCTGGTCTTGAACTCACTATGTAGCCTAGGCTGGCTTCGAACTCATACTAATCCTCCTGCCTCAGTCTCTCAAATGCTAGGATTATAGGCATGTGCCACACTACACTCGACTTTTGTGGTGCTGGGGAATCGAACTCAGGACCTTGTACTTAATATGCAAGTACTCTAACCACTGCGCTATTTGTCTTTCTTAAAATCTTTTAAAGTCTTCAAAAGATTTTTTCAAGCGGGGGTGAATGTATCTATTGATATGCTGTGCACTTTACATTAAGAAATTTTCAAAGATTAATGCCTTAATCCACTTAAGTATAATAATAATGAATTTTAGCACATTAATTAACATTTTACCTAGCAGTAACTGTAGGTTCCTAAATTAAAATCAAGACATATCTAAACTGTTGGCCTACTAGAAGCAGCCGGGTTCTCTCTGATTCTGCATTTAATCTATGGTCGTAAGTCATTTTCTTTGTGTATATTAAGGAAATGCAGCCTCTCTATACTTGTCCTTTTATGAAGATCTCTACCTCTGTGCTATATTTAATTATTAGACATTTTCAGTTAATTCATAAGATAGGAAAATCCTTTCAACCTACAGCAATCCTCACACTTCAAATGATGCATGTACCCCCTTGGTTTATAAATTATGTAGTTGAATTTGGATAAACAGAAACAGTTACATGTACATCCAATAAAGTCATGTCTACATGTAAAAGTGAACTTTACTGAGGGAAGGAATTATCACTTCTCTTTGATGGTTCTCTCTGATTATATCTGTGAAAAAAAATAACTACCCCTTTGTCATTTCATTTTCAGTTTTTATTTTTGCTTGAAAGAATCTTGCATCAAAATAGTAATTATGTGTCCTCATCACAAGCCAGAAGTTAGAGCACAATCTCCTTTTAAATACTCAGGAACTGTTACAGAAAACTTAAATAAGTGTTGCTGAGAAACTTAACATACAATAATGAAGAGTTTCAAAACATTTTGGTTAGTGAGTAAACCCAGCAGCTGAGATTCTGTTTTCTGCCTGGGACACAGCTCCAGGCAGTAAGCCTGCAAGGTGCTTTGAGATCACAGAGATTAGCTAACAATGGCACTTACCCTGGCTCAGGATCTATCCCCACCAAATTTCCAGGTGTGATTAGGGCAGGAGTGAGAGTTCACCTGGCCAGTTGCAGTCACAGAGATGCTGTGGGTGAGCAAACTGGCCTCCTCACCCCGCACCCCCAACCCAGGAAGCTGAGTGTCGCACACCAGGAAGGGAAGGAGTCTGAGGTCGGAAGTGTCCTTGGGCTGTGGTAATCCCCGCAGTGTGTCTTCACCACCCCCAGCTCAGGCCTAGACTAGATTGCACTCTTTATTTAGTCAACCTTTTCTCTGCCTCAGAGGTTCACTTAATGATATAAGCTATCTCAAACCCTGAAAGGTAATTTTTAACTAGAAAGTAACCTATTTATAAGAATGATTTTCAGCAAAGGGGCTAAGTAGAGAATGTTTTCTGGCCTTAGAGAACTACAAAATTGTTTAAAAAAAAAAAAAAAAAAAAAGACCCCAAAACAAGTTGCTGTTAATTGGGGTGGAAGGATGAATTTGTAAAAGGCATTCATTTAAAAATACCATGACTTTAATAAATATTTCATCAAAACTTCTCTGTAACCAGGAAACAAGCATTCTGGCTCTTAAAAAGCTACCCTCCAAAAAGATACTTGATTTTATTGTAAGACACTGTGTTATTGCAACATGTGAAAAATTAGAGTGTTTATAGTAAAATTAAAATACATTTTGGATGCACACATGCACCGCACAAAGGTTTACTTAAAACAGTGATTTCTTTCTCTCCATTGTTAGGTATGCGACACAGTATTATGCAACAAGACCATTTGAGCCTGAGGCTTATGAAATATGTGATCCCACGTGTTTATGGTTAAACCTTATGTATTAGGAAATTAGCAAGTATTGGATAAGCCTCATTAAAATAATTAATGAAAATCATCATGTTAAGAAACTCATATTAATGCTAAAAGCCCAGTGGTTCCTTTTGATAAAAGTTCCACTCATCAATCACTAGTGTTAACTCATAGACGTTATACAGACATGTAACTCATGGATGGGCTGTTTATTCATTTTACTTCTCCCTAAATTCCTTTTTGCTTCTGTTTTCTCTCTCACCACCAGCTTCTAGTGGCCTTTTCGTTTGGTAGTCCCTCTGGCTAATGCTCTTGCACACTCTTGGTTTTTTATTTTTTTATGATCCTCTTAAGCATATTCTGTTCTTGAAAACCATTAGTGACCAAGGTGAAGCAATGTGTTTGTGTCCATCAGATTCTTGCACATATGTGTAAGAGTTGCTTTTTGCCCACAACGTTGCCAGCGTCTCTTGCCTTTTGAGTTCTTGATATAAGCCATTCTTACTGGGGAAAGATAGCATCTCAGTGTTGCTTTGAGTTGTGTTTCTCTAATATCTACAGATGTTAAACTTTTTTTCGTGTATTTATTGGTTACTTGTACTTCACCTGAGAATTTTCTGCTCATTTCAATTTACCATTTTAATTGGATCTTTTTTTTTTCCCTAATTCTTTGTATATCCCAATTATTAGCCTTTTGTTCCAGGTGTAGGTAGTAAAAAATTTTTTCCTAATTCTGTCAGTTTTTTCTTTCCTCTGTTGATTGTTTTCTTTGCTATGCAGTGGCTTTTTAATTTGATTCTGGGTTATTTCTCTAGCATTGGATGTACTTTTGAGAAAGTTTTTGCTCACCCCTAAACCTTCAAGACCTATTTGTCCTCCAGGGGGTTCAGCATTTTCATTTTAATATTTAGGTCTTTGATTCGCTTTGACTTGATTTCAGTACATGGCAGTAGGTGCAAGTCTAGATTCATTCTTCAGCAGTGGATAACCAGTTCTCCCAGTTCTTTGTTTTTGACCCATTTTTCAAAGATCAGATGGCTGAGGATATTTGCAGTTGTCTCTGCATCCTCAGTCCTGTGGTCCTTGTTGTCCAGTCCATTTTTGTGCCAATTATCATTATGGTTTTTTTTTATCACTGTTGCTTTGCAATGTAACTTCTCTTCAGTTCTGTTTTTCTCTTCAGTTCTCTTCAGTTTCTGTTTTCAGCACAGTGTAGTTTTTCATCGAAGATGTCCTTCACTTCTTTGATTATGTAGGTTTATTCCTAGATATTCAGCTGTTTGAGGTGCTTTTGAGAATGAAGTTATTCTTCTCAGCTCTTTCTCAGTGAGTTAATTGTTAGTGTAGAGGAATGTTAATTTTTTGTTTGTATGAATTTTGCATCCTGCAACTTGGATGAATTTAGTAATTAGTTCTAAGAGTCTCTTGGTGCAGGTTTTGGGATCTTCTATGTAGAGAATCACGTTACCTGCAAATGAGGATAATTCAACTTCTTCCTTTCCAATGCATATTTCATTTATTTCGTTCTCTTGCCTGATTTCTCTGGCTGGAGTTTCAAGAGTTGCACTGAAAAAGAGTGTTAAGAGTGAACAGACTTGTCATGTTCCTGCCTTAAGAGGAAATGCTTTCAATTTTTCCCCATTTTGTATAATATTGATAGCAGGTTTGGTGTAAATGGCTACTCTCCGTTTGAGGAAGTTCTTACTATACTTATTTTCGAGTCTTTTTATCATGAATGGACACTGGATTTTGTCAAAAGCTTTTCCTCCATCTATTGAAATGATCCTGTGATTTTTGTCCTTGCTTTTACTTATGTGGTAGGTTATATTAATTGATTTACATATGTTGAACCAACCTGCATCCCTTGAGGAGGCCAGCATGGTCATGGTGAAGGATCTTTTTAATTTGTTGGATGCTGATCATCTGTATCCTATTAAGGATTTTTACATCTATATTTATTGCAAATACTGGGATATCATTTTGTTTCCTAGTTAAGTCTTTGTCTCTTTTGGTATCAGGATACTGCTGACTTCCAGATTCAAGTTTGGCGATGTTCCCTCTCTTTTAATGTCACGGAACAGTTTGAGAAGTATTGGTGATCGCTGCTCTCTGGAGTACTGGTAGAATTTCACTGTGAATCCATTGAGTCTTTGAGTTATTTTTGGAGGTAGATACTCTATTACTGCCTCAATTTCCATATGTATTATCAGTCTATTAAGGATTTTCATACTTTCTTCTTTCACTTTTGGTTTCTTGGATATGTCTAGGAATTTTTTCATTTCTTCCAATTTCTCCACTTTATTGAAGTATAAGTTTTCAAAATAGCTATTGCAATTTTCTCAAATTAGCAGTGTCGGTTGTAGTTTTCCTTTTCTCATTTCTAAGTGCTTTGATATGGATTTTTTTTTCTTTCCTTCTCTTTCTTAGCTTAGCCAGAGGTTTATCAATCTTATTTACACTTTTGATGAACCAGCTCTTCAATTTGTTGACCTTTCAATATGATCTTTTAAACTGACATGCTTTTGGTAAAGATTTAACAAAAGAAAAAAAATTAAAGAGAAGGAAGACCAGCATCCAAAACTGCCCAGCGAATGTGACAACTTAAACTTGATTGATGGCGTAGATATATAAATTTTATGGGCATAAAAGAACTACAGCCTCGTAGAAAAAAATGTTAATGGAAAGCGAAGAGGCTGGGATTGATTATGTAGTGCCATCTTTTGTTTTTTTATAGGAAGAAGAAAATGAAGCAACATTTGAGTGTATTGTCCTCAGCCAGCCTTCTTAGTTCATTCTTATATGCCATTGCTGAAGTTAAATAGTTCTCTTTGAAGTTCTTTCCTTTGTCCACACTGTTTTCCGCAAAAACCATGAGTCCATTCTGGTCATCTTTCTTTTAAAGACTCACCTAACTCCCAGCCTCTCCAAGAAGTCTCCTCAACTCCCTTCTCTGGCTTCTGCACCTTCCCTTTAGGACACCCCATCCTCCCGTCTCCATGGCTAAGTGGTCTGATGCAGACCATTCACTGCCCAACAGCATCTACCCACTGACTATAAGAGCAACGATTCATTTCCTGGTCTTATTTGATATGTAATATGTGATTACAACTTGTCTTATTAATAATGATAAAGTGATTGGAATATATTGTGACCTAAAGTTTTGAATTATTCTGGTTTCTGTTCTCTGATTTCATTGCAACACCTATCATGATGAAAAGATTAGTAGAGTGCTCTGGACCTCTGGGTATCTATAAATATTGATGATAATTAAAATGTTAATTGCAAAGAGACACAGTTGTATGCTATCACCGAGAAAAGAATTGGGCTCTTGCATATTGCACTAAGGCTGTAGGAGATTTTTCCTTATGGCATTGATTTGGAAGCTGGCCCTGTTATTCGTGGTTCTGGTACAGGAAGACACCAGTGAGGACTCGACTTGTTGCTCTTGACTTCGTCCTTCCCTCATGATGGCGAGGAAGTCGGTTTCTAACTTCTATCCTGATTTAAAGAATATACAACTTTGCTTTACATTCATTGGCTTAAATTCTTATCTATAAGATACTTATCAACATGTTACAAAGGTAGGAAGCCAAGACAAAGCAAGATTAAATAGCTGAAGTCGTGGAGAGGATTTGGAGATCTGGAGTTCTTATTCCAGTTTGACCTAATTCCAAAGCACATTTTTCCACTGACACACATGGCCTCCCTCAGGGAAGGGCGGTCACAAAAGAGTCAAGTGAGGCTCTTGACTGGCTTGGGGCAATGGGGAAGCAGTGACAGACACTCAGAAATACAAAGATGAGTGAGTGCTGGAGGCACTACCAGTTCTCTTAACATATTTTTAAATGGAAAACCAATCATGATCTACTAGGTTATAAACAGATTGTTTCCCTAATGAAAACGTTATTTTATCTTCCTTAAGTGAGGCAATAAATTATCTCAAACTGGGACTCAATAAATTTTCTCCTGAGAAATCTATAAAGGGAGACAATGGACGTCAGCTGTCAAGTGTATAAAATGCCTTGTGTGTCAAACAACTAGTAATTCATCTGTGTTGTCTCAGGCAAGTCAGTGTTAAAGGTACAGTAAGGCACTAGGGGTGTTAGACTTTAGTCTTTCCTAAGAAACATCATGGTTTCAAGATAGTTATAACCTTCATAGCACCTCAGTTAATGGCTCCCTGACTACTAACCTTTGAATGGGTAGTTTTCATTTTTCTTGGGTTGAAACAGCTATGTTTATCATCGAAGAAGTTGTTAAGTACCCATTTTGATGAGGTCATAAAAGTGAGCATCATTTCATCTATACACCAGTGGAAAATACCCCAGATCCTAAGTATCTAAAATGAGGGCTGAAGTCCCATATGCTCATCTGGAGGTAGAGGAGGCACTCGGACTTTGCTGATTATTATTATTATTGTTGACCAAATCAATATTAGCAATGAAAAATAGTACTTGAGAAGATGCCAGCAATATATAATAAACAAACCCACTAAAATTACATTTTGAATCACTGAATGGAAGTAAGACAAAATAATATTTTCATTATAGGAGCAATTACTCATACTCCTCTGTCAACCTTTCTTCCTTTAATACTCTTGAGTACTAAAGAAGAGATGAATTGAGCACTAGTGACTGTAGGTGAGCATAAGTATAAACGTGCTATAAAACTATGCACTTGGAAATCTAATAATGAATATTTCTGCTATATTTTGTGAGGCGGGGTTTCCTAATGAATAGAGATGAATGTAACTATAAAAGTTCTGTAGTTCTTGATTTCCTTCCCATTGGGCTCATTATTAATGTGTAGGAGTGTTACTGATTTGTGAGTGTTAATTCTATAACCTGCTACTTTTCTATATTTACTTATTAGTTCTAAAACAGTTTTGATAGGGGCTTTTTGATTTTTTTGATGAGGAAGATCAAGTCATTTGTAAATAGGGATATTTTAACTTCTTCCTTTTCAATTTGTATGACTTTTATTTCTTTCTCTTGCCTGATTGCTCTGGCCAAAATTTCAAGTACTATGTTGAAGAGGAGGAGTGACAGTAGATATTCTTGCTATATTTCCAAACATAGAGTAAATGTTTTCAATTCCTCAGTGGTTTAATAACTAAAATACAGGAACAACAACAACAACCAAAACAAAAAACAAAGTTAACAACCCCATTTATAAAAATTGCCAACTGAAATTTTCTGTTAATTTCTCAGTGCTGGGACAGAATACGTAACATCCGCAATGTTAGAGAGGAAAGATTTATTTTAACTCACAGCTTCAGAAGGTCAGAGTTCATTTAGAGGCACATACAAAGCTGGAATCAGAGAAGGAGCTCCTCATGGCATGGCAGAACTGAGCCAAGTGCAGGAGGAAGAGCAGAGCTAGCACATACACCTCCAGGTCATGCCCCAAATGTCCACTTCTTTCAGCCAGGGCCCAACTCTCAACAATACACAGTATCCATAGGTACATGAGGCTTTGAGGGAACATTGCAAACTCCAACTACGATATTCTACCCTTGGCTCCCAAAAGACTCATGTTTACCTTCTTATGCAAAATGTAGTTAGTACTTCTCTAAGAGTTTCCAAAGCCTTAACTATAGCAGAAGTGCTACAAAGTCCAAGCCTGAAGTCTCCTTTGACCCGAAAGGCAAACTCTTATTTGTGATTCCCTGTGAAAACAAACAAACAAAAAAAAATTAGTACTTCCAACATACAATGGCACAGAGTAAATGTGTCTATCCCAAAGGGAGGATTAGGAGAATAAAAAGCAGGTGGACCAAAGCAAGTTCTAAACCCAGCAGGGCAAAGATTAAATCTTGTAATCCTGTGTCCAACACCTAGGGCAAGATGGTGGCTTCTAAGGGTTTGAGTGACTCCACCCCTACAACATTGCCTCTGGCTACAGCTTTCATCTTCTCTCCTTTGTGTTGGATCAGCTTACACCCTGCAGCCTTTCTCAGCCAATGAGCCGTATTCCTGGCTTCTCAAAACTTCTGAGGTCTCTGTTGTAAGTTAGTCTTTTCCTTTATAACTTCATACAATGCCCATCCAGGGATGCATTGACTGGCCTCCACGACCTTCCTCTGAAATCAGGGTAAAATTCTCCCTAAACCACAACTTGCACTCTGCAAACCTGTAAAACCATGATTGCTTGGATGTTTCCAAGCTTTGCCACTGACTTGAGCAGTAGCCTGACCTCCTTGGACAAATACTGTAGAAGCCTTTGAATTTTTAGATGAGTGGAAGTCTGGTATAGGAGATCTGGCAAACATTTTTTTTTAATTTTTAGTTATAGAGCACACTTTTCTGAGCAGTCTTTTGTCTTTCCACCCTTGAGTTGATAAAAAAGTAGAGTCTTGTTGATTTTTCAGATACCCTCAAGTCATCTTTTCTATGTTACTAAGTGTAAGTGCTTGTCGTCATCGTCTCCTTCTTCTTCTTCTTTAAAGGAAAGACATTCCACTGAGAACACAATTACGTCTTGACTCATCAGAGGAAGTAGAGACCTGGGGTAGCACCAATGGATCCTGCCCATTGAATCTCAGCTCTGTATTTTTAATTTGGGTAATCATGGATATGGAGCATTGCACAAACTTTCTTCCCAGATCTCCTCAGTTTGTTTTGTTTTGGGTTTTTTTGTATAAGTGCAAAATTTAAGGTTTACAATGAAGTTGAGCATTTTGTGCACCTACGCATCTTGTCAAGTCGACAAGGACTTTGTCTTCTTTTTAATGCTAATCTCTTTAACTTCCCCATACCCTTGCCCCACCTTTGCAGGCTCTTTCACTATAGCAAAACTGAAAAAAAAAGTTATCTCACTTTTCTCTGCCATTTTGTCCTGCCCTTTTCCAGAGAGTTGTCTAAAAGCCACAGGCAGTACTCAGGTGACAACATGAACATTCTATTGAGATTTCTTCTGCCAGATTAAGTAGACCACTGTTCATAATCTCAGTTTTAGGCAAATTCTCTAGAAAAAAAGCAAAATGTTAACAGATTTTCTGCCACAGCATAGCATGTTTTGTTTTGTTTTGTTTTGCCACTTGCTAACACTGTCCTCCTTCCCAACTGAAAATTCATGAAGCTGACCTTTCCAATCCACATTTCTATGAGCATTCTGGCCTTCTGGGCTGTAACCAGAATCTCCTATCAAGCCCAGCTCAGAGCCATCCAAGCCTTCTCAGCTGATGTCCTCTAACCTTTCCAAACTCCTTCTGCAAACCAGCTCTAAAGACTTCTAAATTAGGCAGTCACAGCAACAACCCCACTTCTGGTACCAAGTTGTGTCTTACTTATTTTTCTTATTGCTGGGACAGAATACCCAACATCTACAACTTGAGGCAGGAAAGATTTATTTTAGCTCACAGTTTCAGAAGATCACAGTCTCTTCACAGGCTGGCAGCTGGAGACGTTAGAGCCACATAGCAGGGATGGAGCTGGATCCCCTCATGGCATGACAGAATAGAGTCAAGTCAGAGAGGAAGAGCAAAAGCAGCTTCACTCTCCAGGTCAAGCCCAAAGCATCGACTCTGTCTAGCAAGGCCTGAGTACATAGTATCGATAGGTACGTGAGGCTTTTACGGGGCATTCCAGATTCAAACTACAATATTGAAAAAACTATAGAGCTCACTTTCTTTGACATTTCTTCCATTGCATCATGCATTTGTCTTTTGTGTCCGTGTCCCCGTCCCAGACATAGTGCCTAGATTATGGTATATACTCAAAATAGCTTATAGACTAAATACATTGAGAAAGTGGCTATGTATATACATATATGTTTGTTTATATACACACAAACATATATTCTGTATATGTACACATACATATATAGGCATAACATATGTATAAGGATTGAACTTCTCTAATCCATAATTTAAAATGCTTCAAAATTTGAAGTTTTTTGAATACTGACATGATGTTACTTGTGGAAAATTTTGTATCATTAAACTTTATTTCATGCACAAAACTATTTTAAAATGCTATATAAAATTTGAAAAAGGTGCACATAAATAAATTTTGCCTTAATATTGTGTGCCATCTCTAAGGTATTACATTAGATATATGCAGATATGCCAAAAATTCCAAACCCATAACATTTTTAATCCTAAGCATTTTGGATAAAGAATGTTAAAGCTGTATTTTTATAAAACTAACTACAGGTAAATATTGATGAGGATGAACAAACTACTTTTATTAAATATATATATATTAAATCTTCTAAATCTCATAATAATGGATGAGTGGGGGGGGGGACAAAGTATATGAAATCGTGTTAACTTTTTGTTGCCATGACAAGATACTTGAGCCACATTAACTTAGAGAGAAAATGTTCATTTTGGTCCATGGCTTCAACAGTTTTGCTCTGTGGTTACTTGGCCCATCATTTTTGGACTCTGGTGGTACAGTAAATTATGACAAAAGTATATTATAGAGAATGCTGTTCCCCACAAGAAGCCAAGAAGCAAAGCGACGGGCGGTGGGAGGAGGGAAGTGGTTAGAGTCCAAATAATGCCTTCAAGGGCACAGCCTCAATACCCAGTTCCATCCATTAGATCCCATCTCCTAAAGATTCTACATGAGCACCACAGGCTGACAAGCAAGTGTTTAACACACAAGCCTCAGAGAGATATTTTATCTGCAAATTTCAACCTATTTAAGGTTGGGGATACACTATACGTAGCCCAGTGATTAGAAACTTGCCTAGATGTGCTAGGCCCAAGGTTCAGTACCTCAGCACCTCATACTAGCTGAGTGTGGTGGCACATACCTGTAATACCAGCACTTGGAAGACTAAGGCAGGACTGCTGTGGATTCTAGGTTAGCCAGAGCCACACAGTGAGTTCTAAAGCAGCCTAAACTACTGAATGAGACCCTGTCTCAAAACAAAGAAACCAAAAATACATAAAATGTTAATTAAGAAAAAATGGACCAATAATACTCTATATTAAAATCATTGTGGAATGGAAAGTACAAGTACAAGGAATATCTGAAGATATATAGCATTTAAGATAAATTGAAATTATATTTTATAAGCTAACTAACTTTTAATCTGATTTAATTATTTTTAAATCCCACTAAAGTATATTTTGTAATAATAACAATCACTTAAAAAAATCTTCAGCCTGAGCTAAATAATGGGTTTAGGACCAGTCTGGACAACACAGCAAGATGCTGTCTCAAAAACAAGTAATAAAATAAAATGAAAACCTTTACTGAATGTAGTTCTATGTTTTGTGAAATGTCTTCATAAAGAAGTTTCAAGTTGAGCTACAAAGCCAAACCTGAGATATACCTCAGATAATTGAACTCGTTTGGGACTTTGCTTTCATCAGCTATCACAAGGTACCCGAGATAATAAACTTATAAGGAGGAAAGGTTTATTTTGGCTCATGGTTTCAGACATTTCAGTCTTTGATGGCCCCAGTGCCTGGCTCCTTTGCTTTTTCCCCCACATTTTATTGATATGTATACATGCAAAATTCAAGGTTTACAATGGAGTTGAGCATTTTGTGCACATATGTATCTTGTCAAGGTGACAAGGGCTTTCCCACTCTCCTTTTGTCCCTCCCCCTACCCTCCCTCCCTTCCTCCCTGCCCTACCCTCCTGTTTCATTTTGTTTCTCATTTTATGTTCCATGAGATAGTTGTGCTCTGGGTCTCATATCAGAGAGACCATTCGATGTTTCGCCTTCTGCTTCTGACTCACTTCACTAAGCATGATGTTCTCAGGTTTCTTCCATTTGCCTCTAAAAGCCTCCATGCTGTTGGACTTTATAGATGCATAGTATTCCATTGTGTGGTATTTATACACAGTGGAATACTATGCTCCTTTGCTTTTGTGCCTGTGCAAACACAGTGCATTGTGGCAGGAGCGCACAGTGGAGGAAATCCATCCAACTCATGTCAGGCAGGACGGCAAGAGGAAGGAGCAGAAGGCCTGGGCTCCCCATGTGTCCTTGGGGGCACGCCCCACTAGCCTACATTTCTTCCACTCAGTCCTGTCTCTCCTAAATGTTCAATCCAATAGTATCACAGGCCGGTGAACAAGCCAATACCATATGACTTTTCTTTGGACATTTAAGAAACAAACCAGAGTTTGCCTAGCGTGTCAGAGGCAACTGCTAGCACTGCAAAATCAATAGTAAATAAATAATAGAATTTTAGCCCATATTGAATAAAAATAAAATGTATGAGTATATTCAGTTTAATTTATAAATACTATTCTTTATTTTCCACTCTGATATAATTTCTTCTAAATATCAAGATGTACTGTTAATCAGGCCCATAAAGGCTCCAGGCACATTCCTTTCTTTTCTGTGTGTGTGTGTGTGTGTGTGTGTGTGTGTGTGTGTGTGTGTGTGTATTTCCTTCTTTAGAAATGACCCCCTCCTTCCTGTTTATTGACCAGAGGAGTCCAGGTTGGCACTTCAATCCTGTCACTGTTGTCAGAGGTCACCGTATATAACCCTGACCACAGAAAGGTATTTTCTTTGTTTGATTGTTTTCTTTTCAACAGATCTTGGCTCAAAATGAAATGTGAACGCCAATGGAGTCAGTCCTGGATTGCTGTCCATACTTTGGGGACAGAGTTAGGAGCAAAATTGGGAATCTTCACCCCTGGCTTTCTCTACTTCTCCTTCTTCATTCCAGCTCCTTATGACTCAGCTCCTTTTCTTTTTTTCTTTTTTTGCTCCACGAGCTAAATTACATTCCTACATCATTTCTAGTTTATGTTTTTTTTTATGTTTGGGTCTTGTCCTATTTCTCATTTTTCATGGCCCCTGGGCCATATAAATTCAGAGTCCTGTCTCAGAAAACACAGCAGAAATGTTCGCACTGTTTGCAAGTGGGTATTTATGAGAGCTCTTAATTAAACGTAATTTATCTTAATTCATCTGCTCTAAATTGGTCTTTAAATCACTTGCGTTGTCAGAATTTTAACTACAGCTTCAATATTTATAAACATTTTTCCTCCATGCTTGTTATTTAACTTTTTGACAAGGTTTGTAAACAAGTTCGTAAATAGAGAAACAATGGTGCACAATGGTACACTCCTGGCTCATGCCGATCCATGTGTCTTCAGGCTTTGCTCAGTGAAAGTTTCATAATACTTTTAGGTTGCTTGAATGTAAAATGCAATAAATTTTCCTTCAAGATTTTGCCATAAAAATTCCCACGTTCACAATGTCCAGGTCCCCTATCTAGCAGTGAAGCTCTTTCTAGTGAAACCCA